>LPNX010441932.1:89856-113769 GCA_001517045.1 Pseudotsuga menziesii
GAAAGAGGCAAAACCAACTTGGAAAATCCTCCCTTAAACATGGACTGTAAAACAAAATTGTAGAATCTTGTCTCCACTCATGCCTTGACCACATGATCAGCAATCCCCAGCAGTGATTTGAGATTGCTGAAGGTCTTCTCACAAAATTCTTTGGTGAAGATATCAGCTACTTGTTCTGAAGATGAGCAGAAGAGTAGGTGAATGGTGCCATCATGCACAAGCTCTCTGATGTAGTGCATGTGAATCTCAATGTGTCTGGTTCTCTGCTTCTGAACTGGATCTTTGCATATTTGAATGGTAATCTGGTTATCACAGTAGATGGTAGTTGAGTACTCAGGTTCGAAACCACACTCTCCAAGTAAACCCTGCAACCACAAACACTGAGTTGCAGCATTGACAACTCCTCTGTACTCAGCTTCTGTAGATGAGAGTGCAATGGCACTATGTTTCTTGCTTGACCAGCTGATTGGCCCTTCTGCAAGCATGAACACATAACCTGAAGTGGACTTCCTGTCTGTTCTATCACCTGCCCAATCACTGTCAGTAAAACCAATTAACTCAAGGTCAGAATTGGCCTTATAGAAAATCCCATGTGTCCTTGTTCCCTGAACAAAGTGAAGGATCCTCTTTGCTGCTTTCCAATGGATCTCATGAGGCTGATCCATATATCTAGAAGCAACACTTACTGCATAACAAATATCAGGTTGAGTATGTGTCAAATACAATAAACATCCAATCAGTTGTCTATACAGAGTATTGTTTACCATCGGTGGAGAATCATCTTCCTCCAGCTTTACTCCTGAAAGGAAAGGAGTTTTTCTTGCTTTGCAATATTGCATTGTGAATTTGATCAGCAAATCCAATGCATATTTGGACTGGTGCACCTTGATTCCAGCTTTGGTTTGAGCAATCTCAAGCCCCAGAAATTGACTTAAGAGCCCCAAATCCGTCATTGAGAAGGCTTGGTTCATAGCTCCTTTTAGGGAAGTAATCTCAGCCTGTGAGCTTCCTGTAATGAGGAGGTCATCAACATATAACACAATGATCATTAATGAACCCTTAATTACCTTCAGATAGACATTCGAATCTGATTTGCACCGAACAAAATTCAGAGATAGCAAGAAGCTATCTATCTTGGCATACCAAGCCCTGGGGGCTTGCTTTAGCCCATATAATGACTTTCTCAACCTGCACACAAGAGAATGGTCAGTAGCAAAACCTTGAGGCTGCTGCATATATATCTCCTCAGTGAGATCACCATTCAGAAAGGCACATTTTACATCCATATGATGTACCTCCCATTGCCTTGATGCTGCAATGGCTAGAGCTAGCCTGATTGAATCCATTTTTGCCACTGGGGCAAAAGTCTCATTGTAATCAATGCCTTGAACCTGTGAGTAGCCTTTAGCTACCAATCTATCCTTGTACTTCAGTGGTGAACCATCAGCACCAAATTTGGTCTTATAGACCCACTTACACTGGACTAACTTTCTTCCTAGAGGAAGATCCACTAGCTCCCATGTGTTGCTTTTCTGTAGCGAGTTGAACTCATCTTCCATGGAATATTGCCATCTTGGATCTCCTGCTGCTTCTTCATATGTTTGAGGATCATACTCCACCATCAAATATCACTTTTCAGCAAACATATGGTCCTTCATGCACAGACCACTCTCAAATTGTGATCTTGTCCTCCTTGGATCATTGGGGTCCCCAGCTAACTGTCCTGCTACATGTAGTGTCTTGGCTGCCCATTTTGGCCTTGTGGGGATGTTTGGGTCTGCAATAAACTCATCTCCATTAGACAAATAAGAATCAGCATGTTCAACAAACTCTTTACTTACTTCTTGAGGTTCAGGTGGTGAAGAGGCTTCACCAACTTCCACTGTTGCAAGGGGTTCTTCTTCAAACTGAACACACCTTTCGATGAAGGCTTTGTTTATGCTCAAATTTATCAATTTGTACCCTTTTGAATCTTCAGAGTATCCCACAAAAAGACACTCTTGGATTTGGGGTTGCAAATCCTTCCTCTTCTCTGTCGGAATCCTGGCCCATGCCTTGGTGCCAAAGATCCTGAAATGGGTCACATCTGGCTTGTGCCCACTCCATGCTTCGAAGGGAGTCATACCATCAAGCTGTTTGTGAGGTACCCTATTCTAGATATAGGCTACACAGTTGATAGCTTCGGCCCAGTACTTTGGTGGCAAATTTTTGGCCTCCATCATGCATGTAGCCATTTCCTTCAGTGATCTGTTCTTCCTTTCTGCAACACCATTCTACTGTGGTGTGTAGGGGATAGAATGCTGCATCTGAATACCTACATCTGCACAATAGTTAATAAACTCATTCTTGACATACTCACCACCATTTTCAGATCTGAGTGCTTTGAGTTTTCTTCCACACTGGTTTTCAACCAAAGCCTTAAAGACTTTGAATAGGCCAAAAACTTCTGACTTGTGTTTCATGAAGTGAACCCAACAATATCTGGAAAAATCATCAATAAAGGTGAGTGCATATTTGGCCTGACTCATGGACATATGAGGGAAGGGGCCAGCAACATCACTGTGAATCAGCTCGAGGGGTGCAGAGGTTCTCTCATGACTGGATTTCTCAAATTTATGCTCTGGGTGTTTTCCTAGGATACAGCCTTGGCAGACTCCTTTGGAAAATTTTATCTTAGGCATCCCTATGACCATTCCTTTCTCACTAAGATCAGACAGATACTTGTAATTAAGGTGGCCAAATATTTCATGCCATAGCTTGCTAGCTTCATTAGCATGGATAAGAAGAGCAGAGGGGTTTGAGTAAGGCAGGAAGTGTGAGAACATGTATACCTTTTGAGCATGATTTGCAACTCCTTTTGCAATGCTTCTTCCACTTGAGATCTCTGTGATCTCAACTTCATCTGGTGAGAATATGACCTTCTTAGGAGACCCAGTGTGGGTCATCTGGTACACTGACAGGAGGTTGGAGGCGAGACCAGGGACATACAGCACATTGTTGAACTAACCATGATCAAGATCTATCCTTCCTTTACCCATACTTTCAGTGAGAGAGTCATCTCCCAGTACAATAGATGGTCCTTTCGACTTTTCCAGTGAGGAGAAGGCCTCCTTAGTCGATACCATGTGTCTTGAAGCTCCAGAATCTATGATAAAACTGGGTGAGCCTGATGTGCCAGCAACTAGGGCATGAACTCTCTCTCTGTCATCTGAACTTGATCCTCCTTCCCTCTTCTTTGAGCTTTCTGGAAGGGAGATTCTGTTCTTCTCCAGCAATTGAGTTAGCATGTCTATCTGCTTTTTCATACAAGAGCTTTCAGTATGATTGCCCTTTGAACAGTATGAGCACTTGTTCATATCACCTTTGTTTTTCTTCTTCTGGGTATTTTTCTTGGGACCTTGTTGATCCTCTAGAGACTGCTTCTTGTCTCTCTTTTGCTCAGGTGGCTTTTTAGCTTTCTTTTTGCTTTTTGAATCCACCCTCAAATCTCCAGCAACCAGAGCTTGGTCTTTGGATGGTTTGATGGTGCCCATCATCACCAGCTTGTCTTGTTCTTGTGTGAAAGATTCCATGAAATCTGCAAGGCTAGGCATTTTCCAGGTTCAAGCTGTCAGTTTTGTGGCATAGAAGGTCGAAAAAAATATTGAGTAGTCAGGTCCTAGCTTCGAGAGGATGGCCAATACGAGCTGATCATCTTTCTTTTCAATACCACACTGCTTCAACTGCATGACTAGTGCTTTGAACTTGGAGAAGTATAGCTGCAGTGATTCAAAACTACTGGGACTTAGGGAAATCAGTTCATTCTCGATCCGGTGTCCCCGCATCTCATCTGTCTTTCCGAAGAGTTCAGAAATTTTCTCCCATACTTTATTCGGTGAAGTTAATCCATCGAGATGGAAAAGTAAATCTCGGGAAATACTGAGACATAGAAGGCCATATGCCTCATCTCTCCGATTGTGCCATTTTATCTTCTCTGCAGCAGCATTGGGATCTGCTTCTGTAGCCATTTTCACCCTGTAGAGGCCTTTAGCTCTCAATAAGATTTCTATCTCTGCTTTCCATTCAAAATAGTTGAAGGGAGTTAAGATTGTTTTCTGTGAATCCATAGCTTCAGAAAATCTGTCCCGGCTGTCGGTAGAAGGCTCCCAGTCTTGATGTCGAACCTGCAAAACAATTTTTGAAGGAGAGTAGCAACCTATAATGGCTCTGATACCATGTAGAAATTCAGGCCTGCAATAGATTAATTTTACTCACAGCAATTAACAATTGATCATGCAAATTATCAACAATGGAGATTGAATATGGAGCTGTAACACAAAATTATATTAACTGAGTGTACAATAGCCAACCCTGTAATAACATAGGCTGTTGAATATATAGAATACATGAGTAAATCGAATGCATAAGGAAGCATCTAAAACTAGCATAAAGCAGGCTTACCCAAAATAGGCAAATCCCCCATAGGTGTAAAAAGCTGATCCCAAATCTATCATGGAGCCCACGAATTAGCAAGGACGCATGGGCAAGCTAATGAGTGGTGAAATGGCAGCTCATACATGCTTTTGCATGGAGGAAATATAGGAGAATGAAAGAGGAATAAAACAAGTTCACCTCACCTAGTATTGCTTTCCTATGTGCCTTAAAACACTGAAAAAGCAGGGAATAAAGCAGAAAAAGCAGATAGGCGCCTAGGAGGCCAAGAATAAAGTAGATTTGATTCCCAAGGCTTTCCCAAGCGCTACATGAGTCAAAGATGGCAAGTTTGACCTCTATGGATAGGCAATTAGCAACTTGCACATGGTGGGACTCATGGACTAGGCTAATAAGACAAAAATAAATGAATTAATGTCTAAGTGGGTAATTCTATGGGTTTGATTATTCTAACAATTATCATGTCAGGATACTTTTCTGCAAGGTCTTCAATACTGGTGCCACCCTTTCTACATGAAATGATAACCTGTACCACATTTTGGTTGTTTAATGCCCTGCCCTGTCACCACCAACGACCTCTATACCCATATTCATGCTCCGCCCTTTCTGATCTATAACATTTTCTCCCCATTGTGGTGAGGTGGAACAAGCATAAACATTCTATACTTCAGGTCTCCCTGCTGATGATTACTCTCTATGTGCCTCCTCATTTATTCACTATGTTACAAGAAATGGTATGGCATGGCACTGATTCTTCAAAAAAAGACATCCAGAAACAAACTGTACACAAAAAAACGGTAAATTAAAAAATAATGAACTGTACAAACCTCAACATTATAAAGTGAATGTAATTTGATTTAGAACACTGGTACATGTCATCAGGTGGATTACTTCCAGGTATTTGAGTGGGTTTTGCTTCTAAGTTATCTTGTATGTGTACAATATGCATAGTACATGGGGGAAGGAGGACCAGTTCTTACCCCAAAAACTTCTATCCCCTGTTTTTGTTCCATTACAGTTTCTTATTTGTGGAAACATAGCTAATAACCTGTGGGGGAACATTGATGGAAGGCAGTCAAATTCAGGGCCCTGGACTTGCCTATCTGTGTGCATTTTCTATTTGGACAGTCTTTTCTATCATATTTGCGGTTATAATTTGTTTTCTGTTAAGCTACTTTCATTGTGCCAAGCCTGCTGAGACAACCTTTGTATCCTTTATTTTATGCAATCATGGAAAATACCATCTTTGGATAAAGGGAGGAAAGTCGGTGGAGAATGCTATTGCTGTTTTAGCCAATGAAGGACTTCACTTGGATGGTGAACAACCAATAGATCTAGAAGAGTATACTTTCTGGAAGAATGAAAGCAATGTGATCTCTCTTGCACAACAATATGCAATTTGATATCTCTGGCTAGAGGATCTAATAGCTATCGCAAGTTTTCTGCATGCACAAGGTTAAAAAACAAGGCCCAGGGGGGAAAAGTCATGGCCAACTGCTAACAAGGATGGGCTGGGAGTAAATGATGCAGAATCTGCAAGCAAGCATGAAGATGATGCTCTCTTTGGAGATCTGTTTTCAGAGGCTAGTAGGCAAGTAGTCATCTCTGATGGACATGAACAGCCCTACTCTGCAAATGACAGTGTTTCTGACTCCAGTAATATTCCTTTACAAGGAGCTGTTGAAGTGCGTAGTTTTATTAAAGAGTGCATTTTTTCTCCAGATTGGCATTCTTCTATTTACAAAGAAGCATGTCACCAACTTAATGAATAACATGTTAGCGCTCTTTTACGAATTCTTCTATTGCTTTGTCCTGTAACAACCTATAACTGCCATTAAAAATCCTTCAGAAGTGTTAGTATTCCAGTGGATTGTAATGTGTACTATAGTTTCCTAATGCTACTGTTATTAAAGATGCTAGTTCCATTTTTAGTTGGGCACCCTACTCTGTTAAAATTGTAGGGTTAAATTTAACAGTTTGAGATTATTTTAGAGGGGAAAACCAAATTTGGGTTGGGCCTCTTTTTAGTTAGATAATTTTTAACGTCGGCTGTCTAGTTTCATAAAAAAAATTGTGTTATTAGTCTCTGTTCCTATGTTATACGAACGAGTTAGAAAAATTAGTGTATAGATTATCATGTTTTCTTGTGGATGTGTGCTTTAAAAAATCCAAGCTATCAGAGCCACAAAATTTTCTGAGGACCTGAGTTTGAGCAGGGTTTGCAACCCAAGTGAAGAGCCCCCAACCTTAACAAAGATTACAATTGAGTGAAAAGCTGTTGGTTTTTAGAGGTCTGCTAGCATTCATAGAAGACAATCAGGAAAGAGAAGAAACACTCAGCAGATTGCAAAGCTCCTCTCCCTAAGGAGACGATTCAACTGGGATCAGTGAGCTGTTGCAGAGAGGTCACCAATGGTCAACGGAAACACCAAGAGAGACCAATTGCAGTTCTACCCTAAAATATGTTGGCCAGCAGATTGCTGATTCTGAGAGCTTCATAGACAGCTGCCACCAAGAGTTTTGAAGGATTACTTTCCAGGTAATTTAAAACTGCTGATCGTATTTGAAGCACTGCCATGAATGAAAACAAAAGGAGGCATGAAAATTAGTCAACCTGAAGTGGAAAAAAAAATCCTGAAATTGTGTATTGATTAAGAAATATTTAAGACATATTTTTAATTGGGTCCCTCTTTATGGATGAAAAGTTTTTAAGCATAGTCGTCTTAATAAAAGGGTGTTTCTTTAAATAAGGATATGTGGCAATCTTTTTCTAAGAAGAACTTCCTGGGTTTTATTGGAAATATATAGTTTTTAATGGCAGAAATGGTCAGAGCATTATTTTTCCAAAAATAAAAGAAAAATTCTACTGTATCATCAATGATGACTTGACAAGTTTGTGATAGCAAGGACCTGCTACTTCCCCTAATAGGATTCAAGTCTCTCTAATGACAAATTCATGCTTGTACTCATGCCATTCTGCATCTGTATTTGTAATAGAAGTTGGGGCCAGGTGCAAGTCCTGGGAAACATCAACATATTAGATACCCCCCACTCATGGCTCCTTAGCAAAATGATTCTAATTTGAGTGTTGTAAGCTGGCTACTCTAATCTAAACTCTCTGAGATTGGGGAAGGGCAAACTTGCCACATAAGGAAATCTAGCCCAGATATAATTTCAGGCCCATATCTGCTAGGCTTTGCAAAGGGGAAGGTGGTTTGGGTATTGTTCCAAATCCTGTAGGATCTGGAAGAGGATGAGCATGAAAACCAAAAATTCACAAGGTTCAAGAAAAATCAATACTCGAATTAGAAACTAGCAAACAATCCTCTATAATTAGGGCACTTAAAGCAGCGAGAACCCTAGGGAAGGAGTTCAAGAATGAAAATTCTCTCCTTCAATTGCAAGGGTTTGGTGAACCCATCCAAAAAATTGTCACTATAGAGGTTGGTCTCTACCAGCTCTCCAAACATTCTTTTCCTACAGGAAACCTTAGAAGAAGGCAAACAGGTCAAAAAAGTTCTAAAAGGTGTTTTAATAAATGTGTCTAAATCCATTGTACCTCCTAGTCTCTAAAGGAGAAGGAAAGGGTATAGGTATTGTGCATTCATATTTTCAAAGTAGAAAGCAATGTGTG
Source organism: Pseudotsuga menziesii (assembly GCA_001517045.1). NCBI lineage: Eukaryota > Viridiplantae > Streptophyta > Pinopsida > Pinales > Pinaceae > Pseudotsuga > Pseudotsuga menziesii. The sequence continues at coordinate 97,922 of LPNX010441932.1, forward strand.
AAGGGTAGAATTTGAACCTTTCCATGTATTTCCTGTTTTCAATAGTAATAAACAGTGATACGCATTGAGTTTCATATATGTGTATATCCTACTACTTTCTTCAGTTTAATGTGTTTCAGTTCCTAGTAAAAATCAGCTTTCCAATTTTGTTGGAGATTTCAGTTTTTTGTTTTCCTAAGTAGGAAGATTAGAAATAAGACTGGACCGTTACCATGTGTTGCAGAATTTTAACAAAACAAAGCCTTGGCCAATACGGAGACGGGAGCAAGAGGTGGAGGCAAGGCCACAAAAGGCAAGAAGACTCAAAGGAAGGCAGTACCAGTGGTAAAAGTAAATGTTTTTAATGTAATAAACTCAGTCATTTAAAAAGGGTGTAAATTACATAAGTGTGATTATCAAAATTAATGAAGAAAAAATAGACAAATAAATGTATTGAACAAGAACAAATTGCTATGGTTTTTGAAATAACTTCAAGCTCTATCTCTGACCACAAACTGGCTTCTCTTTTTATGACTAGGGCAAGTGATATAGGCCCAATCCCCTTCCATTGCAACTCAGCTTGGTTCACCCAAGACAACTTCAAGTACTCGTAAGGAAATCATGGTCCATCCCTGTGCAGGGCTCTGCATTTTACATTTGGGAGCAAAAAATCAAATAAATGAAATCTGATATCAAAGAAAGGATTGGATGTCATGCCATAGGAACATCTAAAAATAAATCCAGCTTCAACTAAGATATCCCAAGCTGCAAAATAGGACAACAATGCCACTATGATAAAAGAAAAGGTAACAAAAAAGGAATAGTCAACATCCAAATTTGGGAGCCTTTGGCTTAGAATAAGGGATAAAAACATTAAATGTTTTTCCTTGTCAAGCCAATGTTAGAAAATTTTCCATCCCATTTCACTGGGAAACATTTCATACAGTTTATCAGTGAAGGAAATCACGAGCGACATCCATAACATGATAAGGAGGTTAATCACAAGGGAACATGTTGGATTTATTATATATATATTAATTGGGGAAAATATAATAATGGCGCAAGAGGCAGTGCACATCAATAAATATATTAAAATTAGCAAAACGGCTATCAAAGTAGACATGGCTAACACTATATACAAGGTTAGCCATGATTTACTTTGCAAGATGCTCAGCAAGTTTGGCTTCTCAAAGTACTGGATACAGTGGATTAAAGCTTGTATTTATAGGGCATGGATCATCCCTATAATTAATGGTAGGCCAACTACTTTCTTTAAAGCCTCGAGGGGGATAAGGTAATCCGATCCCCTTATATCTTCATGTTTGCGTCCCTATAATTAATGGTAGGCCAACTCATTTCTTTAAAGCCTCAAGGGGGATAAGGTAATCCAATCTTTTTAGCTTCATGGTTGTAGTTTTAGGTTGACCCCAGACCCAATGGTTTCTCAACACAGTTTTATAGATAAGCCTAGAATATTATTTGTAGAGACTTGCACAATTATGTAGAAGAAATAAGGTGCCCATGTAAATTGGGAGGAAACATAAACTCCTTAAACCTTGATCCCAAAGGAAAGGAACCCCACAAAGTTTACAAATTTTCCACTCCATTTCACTTGGCAACGTCTTTCTTTCACATAAAAGTACAGCCCCTGGTATTCAACCATTTGGGAATCAAGGAGCCTTGCTTAGCCCCCAAGAATGGACCCCAGGTCAACAACAACACCCCCCCCCTATTTTCATTAGTGAGCTATTTCTGGTAGGCTCACTGGGAATCATTTTATACAAATTATTTGTGAAGACAATCACAAGAAAAATCAAGAACCTGGTAAGGAGGTTAATCACAAGGGAACATGTTGGGTTTGTTCTATATATATATATATTAATTGGGGAAAATATAATAATGGCACAAGAGGTAGTGCACAACAATAAATATATTAAACTCAGAAAAATGGTTATCAAAGTAGATATGACTAACACTATGTACAAGGTTAGCCATGATTTTCTTTGCAAAATGCTCAAAAAGTTTGGCTTCTCAAAGTACCGGACATAGTGGATTAAAGCTTGTATTAATAGGCCATGGATCATCCCTATAATTAATGGTAGACCAACTCATTCTTTAAAGCCTCAAGGGGGATAAGGTAATCCAATATTTATACCATCATGGCTGTAGTCCTAGGTCAACCACTTGAAGGGCCAAGATTAGCATAATCACTTCCTATAATTCATATAGCTAGGGGAGTAAAGTCTTGTATAGACAACACGCTATTTTTGGGAGGCACCTGTCTAGTGATCACCAAAATATCTTAAAATAATCTTGGCACCTTCCTACTAGATTCAAAATGGGGAGAGAGATAAAAAGAAGTGCAAAATATTCTGATGGAACACACTAGCCCCGACATTAAACAAAGTAGTGTATATAAGTAAGTTCTCAATTAATCTTAACTCACAGTCCATGGAGTACCTTAGGATCCCATCGCAATAAAACTTTTGTGAAACACAGAATGGGCACTCACACTAAAACAATTAAGAAGGAAATTCTCAATGTAGGGGCTCCACTAGCTTATTATCTCTGGGAGAGTGATGCTAGTTCAAAATGTCCTCTCTGCATTGCCTATTTTTATACATTCATCACCCTATCTGCCTTTGGATTGGTGCCAACACTGACGCTATGAAAAAGTTGTCACCAATCAATTGGAAAACGGCCCCACTCTACCATATTGTAGGATTGGGGATCAAGTGTCCAGCGTTGAACACGACATGAGGAGTCAAAAAAGTGTTAGGTTAGCATAGGGGAGACTTTTTTGTGGAAGGATGTCCTACACCAAAAATATTTTCAAGTCGTCCACATAAGAACATGCATAAACAAACCTGTGCCAGCTGTTAGTGGCTTACCTATCTGGAACCTAATCTACCGGGACATGTTCCCATGCTGCACGCTGCTCATTCTTAGAAACTATGATGAAATAATGAAGGCACCCGATTCCTAGAATCCATAAGCTTCATCAAAAATAACTTAAATGAGCTTTCTTATCACTATTTCTGCATGAGACCATGTCTATCCCCATTTCGGTTCTGTTGTTCATTGTTTTTTAATGAGCAACTACTTTTTAAATGTTTAAAAGAGTGTCTAATGAAAAAATATAAAAGGTGATTTTAAGTGTTTAGAAATCAAAATGGGCTCCTTAAGCAGCAACCAATACAGTTTAGTAACACCCTGACCAAATATCAACCATCGTTACTGTAAACTATGATAATATATGGCGGCAGATAAAGTCAATTATAACAAAATCCTACAAATCCTAAAACAGTGCCATAATCTTCAAAAATAAATTGGTCGGGTGAATTCTCTCCTACAGACGAATTTAGTCTCTTGGATATTTATAATACCTTAAAAATATTAATAACAATAAAACTAAAAAACTAAAAGCATAACACCCAAAATAAAATACCCTGGTATTAAGAAGAAACCATAATTTAAATTCAGGAAGCCTGCGAATGAAGGGCTTGAAGTCATTTGAACCCTTAGTTGGCAAAGAAGCCTCGACCATCCCTTCCAATTTAGGATCCACTTGAGGAGACAGAAACCCTATCAGCAGATTCAAAACATAAATCCCCAATCCATAAGAGACAATGTAAAATCCCTACACATACCCGCAACATATATATAGTCACCGCAGCAAGAGATCCGAGCCATCTCCCAACAGGGTGCGGTGTTGATTTGTCTAGGTAATGTTGAAATATTCAAGAAAATTCATTTCTCCATCTAACCAGGGCAACAGGAGATCCACCATCGCCTGTAACCCCCTCCATATCACTTAGGGTTCTAAATATTCCGACCCTCTCTCTCTCTCTCACGCACTAAATAATAATTGATAAGAAGGGTTACTGAGTTTATTTCCTTGTAATATTATCTATTTCATGGAACTTTTCAGGTTTTTGACTATTCCAATCAGCTCTGAAGTGTACTCAGATTGAGATTTTTGTATATGGCTCGTTCCGGAGCTAGAAGTGCTCAGATTGAGCTCCCAGAACGTTAATAGCTGCAGAGAAATGAGCAAGGATTATCATATGAGCAAGACAATAAATAAAATATATTTAATATATCAAACAGAGATAGAGAGGAAAACCCAGATCATTTTATCAACGTGCAGATCCAGACGCAAAGGTATGGAGAGCTTTTGAGTTCAATTTTCAGTAGTTAGAGCACAAAACTTCTTAAAGGCCTCATCAACTCGCCCATGGGTGAAACACACAGACACATGAAATTATGTAATTGAGTTGTGGATGTTGATACTTTTGTTGGGATAGATTTTAAATGGGTTGAAGATGGGTATTGTGGTAGTTTTCTCTCTAGTGTATTTAAATATTTAGTTATAAAGGTACTCAAAAGGATTTGTAACATGGTCTTTGGTGGGTATATTGTCATATTTAATATTAAACCCCCATTACTTATAAGATTAAGTATTGGATTTATTAATAGAAAGTGGAGGGACATTCATGTTCAAGGATCCATGGTGAAACAACCTTGAATAGGTTATGCCCTACAATTTTGGGAACATCGAGTATGTGTTAAAGAACAACTTCCTCAAAGGCCATGATTTGTAGACAAAGTATCACAATATTTTGAGTGGTGGGATCTTCAACTCAAATTTTGAACAATGGAGGGTACAAAGGAATATCGTTGATGGTCACTTCAACTCATAGAGATTTTGTTAATTCATGGTAGTGTATTGACATTATGTATCAATACGAGGCTTATATATCCATGTCTATAGAAATATGTGACAATAAAAAATCTATCTATCTAAAATAAAAATAATCTGTCATTTGTATATTGTATACATTGAAAAATGAGTTGTTTCTCTTTGTGTATTATTTACATTGAAAATTCCCTTTTTTACTGTGTACATTGAAAATGGGTGGTTTCCCTTTTGTATTGTGTATATTGCAAATTAGGTGACATCTAATTTTTTGTTAGTTAGGGTTTTATTCGTGGCATTAAGATTGTGTATGATCTTTCATCCTTGTTGCAATTAAATCTAGCTTTTTTGAATTGTGTTTGGCCTAGTTGGCCCTAGTTGGTTGTCAACTTTGGCATAAGGATTACAAAGAAGATTTCAATAGATACCCACTATCCTAATGGGTAGGAAATGAACCTAAGCGTCGGATATGTGACGATGCTTTCCATGTTAAATAGTTGACTAATTAAAGGCGTCGTCGCTTAAGCGACGCTTACTAATGATCCATCGCTTAACCGACGGTTATAAGAATAGTCGTCGCTTCACCGACGCTTGTGGCCACATTTACAAAAAGAAAATGTATCCTTGTGATTTTTGGTAAGTTTAAAAAGATAAATCCATGCGCCATCGGATTTTGGATCGAAATGTAGTAGTGAGCCTAAGGCCCAAATGGTCACGCTAGGGCTTGAGGCCATGTGTTATTGACCATGGTCGCCACTAAACCTTTATTAAAGGTTGACAACCATCCTTGGTCAGTGTTGGAGGCCTCCCTTACCCTCCACTAGCCATAGGTAAGGAGCCTAAGACCTCATAACGGAACCCATGGGCCTAAGAAGAAAGTAGTGGTGAAGACTATATTGTAAAAATACTTGTACATGTGTGAATACCAAGACATCCTTGAAGAATGTTAGACAGTAACATGCATGCATGTTTTTGCGCATATGCGTGGACACGTGTGTGCGCTCCTATACACGCGTGCATGCTTCAAGAAACACATGCATGCACCTGTTGGTAGTTTAAAAAATAGAGATATGGATTATTGGGGTTGCTACCAATTTTCATAGCTTTTCTACCACTATTCACGCGTTTTGTGCTCCTAAAATTTGCAATTTGGCTCACACTCAATCACCAATTGGACACTCTTTGATCTATTGGATAGAAGATCACTCTTGAAATCTAACAAACATATTTAGTGGTCTTGGAAGTTAGTGGATACATTCAAACTACAAGTTTTCATTGCAAGAAGAGATCATTTTGAATAGGTATGGTGAATTGTAAATAATTGTTTTCATTCACAAGATTTCAGATCATTTCATTGATTTATGTTTTATCATATTCCTACAACAATATCTCTCTAATAGACAATAATTAATTTCACAAGAATAATTCCCAACTTCACATCTAAACAAGTCTCATATTCTCCATACAATATGAAGTATGCAATGTTAACTAATAATGATTTGCACATGAATATATTTTGATTTCACACAATGATGGCATAGATGAAGTTATCTATTGAGACTCTTCAATTTGAAAAAGAAACCTTTGAATCAATCATGGGAGATGGTCCATATTGAATATTTCACCAAGTTTTCCATATTTTCTATACATGATGAAGTATGAAATGTAGACCAATATTGATTTGAGCATGAATATATTTTGATTTCCTCCAAGGATGGCATAGATGAGGTTCTCTCTTGAGACTCTTCAATTTGTATAAAAACCTTGGAAGAAATCATGGGAGAGGGTCCATATTGAACAGTTCACCAACTTGTCCATGATCTCTTCTTCATGCTACATTTATCATAAAATTCCTTTGAGCTTGACATGGATGCCTCTACCTCAAGGATTTCTCCTTCCTTCGAGGGATTTGCAACCTCCTCATTGTGTAATTAGTCAATTTGTTCTCTTTAGTTAGTGTAAATTAATGAGTGTAATTTATTCAATTTATTCCCAATACATCCAAACACCACCTTGTGACCTCCACTATTTTTTGAACACAAAGGAAGTTATAATCCTATAGCTGTAATACCTACAAACTTGACTCTCTTTACTTGACTCAAATAGAGTATAGAAATGAAACTTTAGCTTGAACATAAAGAGAAACCTTTAATCATCATCTATGTATCAATGCCAATAATTACAATAGTAACATATCTGTAATTTAGTTAATTATGTCAAAACGCATCATGTTTCTTGTATAATGGAACTAATACCTTATTTGTTGCTTCTTATGCAGGGGTAGACCTCATAGTTTTGATAAAGAAACTTTTGGAGATGGGAAACTTATGTAACAAAGTAAGAAAAACTAGAAGGAATATGCCCATTGAAAATAAAATGAGGTAAGAGAAAAGGCCAGGTTGGTAATGGACAGAGTGAGACATGTTTCAGAGATTTCCACTGATACTACGACCGATCCTAACCACATCCTAAGACAGTTGATGACATAACAACCTCTAGTTCAGAACCATGGGTGAAGTGATTGCGTCCAACTAACCCAACTCAAATTCAAACATCAACACAGTCTCCAACCAACAATCCATTAATGAGCCATGATGAAGCTCTTGAAGACATAGGTATACTAAGAGACGTTGAGTATCAAGCATTGGACGTAGGAGCGATGATTAATTTGCAATCTCTCCAAGAATACCACAACCATGTCGAGCACGCTCCTAATATGGAACAACATGTGAATGAAGCACCACAACAAAAAAACTATGGGATTTGTGAATCATAGATTATGTCCACCTTCCCTACCTCGACTGTCTAGTGCAAGAAAAATGACTCCTAGACGTATCCATGTGGATGAAAGTTTCCTTTCAGGCCTTGAAGGTAAGTTTCCTAAATGCACTATCGATTGGCAATGTAGCAAATTAATGAAGGAATATTTTGAATCCAAAGGCGATGCAGGTAAATGTCATTTATTACGATGTTTGTTAAAGTCAAATTATTTAGTTGTTGTTAGGAGAATTCTAGGCATAAAGATGGTTAGAAGTTCAAAGGCTAACATTCATACTGTTAGAAATCTCCAATCTGCTTTTAATGCGATTGGGAAGATGTCTTGTACTAAATATATTTGTGTGGTTCATCATGTGTTATGACAATCAATTGTAAGAAACTTGAATTAGAATCAGATGTGAATGATGATGACATAAGTGATGACATATGCCATGATCTGCATTATGTGCAACATTGTTTTTGAATTTTCTATGATCAGCTAAAGGAGGGAGATATACATATGGATCGGCATTGGATATGGTCAAATGATTCTGTGGATCAGTATGTTGCATAAGAATTACAATGTGCCGCATATATGGAACTACTTTGAGACCAGGAATGAAAAATGTGAGCATGATGGGGCCAATGCATGCATCAAGACCACACTATGAAGGGAGGATATGAAGTTTACCAGAAACCCCCATATCAAAGATGCAAAATCCATAGTTCAATGGTGCTCTGCAACAATGTGAGACTGAACTAAAGTGCAACATACATCAACAGGGGCAGGAAGGCCAGTCAGGAATTTTTGGCAAGTGGTTGACATAGATCAATCTTGTTCCTATAGTTGCGGCATAGTACAAGGAACATGTGCATTTCATTTTTTTCAAAGCTCAAACAACCCCCTATTTGAAATATGGACATGGAAACTTGCTTACTTTTGTAGCCCTTGTAGCAGTGGTGAATGGGATGAATGCGAATGCATGGATTGGGTTGATTATTGGGATCGTGTGTCACTTGCAGTAGACCCATGTGTAGTCATTGAAAAAACCCACTTAGAGGAGGTTCAGTCAGCGATTTCGACAGACTACAACCATTTCTCAGATCTTGTACAACCAGGATACATATATGCAGTTGTTTCCCCAAATGATAATGAATGGGGCACGAATTATTGGTTGGCACGATGCATTCGAGGTAATAAAACCATGAACAGATCATTGATTGATGATGAAGGCAATGAATTTCCTATTGGCTCGATGGTGGTTGAGGGTGAATATATTACACTAGATGGGAAATCAAGAATAACTAGTGAGCATGTATTCATGGATTATAGACCAAGTTCTGTGGTCTATCACTTCATAAAATTGATTGTTGGCATGAACATCCATCTACAGACAATGTCAAACAATAACTCAACCAAGGTACATTACTTCTTATCTCATTCAGAGCATGAGATATTGATGGAGACAATTAGCAACAAGGAGGATCCAGATGGCTATATTTAATGAGATTGGGTAATTGTGCTTACACTCCACTAGGGAGAAACACTAGTTTACATAATCTGGCTTGGAGGAATGCCTGGGCTATGCAGAGTCAGGGGGATGACACCTTGGCCATAATCCTATGCCACGATCCCAACAAAACTGATGGTTCATTGATCAGAGCCCTATTTAATGTTCTATGGCAAGTTACAGTAGGTCTGCAAAATCCGTTTAGGGATGCCTAGGACAATTCAAGGGCGGAGTCCAAAAACCAAAACAGGGGTGATATTTGATTCCTTCAGCTCCTGAAGGTGTGTTTGTGCATGGCTTCCATGGGAAAGCAACCCTTGACCGCTCGACATAGGGTTTTGCAGGGCTGGTGCACTGTTTCCAGGGTTGCGTGGACCCCATTTTCATTTGGAATTCAACTCGGCATAACTCGAAAACCGAAGGTCGGATTGGTGAACTGTCGACTCCATTGGTCTCCTAGTATGCATTCCCAATGAATTCATTATGCATCAGTTTCGTAAACTAGGGTTTTTCTCAGTTTTCTTTAATGAAACTCTCACATTGGTGGGTCAACTTTACAAAAACCTCCACCATGCCAATATTGGTAGTGTTCCCATATCGGCATTTCCCACGCACACTTTCCAAAGCCAACAACATGCAATCTTGCTGCTCCATTTGGTTTTTTGCTTCCAGACCGAGAGTCACCAAGTGTCCATGAACGACATTTTCATGTGACTTTCAACTTGACATAACTTAACAAACAGAGGTTGGATTGACGATCCATCAACTCTGTTGGTCTCCTAGCATGCAATTACCTCTAGGGGGGCATGTCCACCTAGTTTTCATGTCCTAGTAACTTCATTGTAGAATGGTTTCATAAACTAAGGTTTTGTTCAGTTTCCTTCAATGCAGCTCTCGCATTGGTGGGTCAACTCTGCAAAACCCTCAACTATGCCATTCTTGGTAGTGTTCCCATATCGACATTACCCATACACACTTACAGGAGCCAACGACATGCAATCTTTTTGCTCCATTTTTTTTCGCTCCCAGACCGAGAGTCACCAAGTGTTCCTGAACGAAATTTTCATTCGACTTTCAACTCGACATAACTCAAAAACCGAAGGTTTAATTGATGAGCCTTCAACTTTGTTGGTCTCTGGAATGCCATTACCTCTAGGGGGGCTCTCCACCATGTTCGCATGGCCCATTGAATTCATTGTGCATTGGTTTTGTAAACTAGGGTTTTTGTTAGTTTCCTTCAATGAAAATCTTGCATAGTGGGTTAACTCTACAAAACCCTCCACCGTACTAGTCTTGGTAGTTTTCCCATATCAGCATTTCCCATACACATTTGTTAGAGTTAAGGAAATCCAATATTTTTGCTTCACTTGGTTTTTCGCTACCGGACCAAGAGTCACCAAGTGTCTCTGAATGACATTTTCATGCGACTTTCAAATTTACATAACTCAACAAATGGAGGTAGATTGATGAGTCATCAACTTCGTTGGTATCCTAGAATGAAATTACCTCTAGGGGCTCTCTCCACTGCATTTTAATGGCCTAGTGACTTCATTGTGCATTGGTTTCGTAAACTAGGGTTTTGCTCAATTTCCTTCAATGCAACTCTCGCATTGGTGGGTCAACTATGCAAAACCATCCACCATCCTTGTCTTGGTAGTGTTCCCATATCTTCATTTTCCATACACACTTTTCAGAGCCAATGACATGCAATCTTTCTGCTTCATTTTTTTTCACTCCCGGACCAAGAGTCACCAAGTGTCTCTGAATGACATTTTCATGCGACTTTAAATTCGATATAAATCAACAACCAAAGGTTGGATCGACGAGCCATCAAATCTATCGGTCTCTTGGCATGCCATTACCTCTAGGAGTGCCTCTCCACCGCATTTGCATGGTCCAGTGACTTCATTGTGCATCATTTTTGTAAACTAGGGTTTTGCTCAGTTTCCTTCAATGCAACTCTCGCATTAGTGGGTCAACTCTACAAAACCCTCCACCGTGCCAATATTGGAAGTGTTTCCATATCAGAATTTCCCATACACACTTACTGGAGCCAATTCCATGCAATCTTACTGCTCTGTTTAGTTTTTCGCTCCTAGACTGAGAGTCACCAAGTGTCCTTAAATGACATTTTCATGTGACCTTCAACTTGACATAACTCGAAAACTAGAGTTCAGATCGACAAGCCGTCAACTCCGTTGGTCTCTTGGAATTCCATTACCTCTAGGGGACCCTCTCCACCATGTTTGCATGTCCTAGTGACTTCGTTGTGCATCAGTTTCGTAAACTAGGGTTTTTCTCAGTTTCCTTCAATGCAAGTCTTGCATTGGTGGGCCAACTCTGCAAATCCCTCCATTGTGCCAGTATTGGTATTGTTCCAATATCGGCATTGCCCATACACACTTGCAAGAGCCAATGACTTGCAATATTAGATAAGTTCAAATAATTATATTTGCTAGTGTCACTCAACTAGAAACCAATATACCATATACCTAGAAGATATGTACCTTCATTACAACAAAGAAACTAAGGATTTATGAGTTACAAGTATAAAAAATAATTGTATGAAATAGAAGTAGAGACACATACATGGATTACAAGTATGAATCCAACCAGGGTTTCATGAATTGAAAAAAATTCAAATACATAGAGATCAAATTCTATGTTAATCTCACTTGTTTATATACACTTAGACCATATACCTAATGTACAAGAACAAATAGCAAAAAATATAGTGTTTCATGAACTACAAACCACAAACCTAAAAATAGTGTTTACACATTTACACATATAACTACAAACTAAAGTTTTATGAACTCATTAGGTTTAGATAATTAGATTTGTTGGTATAACTTAACTAGAAACCAATAGACCAAGAGGGGGTTCAAACATTGTAGGATGATTCAATATTTTATTTAATGGTTGGTTGGGTGATTGCAAATAACATTGGATGTAATTTTCTTTTCAATTATGCATGTGGTTGAAGCATGTTAATGGTGTTGATGGGACGTTATCATCATATCGTACAAAGTCAACCTTTTTTGCAATTGACATACATTGAAATAGACCCCAATCAATCCACTTTCCATGAAGACAATACTGTTAAACTAAGAATGATTTCCAACCAATTCAAAATAGTTTCCTCATTAGGGTTAAGTTTTCCCCATCGATTAACATCAACTTGTGCAATTTCTGCATGATAAACCATAAAGAGTATCTCATTTGATTAGTGTATAAAGAATATGTGACATATGACTACAATCCTAGGCATGCTCATATACAAACAAAAAATTACTTTATAAGTGGCCATAAGAGATGGTTAGGTAGCGTTGGTGTTAGGGTTTCCCTCCTAGGTTTAGGGTTTCCTCATTGATTCTAAACCCTAGGTTATGCATGCTAGCCTTTAAACTTCAGTTAGGGTTAGGGTTTCCTTTTTGATTCTAAACCCTAGGTTATGCATGCTAACCCTTAAAATACAGTTAGCCTATGCCAAAGAAACAAGTACAAGAGATCGTTAAAATTGCAAGTGCTCAAAAATAGCATAACAAATATGTATGTATTCAATGAGAGTAAGCAATGTCAACTTCATCTTCAAATGATATAAATTGTTGAATTTATCAAAATAAATGTTTGCCAAGTAGATGTAACAAATGAAATCCAACAACAGTCATGTTCAATATGATTCTCAGCTCGTTAATACTATGAAATTTCCAGTCAATCAAATGGTAAGAGAAGCTCATTTCAATATCAATTTCTAGATTGCAAAATGAGACAATAATTACTATGTAAATACCAAAGGCAAACAAGTGTTTTCTATTCCAATTTGGATAATGAATAATACTATCAAACCAATGATAACTTTAAGCCAAGTATGATTGTCCCAAAATGTTACTTCCAGTCAAAGTAAAGATGCAATAGCTATGTCAATTTCAATTTTGCAATTAGGAAGACAATTGTTAGGTAAAAGCAAGTGGACTACAAGTATTGTCAATTCCAACTTGGTCAATGAATGAGATTGTCAAACTAAATGTATTTTCCAGCCAAGACAAATTTTACTATGACTATCCCAAATAGTAATTTCCAGTGAAGCCAAGAGTGCCAACAAGTACCTATATAATAGTCCTCAACAAAGATGGTATATTGTACATGTTTTTTAGAGGTCTTTTTGGTATTTTAGTAGTGCAAATGTACTTGTAGATCACTGTCAAAACTTCTTATGTATGGCTAGAAATGTCAATGATCTATAGAGTCCTAGGAGGGATGCTAGGGCTAGAGAAGGGGTTTTGAAAGGGGTCCAAGGCCTAATCCTATAGGTCGAGGATAGGAGTATGATATTCGAAGCTTAGATTTAGGAAATGAGAGAGGAGAGGTGGAAAGGTAAGCGAGTAGGTTAGGAGATGGATAGGGGAGGAAGGGTTTGGAAGGGTAGAAGGATAGGGTTTTAGGTTAGGTGTCTAGTTAGGTCTAGGTCCTTAGGGTTTAGGTCTGCAATAACAAGGCCAGATCTAGGTATGACAAGTCGAGACAAAAATCGAAGGATCGAGGGGTGAAGGGCCAAGCTAGGTATTTGCACTATGATTTACAAGATCAGGTATTTGCTATTTAAAATTATCATTTCTATTGTACACATTTATGCAGTTGTATATTTTTTTTGTTAATGTAGAGGGGGCCACTTGATATCCTAAATGTCATCATATTTGTATAAGTATATAGTTAAAGAGATATTAACAAATGACTAGTTGGAGTGGGTACAACCGCTCCAACCTTTCTTATAATGTATAAACAGTAATCAAAGATAATACATCATCGGATTGGATGTCCCTTCCCAAAGTACTTGTCTTTGATGGCTACGTATGTACTTTACTGTATGCCTGAATATGATGTGAAATATTAGCTTTCAACATCTGGCGCCGTTGTCATTCTCTGTTCAGTTTGGGTGACAGCAGTAGCGGATGGAGATGGTTTGAACCTGAAAAGAAATGTGAAAAAAAATCTAGAAACACCAATGAAATTAAAGACGACCTATGTGTGCATAAAGAAAGTGCGAAGAGTCCTTGTGAAGACTGCTCGTATGTGTGGCATATAGACTGTGATCATATGTAGAATTCCTCGTATAGAAGAATCACTTCAATTTGCTGACATCCACAGTCACTAGAAGCCTGTCTTGACTAGAATCTTGTATGGTGTTGGTAGTCATTTGAGGACGCAATCAATGCAATCATCAACTAGCTAGATGGGAGCTAGTTGGCAGAGAAGGAAGAGTTTGAGAACAAAATGACTCGATGCCCCAGGATTTGGAATTTGTCGGTCCAGTCCCTCAAACACCATGAATCTCGTCAATGGCAACAAGAACACAACCAAGAAACCACAGAGGCATAGAAAGAAGAAAATAACTTGGTCATTTAATGGAGACGGAGCCGTAGTAGGTCCTACAAGGATGGGGAACGTGTTAGTGAATAACGATTTTGTGAGTAAGGATATTTTGTACCAGAACAGGGATCCTCTGGGGCGCAGAGAGCTCAACAAACATATAGTGATATGGATAACCCAAGGCATGATTGCAATGGCCGTCGATTTCTATTTCGTTGAGGAGCGAGGTGAAGTTGTAGAGATAGAGAAGAAAATGAGTTCCGGTATTGAATTTTTCATATAAGTGCAACCCTATTTAGCAGTGAATCCCATGCCTAGAGGATTGGAGGTCGTTTTTCTGAAGGCAAGAACGCATTATCCGACACTTTTCGATAATTTCCAGCATGAGATAAGGAATGAACTTTGAGCTAAGGAATGTCGTCGATCATGATTTGAAGTTGTTTTCAAATGCATGGATGCATTAAGTTCATTTTTTTCTCAAAAATGGTCGGTGAATACTTTAGTTCATATCATATAAAATTCTAAACAAATGAATGAGCCGACTACTAGTCGACATTGACTACTACTTATCGACCATGTTGGGTGCTACTTATCGACCATGTCGGGTGCTACTTGCTACCATCAACTACAATGAATTGAAAATACTGTGTATAATAATACCATCATCGGTGCATGAAGAAGATCGACTTGTTTGTGCATGAATACAATCGACCCATGAAGAAGATCAGCCTGTGTATAATAATATGATCGGCCCATGCTGCTATACATTAATGCGATCAATCTATTTGCACATGTACAACACAACCGACTGCCATTATACTCATCAACTATGGGACGTCAGAGCAACAAAAGATTGTCGACTGATGGATACCATTGACTGATTGTCGTATGAAGCCATCGACCAGCCATCGACAACATGCTTGGCCATCGACTCGACCACCCTTGTCAACAAAGACTCACCCTTGCGACAACACTTTTTATTATTTTCGATCAGTCACCATCAACCGGAGCAGCCTCAAAGATCTGCACTAGCTGACCACAGATCATTTTCTTGGATATCAAATATGGTTATGTACCCACGACTTATTTTTTGACACTTTTCATTCAAAGTATGATCCATTTAAAATAAAATATTGTGTTTAATAAATGGTCGACTTGGATTGCATTCTGGTGCCCAAGAAAGGTCGAGTCATATTCTTTATAACATTAAACTTATATGAATCAGATTTGATCATTGTGAGGATGACAATTAGTGGAACTCGCTTTGGCTCAAGCCCTACTAGTTTATTTTGAACTTAATTTACGATGGAAAGTGGAGCAACTGACTATCATTTTCTTTGGCTGGAAAATCAATCGGACCATCTACCAAAGATTGGCGTTTTGTCAACCAAGAAAAATAGTATGCATTACTCTTATACCGTATCGCCAATTCGACCAACGAAGTTTTGTCAACGAAGTCTGCATAATCCCGTCAACTAAAGAAGATGTCGGCCAACAGTTAAAACTAAAAATATTTTTGGTCGAATATATAT
>LPNX010441932.1:114393-156343 GCA_001517045.1 Pseudotsuga menziesii
AATACAAAAGTAATGATGTGGTCGAGGTTGTCAAAGTTTAGATTGTTGAGTTATGCACCTCTACCTTACTAAATTTTTAAAGTCAAGAGGGGGTTAAACATGAGTCTCAGTAGAGGCAGGCGATCCCCTCCATTTTATGTAAATTAAGTTGGTCTCTTTCCAACCATGGTAAGTCGAGTCATGTTAACTCAATTGAACTACAAGGAGTCGATCATAACCAAGATCATGTACATGAGTAGGAATCACACAATCTTACAGGTATTTCAAATGATGACAATTACATTCAAGCAAATATCATACACCTACACAGAAAAGCTCTCCAACAAGACATGATGACAAAGTGCTTAAACCCCTCATTATCAAAATGTTGAAACTATTCCTAGGTTGTGACCTCAGGAATCCAAAAGACAGAAATGGCATAGAAAGTCGAAGAGCCAAAAGGCCCTGCATGCCTAAACCGATGGAGATGTTGGTCAGATGAACCAGGGTGAGGCTTAAAGCCAAAAGATCTTGTTGCGAAAAAGGACAATCGACTGCCATTGTGAGAGAATGAGACTTTGATGGACTATTTCCAGATTGAAGATGGAGGCAGAAGAGTAACCAGTCACATTAGAGCCTTGTACACGTGTGTTTTCCTATCAAGCTGGTGGTTGTTGTGGCTGAGTTACCTATGTAGACCGGTATGCATGGTTGATACATAGTGAGGACTACTTCAGCAGTATGAGAGACCCAGGATGTTGATTGCATATTTATTTTTTCTCTTCAGGATGAATAAACGTTTTGTTTGTGGGGGAGACGTAGAGGGGGCCACTTGATCTCCTAAACATCATCATATTTGTATAAGTATATAGTTAAATAGATATTAACAAATGAGTAGTTGGATCAGGTACAACCACTCCAACCTTTCTTATAATGTATAAATAGTAATCAAAGATAATACATCATCGGATTGGATGTCCCTTCCCAAAGTACTTGTCTTTGATGTCTATGTATGTGCTTTACTTTATGCTTGAATGTGATGTGAAAGATTAGCTTTCAACAGTTAACTAACCTATAATGTTAAAACTTTTATGTATTTTATTGTGAACATACAAATTTTATTGATTCGTCAACAATAAGTATTGTAAGTGCATCAAATACAATCTACTAATAATCAAAGGCAAAGTAATATAAAGAAGTGCAAAATGATATATTCATATACAAAAATTTCCAATCATATATCATAGTAGTGAAAAATAGAACATCGTTCCCAATGTTTATACAATGGAAACTCATGCCAAAATGGCAAATCATGGCTAGTGTACATAGGAGGGTCTCTCAATCCTACTTCCCACCCTCAAATCTCCCAGGTGCACCTCCAAAATCAATCTTCCTCTTCTTCGAGCTAGAGGAAGCTCGATTATTTTGGCTGCTTCGACCACCTCCCCTTGGGCTCTGAAACGACAAAAATCAAATGTTAACTCCTACATGAAATTATACAAGTATAAAAAAAATTTTAACAATCAAAATTAAGTTTTCAAATCTTAAATAGCTCACCTCAGACGAGACTGTAAGTGGTGAGTGGGCTACCCTCCTCCGTGATCCAAATCTCTCAACAATGCCACCCTACAACATTTAAACAGTAAGATAACTCATACAATTTATTTCCTATGTTAATTTTTGTTAATATTGCACGATATTTTCGTAAACTAATCAATCTCACAGTGAACACAACAGGTTGGTCCTGGGGGATGGCTAGTGGAGTAGTCAGCTGGTCCTCAGGAGTGGCAAGTGGAGCAGTTGGCTGGACAACCTGCTCTGATGCTAGGGTGGATGACATAGTGGAGGATGTATCCAAATCGACGTTGACTACGAAAATAGGGGGCACAGTGTGAGAGGGCATGGACTGGAGTGGGAGAAGTGGTGATGTACGATGATAAATCCCAACTGGCTGTAGAATTGAATGGGCTACCCTGAAAGGGGAAATGAGGGTGGTGGGGAAATATGGGGGAGGGGGCTGAGGTCTGGAATGGGGTGGAGGGATGGGTGAATGTGGATGGATGGTGTCTCGTGGTCGGAAGGGGGAGGGTGGAAACATGGGAAATTTCAAGAGAAGGGGTGGATAGGTGGGGCGGTAAGGGGAAAGTGAGCAAAGGCTGCAACGATGAAGGGGGAGCTGGAGGGAAGTGTAGTGGTGGATGGGAGGAAAGGGATGGATGGAATGGGGTGGGGAGGGATGCAGGGAAATGGACATATATTCCAGGGGATACACCTAGCATATATGGTGGGAAAAAGGCAGTCGATGGAGAGATAGTGACACTGATGTGTCTATGCACTCGAAATTGCATACATATTCATGGAATCGTATATAGTACATAAAAAATATAACTATACAAAGTTAAGCCATCAAAACTAAAATTGAATTTATACTTTGTTACACGATACCTACTCACGAAGGGATCTGTTGAGCCCCAACGGGGATGGATGGTCACTCACTCCCACAGACACCTGTGCAAACAAAAAAATATTTAGATTCAATTACTAAATATTAACTACATTGGATGACAATATTAAATACTAACATTACATTTAATCATTGAAATAAAACTACATATGTGTATGGTGCCATGATGTCTTTTGCAGCTTCCATGTCTCCATCTAGGTTGAACGAACCAACGTCCTCCCACTCGCGTGTTGGAAACTCGACACTAAATAGCTGTACATTAAAACAAACCTAATCATCAAAATCTGATTCTAAGTTAAATTTATTATAAATTATGAGATTACATAACGTATAATCAACACTTGAACATTAAATAAAACAATAACTAACCTCGTGTAGGTAGCTCACTGTGGCATGCTCCTATGTGGGAACATGGAATGCATTCCCACAATGAGAACAATGATGTGGAACTGGTCTAGTTGAGCTGGATGGATCATCCTGGATACCACTAGTAGCTTCTCTCCCTCGCCCACCAGTAGAAGACCGTGCAGAAGTGTGTCTCTTGGGGTGGTCCTGCTCGCTCTATGAGGACATAGCCACAAATGTGGTATGCCTAAGAAGGTACCGTGTGGCGCATCTAACGGACTCATGGATCTCATCTATCCTACTACCTAACCCAGGGGGTTGATAAAGCGGGTTTGGTTCTCGCCTAGGTGTAGGAGGTCCTCTAAGTGGGTTCTAGTGGGCGTGAGGTCGATCTTGGTATGAGCCAAAAACGACGCCCTGAAAATCGGTGATGTCGAAGTAGTTCACATGGAACCCTAACAAAAACTCAGCCCACATTTTTTTGAGAAAATACAGTGGGACCTCGACATTGTTGTATGGAGGCTTGTCAAAAACCATGAACCATCTCTCCCTCTAGTTTTCTCTCCATGGCTGGTAATTACACCAGTCCATGCAAACTCGCCTCTTCTTCATATCTTGAGGCTGTCCTATTCTCAGATTTGTAAATTCACTCCACAGTTGGGATTTTGTGATATTCAGGTTTTTTGTATCTTCTTTGGATATACCAGTGGCATAATGTTCTCTCATTCAAGCCCTATATTGGCTCAAATTGGTTATTTCACTGTGAGCAATGTTGATAAACTCTATTATGTTTTGTAGTGATGTGGCAAGAGAAACGCGAGAGGGTTCCCTGGTGTTCTTTAGTTCATCACTCAATATCCTTAACTGGTTTAATTCCCTGTGTAATTCATCTTCAAGGTTTTCTGGTGGTTCACCAAATCCATGTCCAGGGTTTTCTTTGTTTAATTCAAGGTTTATTAGGTCCTATGATTGGTTTGTTTCACTCCTTTGTTGGGATGGTTCATTGGTATTTGTCATTATGTTTAGGTAATTTGTATCTGCAATATCAAATTTTTTCCATTTCAATTCATTTGCAATTTTTTTTCATTTTATATTTTATTTGAAAAATAATGAAACACATTTAAAAAAACAAAAAAAATACAACCAGATGCAAATACTACTCCATCTACCTTACTCCAACGACCGCGGGTGTCATTTTAAGTTGCTTGGATACTTCTTTTGGGCTCTGTGGGTGTCATTTTGGCTTCCTTGGACGTCGTTTTCGGGTAGCATACGCGCTTGCGGGTTGTTTGTGAGTGAATAAAACTGTTCACTGTTTGTTTGTTTTTTTAAACATGGGGACATGCACACGTCCATGTACGCGTACACACTAAACACACATGTGCATCATTAGGGGTGCATGTGCACTCCTATTGTCCACATTGGCAATCCGACGTGGAGGTTCGCCATTGCCGAAGAAGGAACACGTGCACACATGCACGCGTCCAAGTGTGCATGCACGTTCCTATTTTTTTTCTACTAGCACGCTCCCATTGCATCATAATTGGGTAGCAGCTTCTTGCAAGCAACCATATATATATGAATTTCAAATAGAAAGCTAAACCACCCAGTAAACTCCTTTATTTACAATAATGAATGCTTTATTGCAATTAATACATTTCATAATGTATGATAGGCTAATAGTAATGAACCGTCTTTTTAAGGTTTTCTAAGGTTTTCTAATAAAGTCGATCCTTCATGACTACATATAATAATTTTCAATCGTCCTTATTCACTTTTAATTTCTAAAAGTTATAAATAAGTGACTAAAGCTGGCACGTTACTCTCAATTCGAGATAACTACTAATTAAAGTAACAAAGGTTAATTCTTTAACTACCATTACAAATCCATCTAAAAAGGGATTTACCAAGCATCTAGAGGGATCAAATCTCTTAGTGTGTAAATCCTTTTTTAGAGTGGAAATGTGTAATCCAATGTTTACATTTTTAGTTTATCTAATTTATGTTGTTATATATATATATATATGCAATTCTAAATAATTTAAATTTAAATTAAAGTGACAAGTTATTTTTAATAATTTTTTATTATTTTTTATAAAAGACACGTGTCAACTTTAAGATGAGCATAGAAAGAGTTACACATCTAATTGCACTGTAAAATACTTACATCTCTTCAATGCAAATATAATTATTCATTCTTTAAAAAACTAGGTATAAGATCCACAATCCTACATACACATTTTATTATACATGTGAGGTTAAGAAAGAAAACACAAGACTTGTTACTCGATGAAGTTAGTTTTACAAGGTCGTAAGTCATTAAAAGGATCCCTAACTTTTTTACAATTCATAAGATTATCATAGGTTAAAGACATGATGCTCGACTTCCTCTATAAATATATATCAACAAAGGCGTTATCTTTCTATCGAGAGGCTCCCTTGCATAAGGTTTAGGTGCATTGTCGAGATACGCTTTATTCTGTAAACAATGACAATTAACTATCTGGTAATCTTTGCAGCTTAACGTTGAAAGTAAACAATGAAAATTAACTAGGTTTAGGCTCTAAAGCCAAAGCCAGCTTAACGTTGAAAGTCTTTCCCAGTTCAAAAGGTAGATTATTAGTATTTTTAAACGATTTATTTTATACGCCAGTTGAAAAACAAGGCCAGACCTTCTCGTGTGTTTTCAAAACAAGAAGGTAGACAGAAAACAAGATTTTTAACTTAATCCAAGAGAAAAAAGGGATTAATTTATAGAACACGGAGTTAAAATATTAAGACAAAGAAGTCTTTCGTTTTTAAATTAATAAACAAATATAATAGTTTACTTAAACAATTACGAGATATTTAAACCTGGACGTTATTGGAAGACTCAGCTTCCAAGATGGAGAACACCCGTCATTCGACCTCGCCCTTCCTCCAAAAGCTCTCTCTTACATTAAATTTAATTAACTTTTTTTAGGGGGCTATTTTTAACAAATATGTACGTTTTAATGAACTAACAATGAAATCAATGGTTGACTTTGCTGTTGGTCCGTTGGATTGCTTGAACGTACATGTTTTTTGAGGTATTTGTGGTATTAGGATGACATTGTCATCAAATTCATGCTCTTCTAACCAAGGCTTCTCCCCTTAGTGGATTCAATGCTTTTTTGGTTAGTCAAGCCAAGCCCATAGTCTCTTAAGTAATTTACAACTTAGGAAAAATACATAATATTATTTATAATGCTTTTACTTAACGACTTTGAGCTTCTAAAAGTTGCACATATAATTTACCTTGTGTTTTTTCGTTGCCGAAGAGTGGGAATATCAAAGGGGATGTCACAAAAATTCTCTAGAAATGTTGCATCCCCAACCTTCACAACCATATAAGATAGCGAGAGTGACAAATGTTTTAAAAAGGAATTTCATTTTGTCCGACACCATTCACTCTCATTACAGAGCTAACCCGATGGGGACATCAAGAGAGGCCCTTATATAGCAATGTAGATCCACCCAGGGATTTGACCCTAAGACCTTCTCGTCACAACGTACAACACTATACCACTTTATCCAGCCCATCGTACTACTACTACTTAGAATATATAATCCTTTCCTAAATAAAATGACAAATAGGTAAATAAAAAAAATGCTAGCTATGCACTATCTTGAACGCCAACAAATTTTAATTTATACAATAAAAGACCATTTTTTTCAACTCTATTACAATGTAGAAACTAATTCCATTATTATTTAATTTAAGAAAACCCTTCGATTTAAATGGTAATGATGTAAAACCAAAAGGCCTATGAAAGATTTTATAAAATTAGGGAATGGGTAAAATTATGTTGTGTTATGTTTTATTTTTATTTTTAATAATTTTAAAATAAATTAAAAATATATTTAATTATTTACTAACTTATTTTAAAAATTTGAATAAGTTATAAATACATTTAATTTTTAAGGTGAATTTTCTTCTTTGAATTAAATTTTTTTTTGGGATAATATTGTAAAATAATCACTTTTTGTAAGGTTTATACCATAAAGTTTCAAGCAAGTGACTTTATGTATCTAGTTCTTTAACAATATACCCATCCATTATCTATTTTATGCTCAATGAATTTTAATGTTAAGGAACTTTAATGTTAGGAGGACATGGGGGTGGACTTTAATCTACTTATGTGTCCATCCATCATGAGATCATTTAATACAATTTATCTGGGTGAAACTACATGTTCGACCACTACCTCAAGGTGCCCCATGTCTTGAGATTCAGGCTTGATTGAATTAAACCTTGCCCACTGGTGAAAAACTCCTCACACTTCACAAATAGATCCAACCCCTTAGACTAGTAAAATGAACTTTTATATTGAATAAACATCAATGTATTGACAAATAAAATAAAAAATAATATTATAAAAAATGAATATTTATTGTATATTATATAATGTGTTATAATTACAATTTTGGACAATTCGTTTTATAACACTCGGAAAACCTGTCAGATCCGACTAGGTTGGATCTGAGGACCTAATAAAACCCTATCGATAAAGATAAGTCCTTGAGGAAATACACGCAATGATCAAGTAGAATAATAACTAATCTGCCACTTATTACAAAATAAACCAACCCTATCCACTAACATTGAACCCTATCCATTCTAGAAGTGATTACATGGCATTTCAGATAATCAAATCGATCTGGATGTTTTTTGTTTAGTCAAGTCAATCCCACTCTTTTTAGTCACTTATTGACCTTGCGCTTCTGTTGGAAAAGTTGCACATATAAATTTACGAGATGCCCTTGTATAGAAATTAAAGCCACCTGAGGATTTGACCTCGAGACCTTCTCCTCACAACTTACAACAAATGACCACTTGAGCCAGCCCACTAAACAACTACTACTACTACTACTACTACTACTACTACTACTACTACTACTACTACTACTACTACTACTACTACTACTACTACTACTACTACTACTACTACTACTNAAAAGTTTGGGTAGTTAGTGGTTAGAACATCCCATGCATGATAGTTTATACATGTCCTCCCATTTACATTTTTCCTCTCCCTTATGGTCGAGCAACTCCACAACCCTTGTCAAAACTTCATTTCAAGCGGTTTGATGCCATACTTATCGGGGATATAAAAATGGGATTATTTAGTCAGAATGGCATTTCCTAAAATTGTTCTATGTATTCTGAATGTACTAACGCCATGCATAATGCATCCAGGTCATAATCACCAATGCTCCTTGTTGGGCTATACCTTCCTCAGTAGGGGTACTAATAGGAGCTACCATAGAGGTATTGGCTAGTGGTTATTTCATAGTCCTACTTAAACAGGTTAGGTCTTGCCAGGTACGGTCCTGCTGCTGCTGCTACTATCTAGAAAATATAATCTTTTCATAAAGAAGTAACAAAAAAGTAAATAAAATAAATACCAACTATGCACTATATTGAAGCCCAACCAATTTTAATTTATAGAATAAAAAACCATTTTTTCAAGTGTATTACAATGTAGAAACTAATTCTATTATTATTTAATTTAAGAAAACTATGGGATTTAAATTGTAAGGATGTTAAACCAAACGGCCTATGAAAGATTTTATATAATTACGGAATGGGTAATAATTATGTTTTGTTAAATGTTTTATTTTTTTTTAATAATTTTAAAATAAATTAAAATTTTATTTAATTAATCTTATAATATAATTTTTATTTTAAATAAAATTATAAAAATAGATTTAATTATTTCTTAATTTATTTCTAAAATTTGAATGACAAGAAATAAGTTATAAATATATTTAGTTTTTAAGGTTATTTTTTTTAAAATTAAATCATTTTTTTTTGGATAATATCACAAAATAATCATTTTTTTGGCAAGGTTTATACCACAAAGTTTCGAACTAGTGACTTTATGCATCTAGAGCCCTAACAATACAACCATTTATTATTTATTTTATGCTCAATGAATTTTAATGTTAATGAACTTTAATGTTAGGAGGACATGGGGTGGGCTTTGGTCTACTTATGTGTCCATCGGTGATGAGATCATTTAATACAATCTATCTCGGTGGAACTACATGTTCGACCACTACCTCAAGGTGCCCCATGGATTGAGGCTCAACCTTGACTGAATTGAACCTTACTCTCTGGTGAAAAACTCCTCACTCTTCACCAATAAATCCAACCCCTTAAGCTAATAAAATAAACATTTGTTATTAAATAGACATTATTAAATTTTAAAATTTTTAAAATTGGTTCAAACCACTAAAATCAATTAATAATTTTAAAATAAAGTAAATTTACCCAAATAAATTTTATAACCTAATATTTTATAATTTTGTAAAGTATAAATAAAATTCAAATTAATTTTTTTTAACTTATTTATAAAATTTCAATTAAGAAAAATAAATTAATAACTTAACAAATAAGTTATTATATAAATAGATTCCTAGTCCTGAAACCCTTCGTTGAGGATATCCTTAGATACATTGGCTTATTTGAGGACATATCTTTTATCCATATTTACAGGTAACTGAATTCTAACATCCCTTGTAAAAGCACTGTAAGTAAAGTTATTGATTTTCCTAACCCCTAGTATTCTAGATTTAATGATTAGTTTATAAGAATAAAATAAATCTCAAGTTCAAAACTAAATGGAGTTTATTGGTTATATATATATATATTATTGCTCTATATAAACCCATAATTATTATTATGTGACTTAATTATTTAACAAAGTAAAGAATGGTTGTTTTCTTGACTTAGATATGTAATACTTACCGTAAAAAAAGATTTCGTTTATAAAGAAATGAACTCAAAACTTATAATAAGTGCAATATCAGTGGTTTTGGACGCGCTGAATCTTTGGCTCGCGCTATTTTCAGGTTGATCAAGTAGGTGCGGCGTGAAGGGATTGGGGAAAAGATACCCTCACTTCCTTGGAACAACTCTCCATTTTCTTTTTAAACTCTATTTTCTCCATTGATTTTGTGGAGGAGAAGGAAGAGGAACCCTTGCGATCATGTGGGGATATATTCGAGTCCGTGGAGAAGAGCTAAGGGGGTGACTCTTCCAACCCTAGTTGAAGTTGAAGTGGAAAACACAAAAATAAGTACCCTTAAATATTTATTTTCTAGTTGAAGGAGATCGTTCTTCTTCCAAGAAGGAAATTACTGTCATTCAATTCCTCTATGGTCAGCAAGTAAGTAAAAATTGTCTCACTATTTGTGTCTATTTTATCTTGCTTAATTTTGATGTATGATGCACTTTTTATTATGGATGAGGTCGCAAAGAGAGTCCATGCATTACCAAATCTCCATGTCAGAGTAATGGTACCCATGCACCTGATTGGTTTTGTTGGTATTAGTTGCTGCGAATTCCAATAGTATATGTATATTTTCTCCTCTTGATAAGATGCGGAAGAGAGGACGACCTTTCTTGTAAGGAACCGGCCTCCAGGTCTTCCTTTTTCATTTACTCTATAGAGAGAATAGATAGTGGTTCTCTTGAAGACAGTTAAACCCTGCAGCCTTTATTTACCTGCGTCAATGAAGGAGAGTGCACTCCGTTACTAGCAGTTGTTAGTTCATTTTATTTTGATGTAAATACACCTTTGTTAAATGGTGAAGAAACAGACTTAGTAGAATCGATTAAGTGTTAAATAAAGGCGTGGAGGAGCTAATCCTTGTCTTAAAATCGTTTCAAGAATCAAGTTTAATATTAATGAGAGTAGAAGGGTAGGCGACCCCTGGGGTAGGGGCTCACCTGATGGGTTTCAGGACTTCTCAGCCCCTACTAAGTCACAAGTTATTGGTATATCTGACTTGCAGGATGTTGGATATATTTTTGGGAGATTGTCGTTCCAATGGTTAAAAAAAATATTGATGAAAGTTGTTAAACATTAACAGTACCCGGTAAGTGTTAAAGAAAAGGCGTGCAGGAGCAAATCCTTGTTTTAAAATCGTTTCAAGAATCCAGTTTAATATTAATGAGAGCAGAAGGGTAGGCAACCCCTTGGATAGAGGCTCACCTCGATGGGTTTCGGGACTTCTTGGTTTGTGCTAAGTCAAAAGTTATTGGTATATCTAGCTTGCAGGCTGTTGGATATACTTTTGGGAAGTTGCTATTTCCATAGTTAAAAAAAATATTAATGAGAATTGTTGGTATATTTGGCTTGCGGGCTGTTGAATATAATTTTGGGAAGTTGCTATTCCCATAGTTAAAAAAAATATTAATGAGAATTGTTAAACATTAACAGAGTTGTTAAACATTAACAGTACCCGGTAATGCAACAATGCCAGACAAATCAAGGATAGTTAGTTGACTACATATAAGTATTTGTCAAATGACCTTTATTCACCATGGGTATTACTAGTAAAACTCCCTTCCTTTCATGTCTAGCATATCATTCGTGCTATTACACGGTAAACTTGTTAAGATTTGTCTGCCCTTGTAATGTTGTTTATTATTAAGCTTGGTAAATTAGTGTTCATAAACATGTGGTGTTGGTGGAAATGATGTTTGAAGGAAATCAAATAAATGAATGATATGTGGCTTCAAATTTAAGAGTTTTAGATCGATTCTAAGAAAAAGTTTATTAGAATTTAAGCCATATGTCTTTATATTTGAAGTAGAAACAAAGAATTATTTATAATACAGAAGGTATGAAACTAAAAACTAGTATAGGGTATAGGGTGCTCGGTGGGAAAATAATTAACCTTGGCACCATGAACCTTCTATCTTAACTTCATCCTTAATAATCAAATAATCTAGTTGATGGCTGCTATCTATCTATCTATCTATATATTATCGAAGAGGTTTTGGAAGTCTAGTAAGTTTTTATTCCAAATTATTTTAGAAGGCGATATCCATATTTGAAAAGGAATACCTTACAATAAGGATAACTAGAAAGGGATCTTGTGGAAAAAGAAAACATAATCACAACGAATGTGCTGCAAAAATTGTAATCCTCTTGGTTGATAAAATAATTAAAAGATTAACAATTCTTGGTGGACGTAGCCCCTTGTTGGGGTGAACCACATATATTGGTCTCTCTCTCTTACTTTTATATTTTATGTGTTTTATTTTTGTGAAGTCACCCAAGTTAATGTTCTGTAATTTTGACATGTTTTAAAGAATACTCTCTTTCATACTTGTACATAATAAATGAACTATGGATCATGTTATCTAATATAAATGTTAAGGCTTTACATACATGAAGCATACAGTTGTTATGTTATAAGAGAAAGTAAAGTAATAGTGTTGTTCTATCATGAATGAATGATGGACAATATGTATAAGTTCTTGTTAGTATGACCATGGAAGAATCTTTTACAAAAAACATACATTTACTTTCCTATGTAGGAATTTAAGAATTGTTGGGGAAGACACTTAATTGTAATTCCATGTAATTCTTTGAAACTAATGTTTTTGGTTGTTGAGATAAAAAAAAAAATTATCCCATTTCCCAAAATTGTAAATAGGATATTGGGTTTGTTACAAATAGTATCAGAGCAGGTTTACAACGCTCATACCTAGTGGACTCGCCTACAAGCATGTTGTGAACTTTGTGATTTGAATACAATATTTTACGATTACTTAAATTGGCATACAAGTTATACAGATAATATTGCTTCAATGTTAACATTGTCAAAGTACACGAAGTAGTTCGCTTAGAGTCATATGCTTGAATGTATAAAGCTAGTTGCATAATTGAAATGCAAAAAATACATGCATGAAGAGTGAAGTTTTGTTGGAAGTTTGACAAGGATATATCGTTTATTTAATTAGATATTTTGAATGATCTTTAGTGCAAGAACTAGACTATGTGTTAACATGTAATCAGTATGTTCCTTTAATACATTTAGATACATTATAGTGGACAATTTTATACATATTGATCATATTTTAGTGTTAATATTTCTTATAGTTAAGATGTAGCTATACACCTAGATGCTTTACAAGGATAAGCATAGTTATGAGACAAGGCTTAAGTCTAGAAGCTAAATGAGTGAAGATTATAATATTAAGAGATAAGTTCTTGGGATAACTTGGTTGTAAATTGAAGGAATAAACAAGTGGCAGTTTTAATTGTGTGAATAATTACTCTTAAATGTTTAAAAGGGTAGGTTCAATTAAATGACGTGACCATATGTCAATGTTTAATTTTAAGAGGATTATGTTAAGGTTAGAAACTAGGTAATTGATAAAGTTTATCCAAGTAACTATAACATGTTATCAGTGGGACTTATAAAGATAAGGGATCAAATCATCATATGACATTATTATTAGAGTTATTCTACATGTCTTTTTATGTGTAAAGATAAAGAACACAAATGTAGGTGGATTAAGACTTTATCAATGACCTAATATATCAGTTCTAACGTACTTGATTTGTTTGGTTAAAGTTTGATAGAAAATAATACAAATGTACGTTAACAATGTTCCACCATGTCACATGCATAATGGTATGTTACATTGAAAGCCTAAGTATAGTTGAATGCATGGAATCAATAATATGAATCAAGGATGTTGAAGAGGAAACATGGTGAGGTAAAGTTAGAAGTAACACCAAAAGCTTATAGAAAATAAGGAATGCATTTTGCTTAAAGTCCACATTAATGAAATGTATATGCAAGTTTAGTTATGACTAATTTGTCATGAAAGTAATGCATCGAGATTATGCAAAAGACTACTTTGTTGTATCAAGAGATTATGGACACCCTAAAAAGAAACTTTCTATATATTTTGTTGTTTGCTTTATGAGATTATGATGCAAATAATTTTGGCAAGAAATTGTGAGTAAAGTATGCAGGTACTTAAGGTTGCAAGAAACACCACCTAATGGGAAATCAATGAGATGATCGAAAGAAAATGGTGAATTTATCGATGGAAAGAGGTAACATCTAGAATGAGTATGACTCCTTGCTTATTATCAAAGGTTAGAAAGATGTCGTCATCTAATAAATCAACTGCATCATGGAAAATCATAGTCTAGATAACTTTATACGCTAAGAATATACTGTGTTAGAAGTTTTTTGAAATACTTGAGTATGGTAACCACAGCATTCTTGAGAATTATTACTTATGTATATGACATACCTGTGATAAGAAAATTGAATCATATAATTTTTATTGGTGTATACATGCATAGATACTCTAATTATCAAGTTATGCAACATTTTAATGTGTTGTTAACTCTTTTGAGATGACCACGAGGGACGCCCTGGTTATAAGGCTGTTAAATTTCTAGAAAATTTTTATACACTAAACAAACCTATTTAAAACATAACATACAAAATTAACTAACTAATAAAAAGGAAGAAGGAAATCGGATATTCAGATTATGTGATTAAGCAAGAGAAATTGAGTTTGGTGTTGAGTGTGTTGGCTCTGGAGCACATAAACTGTTTAGGCTCTGAAATTTTTGATAAGTTAGTACAAAGTTTCCAATGAACACCATTGAGAGGTGTTAGGCCTTGTTGAGCAATCTATGATATTAAAGTCCTAGGAAAAGAACTATCAGTGAACACCGAGAGGAGGTGTTAGGCTCTTATGCAGAACTACTAGATAGAACCTAGGTGAGGTGTTGGGTTCTGTAGTGATATATTTTGTGATGTTAAGATTTCAAGCTCACAGATTTGTGGGAATTCAATATTTTTGCAAGAGATATGCCCGAGAGTTGTACAAGCCAATGAAATGTATATTCTTTATATCAAATGAATATACTATATATACAGGTTGAGGAGGTTTGCATGTGAATGGATGGCTCCAGGAGGAGATCACCCTCATGCATATATATACTAGTACTTATGAAATAAAATTTCATCCGAGAAATTCTTGAAACATCAATGCCATATAAAAGGTATGCATGTGAATATCTTTTTTGGTATCTTATGCATCATGACATGATGAATGATGAAGTGTTGGCCTCAAAATTATATATGGGAAAAATCCTTGTGTGATAAATCTCATAAAAGGGAATTGTTGCTTATGTTACAAAGCAATGTGCAAATGATTAAATGTACTTGAGAAAGGTACCACCATACATAATGTATAGATATTGATGTTAAAGTGGCAGAGCTACATGCCACGAAAATAAAATACATGAATAGCTTGTTTTAAATTATGAATGTTATATATATGTCATGTATGACTGATAGATGATGCAAATGTATATTAAGAGAAAGACTAATCCCTAAATGGTTGATATGAGAAGAAACAATAGTGTGTTGCCAAATAAAATATGTTCTCTTGATTGAGAAAATTTATATTTATGCATATGTTTATGATAAACATTGGAAATAGTTGGTTATGTTTGTGACAAGAACAGGTCTAGATAGACAAGAAACTTTGAAGATACCAAAAGAAATGCCAAGGAAAGCAAAGATAAATGAATCTCAATAGTACAAGGGAAAATGTACGTTGGTAACAAAATCTTGGAAGATGCCAACACCAAATATGGTGTACCTTTAAGTGGAGGAGTATGTAACATCCTCAGTAAAAGCACAACAAGTAAAGTTATTTATTTTCCTAACACCTAATAGTCTAAATTTAATGATTAGTTTATAAAATTAAAGTAAATCTCTAAATCAAAACTAAATGAGGTTTATTGGTTCAATATATATATTATTGCTTCTATATAAACCCATAACTATTATTATGTGATGTAATTACTTAACAAAGTAAAGAATGGGTTTTTTTTTCTGACTTAGATATGTAATCCGTTACCACCAAAAGAAACTTTGGTTTATAAAGAAATGAACCCAAACTTTTAAAAAGTGTAATTGACTGGTGTAATCGTTAAGAAAGATGACTAGGGTTCTCCTCTAGAGGAGGATCCGGTTTCTTGAGAGAGGATACTCTTTTCTTGATTTATCCACATAGTGATGGAGGAGGGGGTTTCACCTTACAGGAAAACTCTGGTTTGATTCACTCTTTATGAATTGCGATAAAAGATAAGAGAAGGGAATCTGGGAACACATCAACATTCTTTAATGCCTTGAAAAAAAAAGAGAAGAGAGCATTAAAATTTTGGAAAACATAATCAGTGGTTTTGGTCGCGATGAATCTTTGGCTCACACGATTTTCAGGTTGATCACGCAAGTGGGGAGTGAAGGGACTGGGAAAAAGAAACCCTCACATCCTGGGAGCAACTCTCCATCTTCCTTTTAAAATCTATTTTCTCTATTGATTTTGTGGAGGAGAAGGAAAATGAACCCTCGTGATCATGTGGGGATATATTCCTCTGTGCAGAATAGCTGAGGGGGTGAGTGTGCCAACCTAAGTTGAAGTGGAAACACAAAAATAAGAACCATTAAAGATTTCTTTTCTGGTTGAAGTTGATCGTTCTTCTTCCAAGAATCCAATTACTACATCATGCAATTTTTCTATGGTGTGCAAGAAAGTAAAAATCCCCTCACTATTTGTGCCTATTTTATCTTGCTTAATGGAAATGTTACCCTGCAATCTGTGTGAGAGGTTCGTGTGAGAGGTTCATTCTTTAATTTTGATGTCTGATGCATTTTCTTTTATGGATGCGGCCGCAAAGAGAGTCGACGCATTACCAAATATCCATGCTTGAGTAATGTTACCCATTCGGTTGGAGTATTCATTGTTGGTATTTTACCTAATTGATTTTGTTGGTATTAGTTGCTGCGAATTCCAAGAGTATTTGTATATTTTCTCCTCTGGATAAGATGTGAAACAGAGGACGACCTTCCTTGTAAGGAACCGACCAATGGGTTTTCCTTTTTCATTTACTCTATACAGAGAATAGATAGTGGTTCTCTCTTGAAGATAGTTGAACACTACAACCTTTATTTACGTGCGTCATTGAAGGAGAGGGCACTCCCTTACCAGCGGTTGTTAGTTCATTTGATTTTGGTTTGAATACACCTTTGGTTAAATGGTAAAGAAACGAACTCAATAGAATCGATTAAGTGTTAAAGAAAATGCGTGAAGGAGATAATCCTTGTCTTAAAATACTTTTAATATTAATGAGAGTTGTTAAACATTAACAATACCTAGTAATGAAACAATGCTAGACAAATCAAGGATAATAAGTGGACTACACATAAGAATTTGTCAATTGACCTTTATTCACAAAGGGTACTATTGGTTAAACTCCCTTCCTTTCATGTCTAGTATATTGTTTGTGCTATTACACTCTACACTTGTTAAGATTTGTTGACCCTTCAGTGATAATGTTGATGATTATTAAGCTTGGTAAATTAGTGCTCATAACCATGAGGTGCTGGTGGAAACGTTGTCCAAGGGAAATCGAATAAATGAATGATATGCGCCTTCAAATTTAAGAGTTTTAAATCGATTCCAAGATAATGGTTATTAGAATTTAAACCACATGTCTTTATATTTGAAGTAGAAACAAACAATAATCTATGATACATAAGGTATGAAACTAAGAACTAGGATAGGGTGTTCGGTGGGAAAAGATGGGAAAAGATCTTAACCTTGGCACCATGAACCTTCTTTCCGAACTTCATACTTAATAATCAAAGAATGTGACTGATTTCTATAAACTTACTAGACTTCCAAAGCCTCTTCAATAATATATATATATTATTGAAGAGACTTTGGAAGTCTAGTAAGTTTTTATTCCGAATTATTTTAGAATGTGATATTTATGTTTTAAAAGGAATGCCTTACAATAAGGATAACTAGAAAGGGATCTTGTGGAAAAAGAAAAATTAATCGCAACAAATGTGTTGTCGAAATTGTACTCCTCCTGGTTGATAAAATAATAAAAATATTAAGAATTCTTGGTGGACGTAGCCCCTTGTTGGAGTGAAACACATATATTGGTCTCTCTCTCTCTTAGTTTTATATTTTATGTGTTCTATTTTTGTGAAGTTAGCCAAGTTAATGCTCCATAATTCTAACATGTTTTAAAGAATACTCACTTTCTTACTTGTACATAATGAATGAACTATGGATCATGTTATCTAATATAAAAGTTAATGCTTTACACACATGAAGCATACAATTGTTATGTTATAAGAGAAAATAAAGGAATAGTGTTGTGTTATCTTAATGAATGATGGACAATATGTACAAGTGCTTGTTAGTATAACCATGGAAGAATATTTTACAAAAAACATACATTTACTTTCTTATGTAGGAATTTAATAATTGTTGGGGAACACACTTAACTGTAATGCCATGTAATTCTTTGAAACTAATGTTTTTGGTTGTTTAGATATAAAAAATTACTTCATTTCCAAAAATGGTAAAGAGGAGATTGGGTTTGTTACATGCACCATAGTCGATGAAAACAGGTGGAGAATTTAGTCTTGATTGAATATCATTGAGAATCAATGTGTTGTAGTAGATATTCCCCTTTATGTTTTTCTAATTATATGATTTGTGTTGGGAACTTACTTTTAATTCATCTTTTTAAGCAATATACACACTACTTCTTTTGAAGTTTATAATTTTTTTTTAAAATCTACTATTGAAAACTATGTAATAAAAGGTTACAACCACTTTTGGAAACTATGTAATAAAAGGCTACAACCACTTTTGTACAATATAATTCGTTAATGAATAGATTGTGGTTATTTTGGAAAAAAAAATCATTTTTTAAAGCTGAAAGTTCTACTTCATATAAATAAATAAAATCCCACAAAAATGTATATAACAAGAGCCACATGGTGGCAATGTCCCCAACATTGCCACTTGCTATGGGGAGGAGCTATTTGCATATAGATTTTGAAAATTAATGCATTTGAAGATGAAAGGTTTAATTGTTATCTTGGTGATGCATTTGAAGCTGAATGGTTTAATTGTTATTTTGGTAAAAGAGGAGAGATATGGTTGTATATATTTCAATCCTCTTGACTAGGTTTATGAGGCAATGTTGGTGTCCATTAAAAAATATTACAAATATATGTTTTCTCATTTCTTAAATATATTTTTTCTTTTCATCTTTTATATATTTCAATTCCTAATATTTTATATATGGATTCTTTATATGACAACCACTTAAATGTGAAAGAAAATCACCTGTCAAAACAATAGAGTGAATAAAATAAGGCATAAAACACCTCTATACTAGAGCAAGGGAGGACTTATCAAAGCATCTATTAATTTAACTAGAATTTGAGAATCAAAAAGAGGAAAAGGGCTGGCCAAAGTTAGGAGCATCGCAATTTCTCACATCAATTTTTTCCTAACATTCAAATCTAGTTAGGCAAAGGCATTTATGGCATCTAGCAACAATTTAATGGTTATCTATTTTTTGAATTAAAAACCAGGTGAAATCTTACATACAAAAGAAAAACAAAGTAGAATGTAAGGTTGTTCAATAAGAAAAATATAATATTAAGCGTCGACGCTTATTTCTAAAGCAAAACAAAGTAGAATGTAAGATTGTTCAATAGGAAAAGCATAATATTAAGTGCCCATGCATATTTTTAATTACATCCTCATAAAGAGAAGGTTGCATTTCTTACAAAATTGGTCTAAGAATATACACTCAATGATGCCAACACTTTACAACAAAAAAACTAAATAAAGAAGATAGACACTTTATCTGCATTAATTTTTCAAATGTTTAATAATAATCTAAATACAAAAATGGGAAGATAATATCTATTTTAGTTTTTAAAATGTTTATATATATATATATAAGAAGGTAATATGTAATGGTTTTTCATTCATATGTATATTCTAAAAAGACTCAGTCCAAACTCTTAAAAGGATACGCTATGTTATAAAATCATTAAAAGGAAGCCATAACTAGATGATAAACAATAAAGACAAATATGAACACTAAATGATACACAATAAAGACAAATATGAATAGTGGCGATGATTTCAATCCACAAATGGAAAAAAAAACTCACTACGATCTTTTTCATCGTTCAAAGCTAGCCTTCCTTTTTAAGAAGAGCGTGTAATGGGATGAAACAATTGCACATCATGCATTCAAAGAAAGGTAGGAAACCAACAAAACGTGGAACCCTTTCCACACGTTAATGTAGGCCAGATTGATCCGGATTTATGCAGGAATGCAACAGAATACACACATAACCATAGAAACAAATATGCAGTGTAAATAACACTTCATTTCATTAATCAATAACCAAAACTTGTTTGCATACATAATTGTAGTATGCTAGAGTGTTGGTAGCTTCTCTAAGAAGAGATGTGGTGGCTACATGCATCTGAATGATGTGTTACAATGAGGCTCGAAGGCCTATATATTATTAAGAAGCAATGGAAACCATACACATCCAAAAACCTAACCCTAGGAGGTGAAACGCCTTAACGTGGGCCCCGTTGGGTAACTTGGTACATCAATTTCCTGAGATCGTAACTTTAGCATACTACATCCGTTTGACACGCATGATACATCATTAGAAATATATGTTTAAGGAATACATCCATAAAGAACAAATATCAAGTCCGGAATGGACTCATATTTTCTTGACCATTCGATGCCGAAAAATGTCATTTAGGGCCTCAAAACAACTCTGGAATTTTAGGACCCAGAAACTGCCAAAAATAGTAAATTATGCTACAATTAAGGAAAATGGAAAACTGAAAGAAACAATGATGAGGGTCTAAGAGGAATAGTTGGGTAGCCACCAATATCCTCCTGGATCATTCCTCCCCCCTTAGGAAGCAATGGTCTCCATTGCGTTGAGTTCCTCCATGAGATGAGGAAACTTCTGTTGAACTTGGTCCCTGGTGAGACACTTTCCCTGGTGAAGAAGTTGGCCTACTTTGACAACTCAATATAGCTAGATCTTATGGTGGCAGGTGTTCTTGATCTCTGTGTCCATAATCCGATTAGTTGTGGCTTGTTCCATGTAGTCCGAGTTTAACTCTGTTGGTGTCAGTTGTTCTGCCACATCTGATGTGTCCAATAGAGGTGGAAAGTAGGGTCGAAGGTGGTCCACATTGAACACTGGGTGCAGACCAAGGAATGGTGGAATATTGAGATCGAAGGTATTGTCCCCGATAGCCTTGGTGATGGTGTATGGCCCATATCAGAGGGGGTGAAGCTTGTGGTCGGGTCTAGCGAGGTGCTCCTTCTGCAAATGTAGCCACACTTTGTTGCCCACCTGGAATTTGTGTTGCACATGATGCTAATCATGTAACTGCTTGTACTTAGCATTGGATCTGTCCAATATGTCATGAACCTGTTGGAAAATGTGCTTAATGCTCTCAATGAAGCTATTTGCCTTGGAAACTTCAGACTGGATATGAGCTGAATCAGCCTGAGTAGCTACAAATGCCATGGCTATGTCAATGGGACATAGTGTCTGGAATCCCAAGCCCGCCTGAAAGGGGATATGGTTGGTTGAGCTGTGGAGGTCCCAGTTATAGATATGTTGTACATAGGGCCTTACTTGGAGGTTGTGGCCACGATATTCTTCTTCACCTAAGGGTGAATCATCAAGAAAACAAACTTCCCAGTTTTGGAAATGAGCTTACTGCATTGTTTTGCAGTAGCCAAAGAGATAGCGGCAAAGGGTGGTACCTCTGGTATCCTATACAAATTATTTCCCAACATAATAATAACAACGCAAGGATGAGACTCATACACAGCATGTCGCTTCCATAAGTATGGTTGACCTAATAATACATCACAAACATCAAGAGGAGCAATATCACATAATACCTTATCAATGAAGGGCTTGATGTTGTAGGGAAGGTGACATTGCTGGCTGATGCAGAGATCTCGTCCTTGGTGAAGCCACCCGATGGTGTACGGATGCGGGTTTTCTTTGTTTGGCAAATCCAAACACTTCACGACCTTTGCTGAAATCAGGGTCTTTTGGCTCCCACTATTGACAATGAACTGTAGCGGGGAACCATTTACCCACATCTAAAAGTGGAAAAGACGCTCCTCCTCCTCTGAATCTTTTGGTTCTTCCTTTAGGATCTTCGTGGTGGCAACGGTGGCATTGGGTTCTGCATCGATAATATTCCTCCCTCTATCATTCCCCTTCTCAGGTTCCGATTCAGTGTCAAAGTATGCATCTGATTCAAAAGCCTTTATCTCGGCCACTAGTGACTGCTTAGCCCGACACTCACTTGTGTTGTGAGTGGGACTCTTATGGAACTCACACCACTTTCCCACTTCCTTATTCAGCTTTGCAGTGTTGCTCTTTACTTGCGGCTTTGACAAGTTTTCTTGAGTCACCATGCCTTGGTTGTGTCCTTAGTTCTATGGTTTGGGGGCACCTATCCCTTGCTTCTGATTCATAGATCCAAAGTCTTGCTTTTTCTATTTGAATTTTTTCTCAATTTTGGTAGCATACCGATATGCTGTACCAAGGGAGGAGATGTCGAGGAGCTCTGTTTCCTCCTGAATGTATCTGTGCAAAAAACTATGGTACTTCAGCACCAAATGTTTCTGTGAATATTTGATACCCAACTTGGTGCACAGGGTATGGAACATATTTGTCAGCTCATGCACATGTTGATCTCTTTGTTGCTGCAGCATAGTCCATTGGATGTACTTGTCCTCATAGCTCCCCACGAGATAATATTGTCCCTTTATGGCATCTCGAAAAGAATTCCAAGTGGGTACGATTGAGAATAGAGAGGGTTCCTTCTCGTCCTTTCTCTCACAGTAGGTTTCCCACTAGTCCTTGACATGGGGGGTGGATTTGAGTAGAGAAAAAATAATATTTTCTTGGTCAGAAAAGTCATGAACTGAGAAATATCCTTCTAATAGATTCAAAAATCTATCTACAGCATCTGCATCTATTCGACCATCAAATATGGGAATGTCAAAGTTTACTTGTACCTTAAGAGGGGTTGCGCCTCCAGAGTAGCTGCTAGATGCAGATGTGAGGACAGTGGGAAGCCGTTGAAGGATCTGGGCGAAGTTATCCATCATCGTGTTCCTTTGTTTTTTAAGGGCCTCTTCGAGCAACATTTTGATAGGATCTTCTATGCCCTCATCTTTCTTTTCATCCCCATGGGTGGCTGTCAGGATTTGTGAGGCTCATCTTGCAAGGGTTCAACTAGATCGAGCCCTAACTCTTTATACCCCGCCCTTGTTGGGGACATGCAAAGAAGGATGGAGAAAGAGCGGATTGCTCTGATACCACTGATCCGAATTTATGCAGGAATGCAATAGAATACACAAATAACCATAGAAACAAATATGCAGCAGAAATAACACTTCATTTCATTAATCAATAACTGAAACTTGTTTACATACATAATGGAAATAAACTAGCTAGAGTGCTGGTAGCTTATCTCTGAGAAGAGATGTGGCAGCTACATGCCTCTGAACTCTGTGTTACAATGAGGCTCGAAGGCCTATATATTATTGAGAAACAATGGAAACCATACACATCCAAAAACCTAACCCTAGGAGGTGAAACGCCTTAATGTGGGCCCCATTGGGTAACTTAGTAGATCAATTTCCCGGGGTCGTAACTTTAGTATACTACCTTTGTTTGACACGCATGATACATCGTTAGAAATATCTATTTAAGGACTACATCCATAGATGGCAATTTTTAAGTGCAGAATGGACTCATGTATTCTTGACCATTCGATGCCAAAAAAACGTAGTTTAGGGCCTCAAAACGGCTCCGGAAGTTTAGGCCCCAAAAACTGCCAAAAATAGTAAATTGTGCTACATTTAAGGAAACTGGAAAATTGAAAGAAACAATGGTGGGGGTCCAAGAGGAATAGGTGGGTGGACACCAATATCCTCCTGGATCACAGATGGCCTGCAACAGTACAAACTGTGCAAGTTTAACATAATTATTCCTGTAATTGAAATTATGACCTTTATTCCAAAGGAATTCTTCAGTGTACCTCAATGATTTACATGAATAATTCAACTACAGTTAAAATCAGACAGGTACTGATTTTGCATAAACAAAAGCTATTTAATTTTTAACCTACCTAACTGTGGTTGTTTGTCAATAAGACTTTTGTATCAATCGGTGAAACTAGTAGTTTCAACTAATTATTACAACCATGTGATTAATAAAATGTAATTGGTTTTAACATAAATAATTAAATAATTTTCAAAGAGAATGTGAATGATAGCCCCGATCCATATATCAATGGGAGCAATTTTCTCAAGGAGATCCGCAGTTGACACTGATAGGAACTCAACCTTTTTCAACACGTTTGGCAATTTCCTTGTTATAAGGAATCACCCCAAGGTTCGGTTATAAATAATATCCCCATATAATGTTTCTAAAGATATAATTTTATAAATATATAATGTATATAAATAATATCCAAATATAAAACTAAAGGTTAGGTTCAAAATGTGATTTCCATATCTGACTTGACCCGATATTCCTTTCCCATGTCCGACTTGTTTTATGTAGCTCCCTCAAGGTCTATAAGAGTTCAATGGAACAAATTTGGGTAGTTCTTCTTTGGCTATGGGGATGCATAAGGTACTTAGGAACCTGAGAGGACTGATCTGCAGGCTCATGGTTGCGTACATGGGCCATTTGTAGGATTGGGTTTCCAATTATCTTGAGCTTCCATGAGAAGTATTACCCCACTGGAAAATATGGGGAATGCAGAAAATGAGCGACAGGAGCTCACTTCTCTCACTAATAGAGAAGTTGTTGGTCACAAGAACTTAAATCATAGTTATGACAAAAGTGATCAGAAGATATTATCAAGGGTTCTCTCAGGGAAAGCCAAGATTGCAAAATAAAAAACTCAAATCGTTGCGAAATGGGAGCAACTAAGGTGTGCAGCTCTGCATTGTTCTTTCTTTTTTATTTTTGGATAATTTTATGTTTTGTAGGCTTATTGATCTCATTTATTCCATGGTGTGCAACACAATTTTCATTTTTCTTTCTAGTATTCTTTTACCTTCCATTATCGAATCAAACCTAAGATGGCATTAAAAGTAGCATTTTACATTGGAAGTATTTTCATTTATTCAGTTTTGCAACGATTCTGTTTTTTTATGTTTGGGTAGAAATTAAAGTAGTATTTTGCATTGGCAGTATGTTCATTTCTTCAACTTTGCAAATATTCTGTTCTTTATATTTGTGTCAAAATTATTGGAAGTAAAACAATTCAATACATTTGTGTTTAATAGACCCTCTATATCTGGAAGAACAACCCAAATATACTTGGCCTAGAATGAATATATTATGGCATTATCAAACTTGTTTAGAATCAGTTTTGGCAATGAATCGAAGTAATTGGTTCAACCAATTACTAAGAGTGCAAGAATAATAAAAGGTACTAAGTTTTAACATATATCAAATAAATCATTTAAAAAAATGGGAATAGATACGTGAAAAAAATTTAGCAACAAGACCTACAAATTTTAATTTGGAAGTATTGAAAGTGTACAAAGTGGGATTGAGAGCTTCCCACAACAAATAGTTGTTTCTATGTCATTCTGATTTACAAGTGTTAACCCAACCCAATATCAAAATAACGAAAACAATTTCATGTTTGAGAAAATACACTGAAGAGTTTCATTAAAATTTGTTTTTAGATTATTATCAAATTTATAATAAAATGAAAATAACATCTTACCAAAATTAGCAGCTCCAAGTCTGTGACAACCAAAGGAGAGAACTTTCAAACTATTTAGATAAACGGGTATCTAAATATAGTAGGTGCTTCTAACTTATGAGGCCAATAATGGAAATCAAGTGTGCTTTTTAAATTCCATAGGTGATGCTTGGTAAATTCGGTAGTTGATAAATTGTTGATGCTTGGCAAATTAAGTATCTAATAAATTTTCAATGCTTGGTGGGTGGCTCGGTTAACTCCTTCATTAACATAGTTTAAAATGACTTCTTCTTCTAAAATGGTACACACCTCTCTCTTGGACTTGCACTTTCGGACTTGAAAATTGGCTTATCCTCTGAAGGATGGACACAAAGGCCATGGAAAGGCACTGAAAGAAAGCGAACAACCTCGTAATGGGACAACACTATGCCACTATAAGAAAGAAAAAATAAATGGAATGAAAGAAAAGCCATCACTATTGAATGCAAACTCACCCACATTCTCTTCAATCAAATGGAAAATTTTCATTTTCCAGTATTACATATATAATAATAGAAACCTATAGAGTGACACTTATCTAGGAATACACATGTCTTAACAAGCATATTAATAAAAATTAATTACAGTTTGAAAAAAAATTACCCATAAAAAATAGCCTAGCAAATTCTTTGCTCATTCTTTGAGACATTTTGTTAAAAAAATTAACCATATTTTGATGGGTAAAATGCCTCATGATGGGCATATGCCTATCAAATTTCAACCCTAGTGTGATGAAAAACATATGGAGGGGGGAAGAAGGATGTATTGAAATATGTGTCAGTCTGTTCTGTTTCATTGAATTGATTTTGTGATAACCAAACCTTTCAAAGATATCTACTTGTGGTCCATGGATACATTGATTATTTATAACTTGTAACTTAATTTTGAACTTACAGTATTATTACTAGTAATTGTTCTAGAAGGTGCAAAGGAATGTTTATAGAAATAAAAAATAAAAAGTGTCAAACAAGTATGTCCATCCACCTTTAAACTGAAGTGTTAATATGATGATTAAAAAACAAAGAGAACTCATAGCTATGTGCAGTGCATCCAAGTGAAATTACATAAGGGGAGGCAATTCTTGAGCATTCTCTATGGTGAAAACCAAGCACTTGGCATTCTTCACTTTATAAGGTTTTTGGGTTGGGTTTAGTCAATATGTGTTGGCTTCGCATACTAGGGGTGATACAAGTGGTTTATGGTCATTCCAACTACCAATATCACATCAATGTTATGTGGTGAATTGGATTTTGAGTACTAATGGAATAATCAAGAAAGATGAGAACTCTAGCCTTGTAAAACATAGATAAGCATTAATGCAATTTTATTGAATTATATAACTATTAAAGAGATCATAAAAATATATGTTAAATATTTGAATATTTGAAAATATATGTTGAACTAACTTCAATGTAATTTAATATATGTGTGTGTGTGTGTGTGTGTGTGTGTGAGAGAGAGAGAGAGAGAGAGAGAGAGAGAGAGAGAGAGAGAGAGAGAGAGAGAGAGAGAGAGAGAGAGAGNACATCCTTTAGCATTTTAGAAGGGAATGAGTTTTGTATTCAATCTCCTTTAAGTTTCATAAATTATGGATTCTTTTTTCCCAATAAGTTTTCAAGACTCCATCTCTTGTTACATTATGCATCTTATGTGAATTAGTTCTCAGATTAGCAACCATAATGCTTTTTTAAGGGTTGTAACTTCATTATGGTAAGAAGGATGATCAAGCTCATAATGTATGGTTGTTTTATAATAACATGGTTCTATTGTCTTTAATATTTTCATCACTACAATAGAAATTAAGCACTTTATTTTCAATTTCAGATTTTCATTGTGGGGTTTTGTCAGTTCATATGTCCAAAAGTTTTAATCATTTATTCAAGTCATTTTCCAACCTATTTTTTA
Source organism: Pseudotsuga menziesii (assembly GCA_001517045.1). Lineage (NCBI taxonomy): Eukaryota > Viridiplantae > Streptophyta > Pinopsida > Pinales > Pinaceae > Pseudotsuga > Pseudotsuga menziesii. The sequence goes on from LPNX010441932.1 coordinate 141,618, forward strand.
GGCAAATTTAAGAAAATGTTTTTGCGATTTTGAATATTTGAAAAACTCAAGAAAATGCATGAAAACTAACATCATGAACATGGTTCCATTAATACTATTATATGCTAGTGGGTGGCTACTCCTTAATACTATATATCAATATCCATTTAATACTACGTCGGTGAGTAGGTAGTTGTGAATACATGGATTTGATATCTATTTCTCATATCTTTAAATTCATTGATCAAGATTTATAGTTATTAATTTTAAATAGAATATTAAAATGATTTTTAAGCAACAAAGTGTATGCAAAGACAAAAATAACATTTAAGAAATTATTTCATGGTCTAGCTTTGTAAATTTTATGGTCCATAAAGTTATACTATAATAACTTTGTATAAATATTGTATTACAAGGTAGATGCCAATATTTTGATACAATCAAGTTTCATTTAGATGTTTATCATTTAAAAGTATCACTACCTTAAAAGTAAATCAATAACTTGAGTTATGTGACAAGGACATCTACATCGTCTTCTACATTTTCTCCATCATTTCTTGAAGAGAGATCTTCATCTAGAATCTTATTTGGAAAGTTGAAAAGCTAAACGATACACTCAGGTCATCCCTTAATCCCTTAAAGCATCTCTTCATCTAGAACATTATTTGAGGCCTAAACGAGACTTCTCCTCCAACCTTACCATCTTCATCATGAGATGATGCAACTGTAGAATCATTGGCTTGAGAAGAGGAGAACACAAATAGGAAGAAAATAGGAAAAAGGTTGTGTATCTTAGGTAGCAGATTGTATTTTCCATCTTTGCTCACAACTGCAAATTTGGAGCTCAATAACTAATGGATGTAAATTACGAATGTTAGTGAAATGGGACTTCATCACTAGTGAGTTGCTCATCCCAACTATTGCACTTTTGGTGGAGTAGGTGTAGGAGTTAACTACAAATCAACATATTGTTTGTTTTCTCCCACAAACCTAGTGACCCAAGGTAGACACATTCCATCAACATGAAAATTCTGTCCAAAACTAAAGTGAAAGTTACTTGAATACTTCTAATTGTTTAATTAATTAAATAATAAATTATGTAACAATGGAGCAATTACGTTGAAATGTTGAGGTTTATGAATATGTTTTTTTATGGCTTGTGTATAAATTCTCAAAGTAATAAAAAAAAATTGGTACTTCAGTACTCCCTTTAGCATCAATGTTTAATTTTTTTTTCATAAAATCTATTATAATGTAATAAAATAAAATTATAAAGAATATCATTATTTAATAAATTAGAATTATAAAATACTAAATAAAAATAAAATTATTCTTTGATCTTTTTTATTTTTTTTTACTACGTGAAGAATTTGAAAAGACGTTTCAAATTCTTCACGCAGTAAAAAATCCAAAAAATAATGGAATATTGAGACAACTTTGAAAGCTTGAATCATCTTAAAGATCAAATTAACAAATAAAAAATTTTAAAATATAAAAAATAAATAAATTAAACATAAAAATATAAAAATAGAGACAATCTATTATGAAAATGACGAAAAATACAATGCAAGTGGAAACCTGGATGTTATGAAGAAGTAATGTAGGTGGAAACTAGGAAGTAGTGGGAGAAAGGCATGAATTAGGAGATGGAATCCTTGGTAAAAATACAGAATTGGGATTTGGTTTAGTTGTCTGCAGGTAAAAGAGCATTTCACAATAAATAGGTTTATAGGTTGAAAGAAGAAGATGGAGGAAAGAAGCAGTTCAAGGACAAACTTGTTGTAAAGGGGTTTGCACAAAAGAAAGGTATTGTTGTAAATGGGTTTCCTATTGTTAAAATTACTACAGTTGGAACTATTTTAAGTCTAGTGGTGGTAGAATATTTGCATCTTGAACGGTTAGATGTAAAAACAATATTTATCCATGGGAATTCGGAGGAAGATATATATATGCAGAAACCATAGGGCTGTGAGGTCAAAGGGAAGGAGAATTTGTATTGCATGTTGAAGAAGAGTTGGTATGGTCTAAAGAAAGATCCAAGGAAATGGTATTTGAAATTTGACAGGATGACAACAGAACACGGTTATTATAGATGTCATTCTTACCACTATGCTTATTTCAATAGGCTAGATAATGGAAGATATATTATATTACTATTATATGTGTATGACATGATTGTTGCTAGGTCTAACATACGAGATATAAATTTGCTCGAAAGGAAACTAGCTAATTCATTTGCGATGAAGGATTTGATTGATGTAAAGAAAATCCTTAGTATGAGAATAACAAGAGATATGAAAAATCACAAATTGACATTATCTCGGGGTGAGTACATAGAAAAGGTGATGGAGAGAATTAGAATGCAAGATGTGAAACCGGTTATTAAACCTTTGGCCAACCATTTCAAGATAAGTAAGGAGACGTGTCCCAAGAAACTAGAGGAGATAGAATACATGTCCAAGGTCACTTATTAATCAACAATTGGTAGTTTTATGTATGCAATGGCGTGTATAAAACTAGATATTGCACATGCGGTGAGATTTATTAGCATGTATATGAGCAATGCAAGTAAATAGCATTGGAAGGAATCAAAGTGGGTTATCAGGAATTTGAAAATTACTACTACTCATGCATTATATTTTGGAGGTTCAGACACTATTCTATAGGGATATGTTGATGCATACATGGTAGGTGATAGAGATAGTAGGAGGAGCACCACAAGGTATGTTTTTACTATAGGTGGAACAACATTAAGTTGGATTTTGAAGCTGCAAAATGCCATTGCACTTTTGAGCAATGGAAGCATAGCATGTTGCTGCTATAAAGGCTAGTAAAGAGATGATTTGGTTACAAAGATTCATGAGGAATTAGCTAAAAAGCAAGAGAATAGCAGGTTGTACAATGATAACCAAAGTGCAATTCATATTGCAAACAAATAAACCTTCTATTATAATACTGAACATACACAACTCAAGTATCATTTCATATGATCCATTCTAGAAGAAGAATAGTTGAAGTTGGAAAAGATACATACTAGCCATAATCTTCCAAACATGTTGAAAAAGGTAGTAACTAGAGATAACTGAGTTCCTTCTCAGTTTTAGTTGGCCTTAAAGCATGAAGATGACGATGAGAAATTTTCCAAGTCTATGGTTTGGATCATAGTCCAGTAGATACAGTAGCGATGGAGTTGTTGTGACCAGTATCCAAGTGGGAGACTGTTAGTTGTGGAACCTGATCTTGTTGATTGGAAGCTCTTGTTTCAGTCATGTTTGTAGCCCCTTTTTTATATACTGTACAGGTGGACTATACATACCTCCCAACAGGAGGGAACTGTCACCCTCGATTAAGGGGTATGGCGGCAAATCCCCTGAAAGAATTTTTTGTTGTTGTTTTTGTCCAATAGTTTATGGGCCCATGGTATTGGGTAGCCCATGGAAATTCCTCTTTAAAAGGAAGGAATTGTATTGCATCTATGTATTGTATTATATTGTAATGTAAATACCTATGTTGTATCATGGATTTGCGAAAGAATTTTTTGTTATGCTCCCCTTCTTTTAACCATTTAACTCTAGACTTTTGGAACCATATAATTCCTCTTGTTAACCCTCAAATCTAGTTGCACCTATATTTATGATACAAATTTAAGCAAATCCTTAGTATCTCCCTAATTAATCATTTTTTGTTGAATTTGAGTAATTTTTTTTATAGTTCTCATCAAAACATAAAGAAATTGTTGAATACATCTTTATTCCACTGCTTTATTTTGGATTTTAGATTATTTATTCATTTTTGAAATATATACATAGATGATCTCTTGTTAAAGGATAACTCTTTCCAACAAATAGAAATGTTTTCCCGAGAATCTAAATGGTCCAATATTTTTTTTTCAAATCTAAAGGGTTATTTTGTGGGGAGGTCCATGAGCCCTATTAGAAGACTAACCAACCAATGGTCCAATCCTACCCAAGAAATAAAATTGATCCAATATTGAGACCTTGTAGGAAAATAGATTATGATATAAGGAATTGATCAATCATGGAGGCTATTTGTTGAGAGCCTCCTCTTCTGTTGTTCCACGTATGGAATATTTTTGTAGTTTCTATGCATACAAGCCCAATATCTTGGATTGGATATTTGAAAGTATGGATTTCAATTTCAAGTCTTCTGATTCCTTTGTGTTTTTCCCAATAAAACATTTTTGGGAAAAATTTATCCCATTGACTAATTTTTTACTTTTGTTTCCAAAACTATTTCGCTAATTTCCCTTTTTTAATAATTTGATAGATGCAAATATCATAGGATAAAATATTTCTACTCTAAAAATCACCAAAAGTGTCCAAAAACTATATAAAACCCTTAGAAAGTTTTAGAAAAATATCACCCAATTATGGTTGGAAATTTAGGAATTGGTAAGATTTGCCAAGGTTTCTGCACTTTAAAAAGAGTATGGATCCTTAAAATTTCCCCTAGTTTTCCTTGAGGGAGATGATGATATTGAAATCTCCTCCAATGATCCAAGGATCATTCTCAATTAAGGGTTGCAATGCTTGGATAGAGTTGAGGAATTGCATTTTTTCCAAGGGTTTTTGAGGCCCATAAACATTGGTTAATAATCTCATTTCATTCGTTTCTATGAGATTGAAGTTGGATAAAAGTGTGTGATTGGTTGAGAAAAAAAATTATCTCCACTTTCCTTAGCTCCTATAAAATAACTAGACCTCTTTTCATCCTTCGAGCATCCTCTACTAAGATTTTGCAGTTTTACCAAATTTACTAAGTTGTTTTGTATAGATATTCTCCTAAGTATTTTGTTTCTTGAAGCATGATTAAAGTAGGATGTTCCTTAACAATCTTGTTTCTGAGGATGTGTTGCTTCCCTTTCCCTTTGGTAGCTCTAATATTCCATGTGATTATCATGATTTTAAAACTTATTGAGAGGAGTGAAATTTGTCTATGATAGCCATGTACTCTCTATAATCACTAAGACGCGAACTTAAATCCTTAAGAATTTGCTGGTTGGATCTACATCCTCTTTTTGTTTCTTCTCTTTGAGGATTTCGTATTTCCTTTGATTTTTTTATTTTGAATCCCAAAGAGTTTGTTATCTGGGTTTTATTAATGGAAGAAGCATGCTGCTTATACCTACTTTTTTGAATTGCAACCTTGAGTAGATAGAGGTAGTTTTTTGGTATGGATTGGGTATCTTGTCTTGTGCAAAAGTCTATGATTCCTTTAATATCTATCTCCTCTATATCAATGTCTTCACCTACATCATACTTTATCAGGCCTTCTTCATATGGAATTATTACATTGTGTCTGTAGCTCTGGACATACATGGATTTTTTGGATGGGTCCTATATGCTTTGTAACTCTATGTCCATGACCTTTTGTTGTGCTAAGTAATACTTTGTGAGAGGAACTCATGTTGCATCACCCTAGGTTATTGGTTGGTTGTTTGGGAAAGGTATTCAAATATATTATTGGTTCTAAATCTACCTTGCGTGGGAAAAAGAGAAATTTTTATGGGTGAAATTTATCCCACGGGATAATTTTGAACCTTTCTTCGAAAGAAATATTCCTCAATTTCCATTTTTTTCTAAATTAATTCTCCCAAATTCCATGGGATAATTTTTTAAGTCTAAGAATTTCCAAATAAAAACCTTATAAATTTGAATCTTTTCATAAAAATATTGCCCAACATTTTATGGTTGGAAATTTAAGATTTACTAAGATTCGCTAATGTTTCTAAACTTTAAGAAAATTATGGATCCTTAAAATTTTCTTTGCAAGAAAGAGATGGTGGTTTATGCCCTATTTTTCTTCTTCACGATATCGTAATGAAGCATGCTTTAGTTTCCAATATAGTGGTTATAGTAGGGGAATTTTCTTTATTCCAAAAAAAATCCCTATATAAATTCCCATGTTCATGGCATTTGTGACTTCAAAATGGGACACATTCATAGTCTAGGGTTTGAGCTCATTTCTTATACGAGTAGCTCATACAAATTGATTCTATTAAGGATTGAGATACATTCAAATAAGCATAGATTCAAACATAAAAGGTGTACCATCATTGTTAGGTGATCATAGATGTTTTAACAAAGGATCTTAATGTGTTTACAATCCCCTCAAAGGTATACATTCATCTTATAATTCCAGGGGTAGAGAGTACATCCTAATCCACATTAGTGCAATTGTAAATTCTTCCTTATATGGGTGGAATCTCTCCTTCCAATGCCTAAAAGTAGTCCTTATGAATTGTATAAATAGGGGACTCCTTTGAATACTCAATTGTTTTCTTCTAGGCTAGAAAATTTGTAGTGAAGAATCCCTTTGCTCCTCATTTGAGGTTGATGTTAAGTTTGGAGTTCCATTTTAGCTCTATCCACTTGATGAGATATTTTTGCAAGGTCCATAGTTCCATAAACTTGCTGATTAGGGAATGGTACTTCATAAATTGGATGTGTGTATTGATTTTGAGTGTTCTTATACCATACTTGGGATTGTTGGTCATCTTCGACGGGATGCATCTTTTGGAACCTTTAGTCATTGATTCCGCTTACTTTTGGTCAACTCTCTACTTAAGTGGTTTATATGGTTCAAGTATGTTTCCCACCCTTCCCATTCTAGTTAAGGCGATAACAAGATCTTCCTTGGTTAAATTCTCCTTTCATAGTGAGAGTTGTATGGTGATTATTGGTCAATGTGGAGGTAGTCACTATTTCTTTGAAGGAGGGAACATTGCCCCATACTCCCTGTAAATCCATGAAGATTAAAATGTTGCAGCAAAAGAGATGTAAAATCCTCAATACCATATCAAATACCTCTCAATATTTTGATTTTTCAATCCCTATAGTAATATGAAATGTGTGAAAAAATCGTAACCCACATAGAACTAAAAAAAAAATTATGTTGTGAAAAGACCTTACTTTAAAAGTTATTGTAAAGTTTTATGTTGTTGACCCAGGGATGGTCAAAGATGACTATGATTGAATATTTTATTATTTAATAATTAAAAGAAAATACACCTATCCAAAGAGAACTGTTGAAGAGTGTTCACTAACCCACTAGGAGGAATGATCTAGTGTAGAAGAAAAAATGAAAAATGGCAGCAACAACATTCACTTTCTAGTTAATGTAGGAGGAAAATTCCTTATAGATGTGGTCATGTTAAAAAGAAAGGGAGAACTGAGAAAGTGGCTCACTAAATTAAAAATTGACCCAAATACCTAGGGAAGCACATATATATATCCATCGAATGAGCAAGAGGCTCACTGCAGATTCTAGAGACTACAACCTTGTGATTGATGCATACTAAAAAGTTAGGCACACAAGAGGGGAAAGCTAGAGTGAATTACTGGAGTTTTTAATTGCTAGTGTGATTGTTGAGTTACAGAGAGGAAAAAACATGCTTCTAAACAATATCTTCATCCTGGTTGTTTAGTGAACAGGCTCAGGGGTCCTAAAGCAAGTAATCTTGGTTGCTTTCAGAAGACGGTTGGGAGGAACGTTCTTCCTTGGATGTTTGTCCACTTCAAAAGTTAACATGTTGTATATTGTTACTAGTTTATTATCTTTAATTCATTTTCTATTTATTTTTGAAGGATTTTATGAAGGATGAAAGTTTCCAGAATTATTTATTGTTTTCGAAATAAAGTAGGAAAGTTTATTTCCAGTAAATTACAAGTTAAGTACAAGAAAATGGATTTTACTGCTTAAACAGTTTTTCATAGTAGAAATCGTAAACCATATTTTATTATTACTTAGAAAAACTGTTATTTTACTACATATAAATCTTCACCTAACGTTAAGTATTATACGTAAATAATAAATGGATATCATTCCTTTATTTTCTTATAAACTCATATAGAAATAACCAATATTTTAAACAGAGCTAACATCGACATCATTGACAAATTTTTCTTGTCTAATCATTTTAACTGAACACAAATTCCTTTTACAGTTAGGATTTTCCCATAACTAAACACTGTAAAATTATTAAACTTGTAAAAAACAACATATCTAATTTAAGACATAATGGATTCCAACCGAGGGTTCAATACGCATAAGAGTAAAAATAATTAGTAATAATAATAGTCATTCAGTATCAATTTTCACTCAGCCAAAAGGATTATTTGTTTTTCAAAAATTATTTACACTAGTACAAGTGATGAATTTTGCCACGGCCGAACGTGGCAATTCCACGGAGAAGCATGGAAATTGCCACGTCTATGTCTTTTTTTTCCCGTGGCAACAATTCCGTCGCAATAGCGACAACCCGTTAATTGCGTGGCAAGAGCGACGGTGTTCTATTTTGTTGTGTGTATATTTCCATGGGTAGGTCGTCGCTATAGCAATGGGAAGACGTCGCAATTGTGACGGCAAGACGTCGCAGTTGCGACGGCCCTTCCTAAAATGAAAAAGACAAACCCCAATTATTGCGATGGTCAAACGTCGCTATAGAGACAACAAGACGTCGCAAAGTTCCACGGCAAGCCGTCGCTATAGCGACGCTCTCTGTAGTTTTTAAAAAATATATATATGGGCATTTTAGGCACCAAAAAATAGTTAGTTGAATATGGCGATTTCGTGTATCTTTAGTGTATATGACTAAACAGCTTGCCAAACAAGCTATAACATCAACCAGATTCTTCTGTGTAAAAAATATATGATGTAGAAGGCCATTATTTTATTCTCTTCAAAAACACATTTGTTGCACAATCCCATAATCTATATCAATAGTCTTCACAAAAACCAACAACATCACTATCCCAGATCCTGGTGAAGAACAACAAGTGTCCAAATCATGCACACAGTTTCTACCTAAAACTTGCTATGTGATAAAAAACTAAAGCTTTGATAAGTTAAGGGTTCAACAAGCTTTATATTAAAAACAATCCCCAACCTTTTAGGGATAGCTTTAACAAGGCTAACTACGTTGTTCAATGTACGAGCCAGAAATTCCAGAGGTGCCAAGAAGTGAAACCTGCCAATCAAGTGTTCGAAACTTGAGTTTATGAAATTGCATACACTAGCAATAATACAATGAAATAAATAAATAATAGCACTCAAGTTTTTCTAACAAGGTTAATGAATCATTTCAATAAACATTTGCATCTAATTTGGTCCTAACATTGGTAAGAAGTATGCTCCACAAAATGTTAGTTTCTACCCTCAAATTCTAGGGAAGTTCCTCTGGAAAGGAATACATAATACACACCTTTCCCCATTCTACGTCAAGCCCACTACATCGCATCTTTATATAAATCATTTGACAGCGCAACTCTGTTTCAACTTTCTTTCTCAAGTAAGTTTCTTCTTGGCCAAATGCTTCCAAGTAATTGCTGTAATGTTTATATGCAGCTCGTAAAGCATCTTGAATTTCCTCTGGCAAGGATCTCACATTCTGCATAAGCCATCTAGCTACAATGAGACACCATAAAAATACATAATATCATAAGAGAGGAACTCATTCCTGTTGAAACTGTATCCCTGTCAGGATGACATCCATTACAAGATTTGAAACTTGTTTAGCATGAAAGTTAAATTAAAATTAATTAACATTCACTCAGGCCAAGTTCATGTACTGAACCTTCAATCTTTAAGTCTATCTCGAAATTTGTCCATGTATTTTGTAAAGGCCTCTATATATTCTAGCATAATTTTGTTTTACCCCATCTGCCTAGTTTATATTTGAGTGTTAAAGCCTTGATACTCAGCTAAGAAAACAAAATGCACATTCAAAAATGCGAGTTATACTTAATAAGTATCTTAAGAATCTGAAAAAGTAAAAATGAACCTCGCCTGTTTGCCCACTTATTTCATCTAGCTCCATTCTCAAGGATTCCAAAACTCCACAAAACTGCTCCATTGCCTCAGCTACATGCCATGCACTTGCTAAAGCTTCCCCTCTAGCCTTATCATCGGTATCCTTTGATAATGCATTCATAACATCAGCCTGTACAGGGTCAGGAAGCTCCTCCCAATCTACAGCCAAGACATCCTTGAGTGCATTCTTGACATTGACGTCCGTTACTTGCGGTAATGCACTGATGTCTGAACTAAATGATCACCTAGGATTTTTTACCACAAATGGAATCCTGGATTTTGTAGTTAAATAAGTTTATTAGTTCCTTCAAAATCATTTCTAAAGTTGACCCAATTCTTACAAGATATTGAGAAAATTGTAATATTGATTGACTAGATGTCCTGAAACTAGTGGAACTAGAAAAAACTATTGTTGATACAAGCTGCAGGTTATCAAATTGGGAGTTTAGTCATTACAACAACAAAAATAGGTCTGATTGTCAAATCTGAAGCTCATATTATTCGGAAAGCAAAGGTATAGTTTATATTACAACATAGTGAAAATTAAATAACATACATATAGTAACATAGCTAAAAATATGTACGAGAAGGTTAGCAATGGAGTATATCCTAAGCTCTTTGAGTAAATGAGAGTTAGAAGAAATCAAGAACATCTAGAAGAATTTATGGACATATGTGTATCTGAGTTGATGAGTTTGAGATCCATAGATGGTGGTGTTCTACCTTGCAAAAAGCCTACTCTCTTTTGGAACGGATTTGGCCATTAAAATGACATGGAAGCCAAGGAGAAAGTACTTGAAGATGAAGTACAAAGGACTTAGAAGCATTTGCTTTGTTTTTGGATTATTATGGATAGTCACGAAGAAGACAAATTAAGTATTGATGAAGTCTAAATTTTTTCCTATAACTGAGGAATTTCGGTGGCCTAAGGTCATGCACCTTTCTGACAGAACATTGTTCTTATAAGGAGTACTTTGGTGGGTAGCTTCCAGGTGTGAACATATACAAAAATAATAACAATAGAAGAGAGATTAATTATGTTCACTTCTTGACCTAGTTTGAGACTCACTAAATCAACCAACAATCATGACTTCTTCTGTCCTTGTTATCATACCTACCTAGCACAGAATGGGATGGTATTGAAGCTTCCAAAGCATCATGAGATATTGTAGTAGAGATTTGTATTTTCCATCTAGATCTGCTAATAAAAATGTTAAAAGGGAAAAATTTGTGACAACAAAGTGTCATTTCCCACACAACATTTAGGCATATTTACACTTAGTTACCTTATTTTCATTAGTAGCCTTATCTTTAACATTGGAGAAGTTATTATATTGAGGTATGGCCTTGCATATATAACACTTGTGCATAGAGTATGTTTCAATTGATGGTATGGAGATTGTTTCCACACAAAATATAAAACATTTTGGGTGCCTACACTTTTTGGAAAACAAGAGGAACAAGCCCACTTTGAGCTAGGGTTTCAGGTAAATCTGGTTTACCTAATGTGGCCATGTTCAGTAGCCACATCAACCCCCTGCATCATATGTAGATGCCATTTTTAGAAATAAACCAGATACAGATTTCAAAAAATCTGTAACTCAAACAAATTGTAGGTTGTAGCATATTTGCTCAATAGCTTGCGTAGATTGTACCTCATGGAAAGCACCCCACCACCATCCAAAAGAACTTCTAACAAATCTGCAAGAAAATCATAAGTATTTAACAAACCTAACAAGCATTAAAAAGCGTGAATTGCATTTTTCAATATACTGAAGTGCACTTTTTCAACATGCTCACCCATCTCTGAGTGGAGCACTAAAATGCAGTGACTTGTCCCGCAGTTGAAATCCTTTCTTAACATGCTTCCATTTTCCTGTAAGACATGCGATTTTCTACAAATAAGTCTCACAACTAAAATTGCAAGTTACGGTGGTACATTCGGTGCCAAAAAACTAAAGGAAATCTATATAATTTTAGCACAAATACTGAGATGCTCAAAGAGACAGAACTTGTTGCTCAAATCCGACCTTCAAGTTTCAAATCACTTGATACTTGGGCTTTCCCTGGGGACTCAGGCCCTCCAATACCCAAACTAGATCCTTTTAAGAGAAATTTGCTGGAGAAAAGGAATATATTGGTCCTTCTTCGGCCTTGCCTCAAGTCCAATGGTTCCTTCTTCACTGGCACTATTTAGTGAAAATGAAAGTTCAGATAAAATATAAATTAAAAAAGAATCAACTAATATCTAGAATAGAAATACACTGCAGCAGAAAATAAACATACACTCTAGTTTGGCATGTTCCTTTCATTATTCAAATTGCAAGATGTAAGTGAATCAATGCCCATCTAAAATCCAGAGGCAAACAGACATGCACTTGCAAAACAGAATTGAACTTGAGAAAATTAGACTTAACTTGCACAAAGTACTATTAATTTCAAACTTAATGACAAAGACAATTCAATTTGTATTCCTGTTATACAATGCAACTCAAACAAAATACCCAAACAAAAATGTCACCCCATAAGTAATTAGGGTCTAGCGTGTTGAAGGTGAAGGTAGATGCATGTTCAAGGGTGATTTCAACAGCCATTATTGAGCAAACAATGGCATGCATAATGAGGCAAGGAAGCTTCATTTATAGTGAGCAGGGCCATACAGTACAGCAGCAGCATGAGTCTGGGCTACTATATATTCAGCATGAGTCATTTTAGGAGATGAACATTTGGCTGGGAAGAAACATGAGTCTGGGCTACTATATATTCACTAGTTGGACTTCTACCTGAGTTCTGGGCACACACATCCATTGAAGAGGAAGCTGGAATCTGCATTCTATCCCTATACATCTTATCTACAATGAACACTATCTTGATCATTCCATTGTGAGAGCATACTTTTGGAGGATGCGTGGAGCTGAAATGCAACAGAACCTTGGTACAGCCACCTATGAATGAGAGGTATTCTTCACTCTATTGTATGGTCTAGCCCTTATCATTTTCTGCTGTAATAAATTCCCACTTGCTGAAATTTGAATTCAATAAGTCAAGTATTTGTTAGTTGGAATTGCTGTTGGTTTTCTATCCTTGTGCACTATTATAACAATGTATGGGAGGTATAAGGGAGCCATAAAAGTGGTATTTAAGATCTGAAAATACAGATAAAAGCTGGCTGTTCCGCATTACTACTTCCAGCTTTGTTAAGAATTGCATATTTAGAATCTGGAAACACGCAATTACCTAGGCATCTGAGTTTGGGTAAAGAAGAAAGAAATTCCTCACAAATCTTACCGTCTGAATCAATTAGTTTGTTGAAACAGAGGGGCAGAAATTTAAAGTTAGATTTAGTTGATCATAAACCAACTCCCATACTTAGAAAACTTTGGAGATTTTGAACTAAGAGCATTTCAACCTTCCCCTACATCTACAATTTATATAAAGAATGCTCTAGAATCTTATGACAAAGACTCATGAGAACAACCTTGTCCACACCAAAAAGCTTTTGAAGCATCCATCATAAATTGTAGCATTTTAAACAAATAAACATTATGGGCATCATTACGATCTAAGTAAAGAAAACATTTATGTTGAGTGAGACCATTAATAAAAACACCATGACACAACAGTGGAAAATGATTAATGTTGTATAATCGTCCATCAACATTCTCATCGTGACTATGCTTATCATCCATTTGTGTATATGTATGTACATGGTTAGCCAATACAAAAAAACCACTTAAATTCATAAAAAGATTTATCATATTATCTTCAAGAAATGTGGATAAATTAAAATTTAGAACCAGGATGAGCACGTGAGAAAGCTAGTTGTAGAGTTTGTCTCGCTTGAACACTCAATGGACAAAAGGGTACCTATCCTAGTGTTTGAGAATCAACATTTGAAGCAATAAGCAAGACAAATGGAAGAGAAAGAGCACCAATTGATGAAGTAAGAGAACGAGGCTAACCCACCTCATCCCAAGCCTAAAAGCAAGAGCCAACCCAATGCTCAAAAGGAAAAACAAGAAGCTAAAATGTGATAGACTCGAACCAAGGGAAAAATCACTATGACTCAATGCATCATGCAAGTTTTTGAGGGAAGGCATAAGGCCACCACTATGTACCAACTACATAATTTGGAGGAGAAGGTCAGGAGTCACAGGGCTGCCACCACTAGCAAGAGGCCTGATAAGGACCTTGCACATATCACTGACCAGACACGAGATTGTCAAGAAGTAGGACCACAAGGTATTTCTTAACCATAGACCTCTATTGATACACTAAGAAGTTGATGGCTTCCCACCTAGATTCAGTTTCAAAAAGAAGCAAGTGCAACCTACTTCTGAAAGAAATTAAAGAAGAGCTGCAATAGAAAAATGATAAACATTACTTCCTAGTCTCTTATTTATTGTTATCCTTCTTTGTGTCTCTTATTTATTCCATTTTCCCAACTTGGATAAGCACTAGTCTCGGTCCTCCTTCATTTTGTTTCCTATGCTATAACTTTTGTTTCCTATGCTATAACTTCTAAGAAACCACCATGTAATGACTCACTCCACTATACTTGAGATAGAAATGCAAGTAACATATAATGAGAGAGACATATGGGATGAGGTGTAAATAATTTGTGAACCTCAAACAAAATCAAATGCCGGTTTAATCATAAGTTGCATGTATAATCTAGTAGGCCTCCAAATACTATTAAAGTCCCTTTTCACAAATGGGATAATGATGTATGGATATAGAGAATTTTCACAACTTCCCTAGATATATTGTGTTGTGTTCAAGCCAATTTTTGTCCTACTCGTCTAGGAGGAACATGACTAAGTATAACATGGTTTGACCTTAACAACACATAGTTAACCAATTCATTAACCTAAAAACTTCAACACTTGAGATAATGAAATCCTCATACCTTCAAG
>LPNX010441932.1:164335-214651 GCA_001517045.1 Pseudotsuga menziesii
ATGTTCCTAAGAAAGGAGGAACTGAGCCGATGGCTCATTAAATTAAAAACTAAGCCAAAGACCTAGGCATGCACATATATATCCATCGAATGAGCAAGAGGCTGACTACAAATTATAAAGACTAGAACCTTGTGATTGATGCATATTGAAAAGTTAGGGACACATGAGGAATTCGATGAAGGGATAACTAAAGTAAATTGCTATATTTTTTGACTGCTAGTGTGACTGTTGAGTTACAGAGAGGACATAACAATATTCTACACAGTATCTTTGTCCTTGTGGTTCATTGAATAGGATCAGGGGTCCTAAAGCAAGAAATCTTGGTTGCTTTCAGGAGACGGTTGGGAGGAACGATCTTTTTTGGATGTTTATCCACTTAGAAAGTTAATAGGTTCTATTTTGTTACTGGTTTATTATATTTAACTCATTTTCTGTTTATTTCTTAAGGATTTTATGAATGATGAAAGTATCCAGAATTATTTATTGTTTTTGAAATAAAGTAGGAAATTTTATTTCTTGTAAATTACAAGTTAAGTACACAAGAATGTATTTTACTACTTAAACAAATTTTCATAGTAGAAATCGTAAACTATATTTTATTATTACTTAGAAATAGTGTTATTTTACTACATATACATCTTCACCTAACATCAAGTATTTTACATAAATAATAAATGGATAGCATTCCTTTAACTTCTTATAAAATCATATAGAAATAACCAAGATTTAAAACTGAGGTAACATCGGCATCAATGGAAAATTTTTCATGTCTAATCGTTTTAACACTTGCCCATAACTAAACACTATAAAATTATTAAACCTGTAAAGAAACAACGTATCTAATTTAAGACATAATGGCTTTGAGCCGAGGGTTTGATACCCATAAGAGTAAAAATGCTTAGTAATAATAATAATCATTCAATATCAATTTTCATTCAGCTAAAAGGCTTATTTGTTTTTCAAAAACGATTTGGGGTTTATACAGTTTTAGAAAACAAAAAAAAATCATCACATTATTGCAGGTCAAGGGTTCGAGGCATGTAAGGCTAAATCTTCAAAGTAATTTATTAAATAAATGAAACCTACAGTGAAAACACCCTAAACATCACATGAAAAAGAATCGACTATAACCATTTTGAAAACCAACATGACGTCTTTTTTTTAACAAAGGCATGAATGTAGTAAATGTAACCAAGAAAACAAATTCATCCACATTTTAATAAACAAAATAAATAGAGTGATCTTATTAAACAATAATACCAATTATACAGAGCAGTTCCAGATGTTTTTTTGAAAGATTAAACAAAGTAGAAGCAAAATCGTGGTGACTGTTTGCCCTAAAACCTTGCTAAAATATTACAGTAATAGTTTCAATTTCTTTTTACAAAAACGACCCTAAAATAACTTCCCACATAGACTCCATGGTCTAAAACCAAAAGGGGGTTTTCAAAATATAAACCCTACCGAAGGAATCTAAAACAACATTTCATCTCTTCCATTAACGATGTAGAGGAAAAAACACGAGAGTGTTTACCATAAAAAAAAGGGGCTAGTATAAAGCCTTGTATAATCCAAACGAAGCCAGACCAAAAAGAGAAACTATGTTCCATCATTGTCGTATCTTTTCATACCATAAACCATCAAGGACCGTAGGGTTCAAGGATTTTTGGTCTCACCAAAACCCTTCAACGCCGACACTCTCAACTCGTGCTCACTCCTTCAAGCCCTTTTTCATTGAAAAAAAACCAACGAAAACTCTTGCCATTCAAACAACAAATAGAGGTTAAACTTATGGTTTTTGATATTCTAAAATATAATTGCATCAAACTAAAAAAAATAGAAAATAAAGAAACTACTTACCCTCAGCTCGATAGCTTTGTGAAGGAGGCATGTCGAGACTGACTATGTAAGGTTTTGGTAACCCCTATTTTGACCAAGAGTAGCAAAGGCGGTGTAATCATTCTAAGTGTTGCTTGGGAGGTCATGTGGCCGATTACACCATTTTGCTAGAAGGGACAAGAGACCTAAGCTCTTCTCCCTAGATCACAATGCAGAAGAATGCACAGAAGGTTAAACCCTTTGGCTTTTCATTAGGTTTTAACTCCTTTTACAGCTAGATGGAACCACGAATCCCTTTCATGTGGCTGCTTTAATTATTACACCTACCTCCACGTAGATCAATGTTTTTGACACCCACTCTCTATAGTTTTTGGAGTGATCTTATTGTTTTCCTTTAGAATTTTAAATGTCACCTTGGTGCTTGTTGCCTTAGGTTCGTTAGTTGTTTAGGTTTGCAAGGGATGGGGCTAATCCTTCTTTGTAAGACACCTACAATACTAAAAGGTTAAACAATGCATTAGCTTACATGAGCTAAGCAAGCCCTAAAACCCTATAGCCCTAGCATCGAAATAGGGTTTGTAAGCAAAATATTAAAAACATGACGAATCCATCCTTATGGAAATACACGATAAGCACACAAACTGTAACTTACGACAAAGCAGGAATGACACATTAACTTTTGAAACAAGTAAATTTATCATAAGACTTAAAACTTGTATACCGGTATAGTGTTGTATGATTCGTAAATGGAGTTGTCGTATTCGAGTTGTTAAGCATTAGTTTTACATAATTTTCATTATAAGCTAAGTCCTAGGTTGAAAATGGAATGTAGGGATTACAATATTTCTTAAAATCTATGTGAAACAAGATTAGGTCTTATATTGATTTAAACCCTCCGTAACAAAAAAGTATCTATTTATGTAATTTTTGGAGTTGTTACAATGGTCAATCGAAAATAATAGTAGTATTAGTATCTAGTAAAAGTGATTAGACAAAGGAAATATGTTATTTATCACCAGCCTAGATCCAAATCCTAGGCTCTATCAAGCACTAAGAGGGATCAAATATCTCAAGGTGCAAACCTCGGCCTTGCAAAGTCTCTATGAAAGGTAGGAGAGTAGCGCATATCCTCTCGTCGTCGTTGTGTTGCCTCATGTTCGAGAGGATCATTGCCTACAATTGTTGAGACATGATTGTATTGTTGGCCAGATTCATCCCATTTATATATTGTTGTTATGAGTGTATCCCTGAATTTAAGGTTTCTCAACTGCATTTTCTAACTTTTTCATTGCTGTCAACCGCTAGAAACAAAGTAAAACCAGTTAAAATTTTCAAACAAGTCACACATTTCAACTATAAATCAAAACTTCACAGTTTACATGCAATACTAATCTTATGCGCAATCCAACTTGAAATAAAATAATGTGTGAAAGGTAGAATGATCATAAACTATAAAGTTTATTCATTTAGGTAGAGAAAATAGTTTCATGTGCCCTTTTTATTAATATTAATACTTTTCATAAATCATTTCACATCACTTAATTTGCTCTTTTGCATTATGCATGTTTGTAGAAGTTAAGGAAAATCATTAAAATCACTAATTATTTTATATGAAAGACATTGGAGATTAGGTATCATCTCCTCATTTGTGAATTAAATTAATATGGCATATAACCCTGTAATATAACAAAATAAAATAAAATAAAATAATAATAATAATAATAAATTTGTTAGGATAATTGTGACCATCATTCCATAGTTAAGATGATTCTTACCAATTATCTCTATATAAATAATATTAAAACTAAAGTTGTATGCTTATATCTTGTATATTTCAAAATTAAAATTATATTGTCATGTTAAAATATTTCAAACTTAAAAAAAATATTACCATGTTAAAATTGTATTGTCATCATTATATATTTCAAATTAAAAATTGTGTTGTCATATAATTGTGTATTTCATTTTTAAAACAAAATCAAGATTAAAATTAAACTCAACAAACCCTCAAACAAAAACGATTGTAAATCAAGCTTACATTGTCATTAATAGCTCAATCTATTTCCAATTTGTGGAACCCTTTAAAAGTCCACATATGCTTATATATCTAGGAGGAGCGAGCCGAGCCTCCAGAGTCCCAGGTCCAACCATGGAAAGCTGTGGATACCCGCCTATGGCAGGGGCTTTTTCTAGGATAAATTATAGTTCATAGAGAGAACCAGGAAAAGTATAAATACAAACAAAAACGTAGTTCATCCACGAATGGTGGATCATGTTTCTATAAACCTCGACATTTCTCTCTCTCAATATATATTATTGACATAAAATTTATTATCTATAATCTACAACCCAATTATTTCATTCCTCTGATTTACTTCAGACTTTTCAGTGTAAATTACTTGCCCACATGACCAGTTGATTCTTAATTGTTTCCTTCCACTTATTTACTTCATAGTTTTCAGTGTATTCTTCCCAACGTGACGGATTGATTCTTAACTTTTGTGATTGTAAAAGAAACGAAGTAAGAATTCCAAACTTATGTCTGAAAATACTGGATTTTTAACATGTTGCGGAAAAAGAGAAAAACTCACAGAAGGGAGATACATATCGGTGAATAATGTAACAACACACTCTACTCTTATAGATGCTTTCAAATTACAATCACTATAACTATAACATAATTCTATAGTGAACACTGTAACAAGATCTGCATTATTTCAAATATATTAAAGGTTTAAGATACTGCATTTAAGGAATAATATATTGAGTTCTGCGAGCGAACTTTAGAAAAGAATTTATGTAAAGAGGAGGCTTGGAAAGCGAAACGATTTGAATGTCAAAAATATATTGGATATGTAGCAACCATTGATATGCATTAGTCCACAATAAAGGCCAAATGGCATTCGTCCTTTATATGACTAATGACCAACAGCACCAGGAACATAATTTTGTTTCTCCGGATTTTAGTTTAGAAATGAGGAAAACAACAAAAGTTTCGAAAGCTTATCCCTCTGATTTTGCTTCCTACTACGCCTTAGAAATCATTGCAGATTCTGAGCGATTCCAAGGGCAAAGAAAAACTCATCCATTAGTAAAAAGTGTTTTCAGCTTTGCATATCTTCTAGTAGTCGTTAGAGTATCATCGCCTGCAATTGTTGAGACACGGTTGTATTGTTTGCTAGATTCAGTCTATTGATCACAGCTAGAAGGAGTTTTTTTATGTTTTTGTGTCTAACCTAATTTATATATTGTTGTTATTGGTTTATTTTGGCGGATAATTAAATTTTTTATTTATTACTTTTTAGTTAATGACCCACAAAACCAATAAATTGATTGCGCCGAGAGGCGCTTTACAACTCAGTATGGGGGAGCTCTTGTAACATTACGTAACGTTATTTTTATTAATAAAAAAAAAAATTTAATTATAAGCCAAAATAAATGTCTGCCAAAAAAAACCTAATATGGGGGAGATGTTGTAATCTTCCTACCTAACAAAATAGTAAAAAAGTAAAAATTTAATTATCTGTAAAAAAATATGGGTGAAGAAAAAAACACAATATGAGGGAGATGTTGTAATGTTTTTACTTAACAAAATAATAAAAAATGTTGGCCTTGCACACATGGTTTTAAAACCATAAACCATGTGCATGGTTTTAAAACCATGTGCACATGGTTTGCACACGGTTTTAAACCATGGTTTTAAAACCATGCACATGGTTTATGATTTTAAAACCATGTGCAAGGCCTTCTAAACAACCCATCGTTTTATTGTACATGGTTTTAAACAACCCATAGTTTTAAAACCATGTGCAAGGCCTCCTAAACAACCCATAGTTTTATTGTACTTGGTTTAGGAGGGCCTTGCAAATGGTTTTAAGACCATGTGCAAGGCCTCGTAAACAACCCATGGTTGTAGGAGGGCCTTGCATATGGTTTTAAAACCATGTATGGGGAAATGTTGTAATGTTAGCTCATAACAAAATAAAAAATAATAATAAATATTATATGTGGGTCATAAATAATATTAAATATTAATAATAAAATATTATATGTGGACCTTAAATAAAAAGATGTGTCTTTTGGTTTGAATCAAATCAATGGATACCTACGAAGAGATTTGATCCCTCTCGGCGCTTAATAGAGCCTAGGATTTGGATCTACACTGGTTACTTTTTAAATTTAAATTTATTACTTTTTACTTTTTAAAAGTAAAAAGTAACCTTACATTAGCTAACATAATCGTTACATAACCTTACCAGATCTCCCCCATCTCCCTCATAATTGTCACAAATATTTATAGCCGACATAAAGTTACAAGATCTCCCCCATGCTGAAGTGTAAAGCACCTCTCAAAGCAATAATCAATTTGATATTCTACTTGTATAATTTATAATAAAAAATTATTTGAAATATGTATGATTTATGAATTCACATTTTAAAATGTTTAACAAACTATGGGTCATGAAAATTATTTTTTGAAAAAAATAAAATATTATATTTATGTTTGACACATAATTTTTTTTTATAAATATATTACAAGAAAATGTTTTTTTTCATGGGAAGTTATATTGTAGAAAATGTAATGTTAAAATGTATTGTTAAAAAAGAATCAACGTATTTGGTAAAAATATCCATTTAATTTTACATCATCTTTTTAGCTAAACAATTTTTTACTTTTAATAAAATAAAATTTAATATAACCACTTATGTTTTGCATTTTAAATAAATATATATGCATCACAATAATAAACTATTTATAAAAAATAATTACACAATTTTACAGTTGAAGTAAAAACAAAAAAAACACATAATTTTTCAATTGAATTAGAAACAAATGAAATTACCACAACAATTTACAACATTGACATAATGCATACATAAGTTTATATAATCCATAATCATCCACACTACGCTACACCACACAATCAAAATCAAAAGAGAGCCAATCACCCTTTCCTAACTCTCAAACTTCATTTCTATTTCCCTAACTTTGACTCTTAAATTATAATTATTTTTACAAATACTTCATGCAATAATTTAACAAAAACATCACTAAAGAGAATAAATATTTCATTACATTATAATTTTTTTTAAACACAAAATAGAACCAAACCTACTAAAAATGCTTTTACGTAAAAATAAGCTAAAAATATATACTAGATATTACTTCAGCAATAATAATACTAATGTTAATGTTTATATTATTTGTTTTGTGATAACTCAAAAGTTTGTGATACCGAAATTAGTTAGTAGATTTAAATATTTAACATTTATATTAATATTTATTGTCATAAGTCTTTTATAAAGATGTATTTTATATATATATANTACATGATTTAATTTTTTTAATATCAAGGCTTAAATAAATATGATTTTTTTCATTTACAAATTTTTAATCTTATAATTATATATAATTGTTTAAATTTTAAATATAAACTTTGAAAGTTAAAAAACTTAATAAATATTTTACTATATTATAATTTTTATTTAAATTTTTAATCATAAATCAAATCAAAATTAAATAAATATAAAAAATACAAAAAAAATATAAAAATGAACAAATAAAAACAAATTAGATTGTTTGACATCCTACCTTGTACGTTAAGAAATATTTTAATGACATTTTAATTTTAATATTGCCTTTCTTCTTAAGTTTAAATCCTAATTTTACCTACCATAATAACAGTTGAGTTTTTTACATAATATTTACAATAACTATATAAAACATTAAATTCATATATCTTGCCTCATATAGTACAAAAATTAAAGGGTTACAAAAGTATAAAAAACAAAAAAGTAATAAACATAATGATTAATACAAGCACACACATAATGAAAAAGAAGGTTTATCCTGGAAACTTTTAAATATGCTTCCTCCCAAGCAATACAATGAGCCATTATCATGGGTCACCAAATACCATGGCTCAAAAAACCATGCCTTATTAAATTTTACTTAATAAGGAGAGACAATAAGACCATGACAAAAGTCAAAATTTCCATATTTAATTTCCATAGAAATATAAAGAGAAAATATGTAAATATATATACAGATATTTGATTATTAATAACCAATTGGTAATATATATATGTGGGGGTGGCCAACATTTCTAGAGAATTTTGGAGGAAGATTGAGCAAATATAGAAGTGGTTTATAACTTATAACCTCAAAATTAAAAGAAATACCCTTTAACCTATTCTCCTCATAGAAAATTAAATGAAATACCCCTTATCCTATTCTCCTCATAAAAGTGGGTCTTTCCCTATCCTATTCTCCTCATAGAAGTGGGTCTCTCCCCCATCGAGAGCGTGTCCTAAAATTGCTTTAAACTCAAGTCGAAACCAACTATGCCTAAGTGTAAAATGACATTGATAACATTGACAATGTAAAAAATATTATTACTTCTAAGGTTAAAGAAAAATTTTAGTGGTTAAGAAAAAATTAAGATACTATAAGGAGTCCATTAATCCTAATTTGTAAGATCAGAAGTATCTCTCTGTAATAACTAGATCACAAAAGAAAATTAATATAGAAAAGATTAAAACTAACTCTTGTGAACTCTATACAGAAAGAGGGCATTGGTCTATTCCTAAAAATCCATGGGCGGATAGGGTTTTCCATTTGTGTGAGTCTGTAAGTGTTGAAGATGAAATCACTTTCTCTTAGAGTGCCATGCTTACACCCATATTAAATTTGAGTTTCATTTGTTACAATACAAACATTTATAACCTCCTAACTTGCCAAAACTATGACAAACTTTTTGAGTAGAGGAAGAAGATTTTAAAGTAAACCAAGTTTTATATTTCTTAAGGTTTGATAGACCAAAGTTGGTCATAATGGACATTAATCATCATCATCATCATATATTAATGACTGTAAAAAAAAATGCACTTCAAAATGACCTTTAATTTTATGGAGTGCCAATGTAAAATGGTAAATAACAACTATTTACCCATAAAATTTCAACACTCCTTTCATCAACCATTCTTATAATATTAATATTAAAATCAACATTATTTAAAATTAAAAAGATTTATTTCAAATACTACTGCTCATTATATTTAAATTTTATATTTAAATTTCTTTTGAAAGTATGAGTGGAAATTCAATTTAATAAAATTGATATTAATACCATATATAATATTAAAGGCTGATATTAAATTCTATTATTATTTTTAAATATTCAATGATAATTTGTCGTTTTTATGAAATGATTTATATGTATTTTAAATACTCTATGACTTCAGTTATTCAGTAACTTTAGCTTATGGTAATATAGATAGATAGATTCAATGTGTCTCATAGAAAGTCTGCGTGTGAATTAGAGATTGCAAGCCAATAACGCCGAAACTACATATCGCCGAGTTGACGTAAGGGAGTGGCCGTCTTCTATACGAAGAGCAAAGTCATGATTTTTGTTTTTGATGAAAGTTGTCATGATGAGTGGAAAGACTTAAAAAGGCAATAAAGGATAAAAGCATTGACTAAAGTCATGGCCGTCATTTATACGAAGTGCAACATCATTAAAAATAATGTTAAAGGTGGCATCATGAATTGGAAGATTTGAAAGGTACTAATCGGAAGATATAGGTGAAGAAAAGTAGGGCAGTGGGAGACTTTGAAAGGCAATACTTGAAAGACTTTAAAAAGGCAATAAAGGAGATACAAAGGGGAAAAGCATTGACTGAAGTCAAGTCAGTGGCCGTCTTTTATAAGAAGAGCAACATCATTAAAATAATATGAAAGGTGGCATCATGAATTCGAAGATTTGCAGGCACTAATCGGGAGGGAGATATAGGTGAAGAAAACACTAGGGCAATGGGATACTTTGAAAGGCAATAAGAAGGATACCAAGGGGAAAATCATTGGGCGGTTTTCTCTAAATAAATTGCCGATTGGCTAAAGTAAGTCTATGTACGAAGAGCAAAGTCATTAAAAAATAATGAAAGGTGCCACCAAGGCGTTGTAAGATTTGAAAGGCATTGACTAGGAGACGTAGGGGAAGAAAATTGGGAGCATGGAAAATTGGAAAGGCAATAAGAGGGATACCAATTCTAAATAAATCGTCGCAGAATTGACTCAAGTGAGTGGCCGTCTTCTATACGAAAAACAAAGTCATCAAAAAGAGTATGGAAGGTGCCTTCCTGAATATAGAAAATTTGAAACGCCATAATTGGGCCCCATAGGGCAATGTATGTTTTGATTGGTAAATGCATGTCAATTGCTTCACATAAACAGAGAGAATAATAGCAGCAGAGAGAAGGGGAGTGGGGACATGGAGACGATTAAAGTCGCTGAAATTCAACAAACTTCATTGCAAATTGGGTTGGGTGGTGTCAAATCTTTTACAGCTTGTGGCACTAAGCTGTATCGAGAGCGGTAAATGTATGTGGTGTCAATTCATTTACAGGTTGTGGCACTAAGATGTATCGAGGGAGAAAAATAATCTAAGAATATTAAATTAAATTTCATTACAGTTCATTGAATTCCTTTCGTGATACTACTAGGAAAAGAAATCGGCGCATTGATATATTGTTAATTTTGTAAGTTTTATCAATTGGTTGAAGACTACGACGATGATGACAACAACGATGACAACGACGACAACAGCCGCAAAAGCCACTTTAAGAGAAAAGATAAGAAAAATATTAATTTATTTGCTTTAAAATACTATTTCTATGTTCAAAGGAGTGTTCCTAACTCTTTTGAAAATGAGTATCCTTAACTCACTATATTTTTTAGGAGCTAGAAAGTTTGAAAGATTCAGTGCTCTAGCAAATATATTGGAAATGAGATCTAATCGTTGTGAAAGAAAGACATTCTAAGAGAAAGTGATTTTCATCTTCAACTCTCATAGGTGTTTTAGGGATTGTCCAACTTCCAGTTTCACTATAAAGTTAACGAGATTTGGTTATGATCTTGACAATACTAATTCTTTTTCTTTGAGGTCGTTAAGATAGAAAGATTATTTTGATCCTCAAGATTAAGGTTAATGATTTATTTATAATATTGTAGTTTTTTTTTTAACTTTTAAATCTTCTTTCACCCCATTTTCTCTTTGAACATAGAAGTAATAATGCTTTTAATGTTATCTACATTTTGTAGAGTGGCAGTTTCATCAATCCTCCAATAATTTAACTAGGTCGTGGCATCTTTAATCAAACCCGGCTTGAGGTTAATGTGGTATTGGCTCAAGTTAAGAGCAATTTTAGGAAGTTGGTCATCCCCTATACTGTTAAATTTTTGCTTGTACATTAGATATCTAATTATAGCCATGCTTTCAATGGGAGAGGGTTGTGCTTCTAACAGGAGAATAGGATAGGGCAGGTCACTCTTAATTTTAAGATTATAAATAATAAACTACTTCTGAATTTGCCCAATTCTTCTCCAATATTATAACAAACCCAAAATACTAAAGTAATTTTTTTTAACTTCATTTAACCAACCAAGATGTTAACCCCCAAGTATACTTAACATTGTAAACAACCTAAAATTAAGTCAAGCTCATATATTCAATCCTTCATGCAAATAGGGTATTACCAATTCAAAGTAAATGGTTACTTAAGCACATTACTGACTAAACATATTAATGAATTTTCAACAATAGAGTAAAATATTCTCCACCAACATCCATGATTCCCCTCATTCCTACATCACTCAGTTTTGCAAATAGTCACTCTATGGTAACTCTAATATTAAACAACACATGATCTTTAGAGCTCTCTAGTTTAATCCCAACATAACATCTTTCTCTATCAAGACGTGAAAGCACGCATTCACCTATAGCTTAAATAAACTTTCCATACTCTTTAATTCATCATTTTTAACTGCCAAACAATAACAACATCTAGTTTAAGCTTAATAATGTCTTCAAAAACTTATTATTTTTACCAAATAAACCTAAGAATTACATACCCAATCTAAAAATATTAAGGACTATATACATTGATCATATTTAAATAATCCATCACATTTCAATAACCCATGACTTTTCCATAAATTATATTACATATCACCGTAGCATTTCTACAAATGAGTTTCATAACCAAGATATAGAGCTTTAAACATCAACTTAGTGAATTAGGAAAGCATAGCACTAGAAATTCACTTTCTGAAAGAATATATTAGTTACATAACAAAGACGAGTGAATATTTGACTTTGACTTTGTTCCTAACCAATTGGCTCTTTAATAGCATATATTTTCTCACCAAGAAGCCACCCCAAACTGGGCATCGAATCCATTAAACGATAAAGAACAAACCAAAAACCCTAAAAATAACCTTCCACTAATCCCAAAATTATATATAAAAGAGTTTCCGAGAATCAAGATCTCTAATACTTTAATAAAATGGGTTCATTCTCTAAATATAAATTAATGCCAATATATAAATATATAAATATATATATATATTTCAAACAAAAAGCTAAACCACGCAGCAAAGTCCTTTGTTTACATTAATGAATGCTTTATTGGAATTAATACATTTCATAATGTATGATAGACTAATAGTAATGAATTGCATTTTCAAGGTTTTCTATTAAAGTCGATTCTTCATGACTACATATAATAATTCTCGATCGTCCTTGTTCACTTTTAGTTTCTAGAAGTTATGAATAAGCTAATACATGGCTAAAGCTTCACTCTTTTCATGGTACAAGGCTGTCAATTCGAGATAACAACTAATTAAATTAATAAAGGTTAATTCTTTAATTGATCATTCTTAAAACAAGGTGGATGAGGAGCAAAGTTGTATATTTTTTTTCATTCATTTGTAAATTAATAAATTAGATTTTTATTTAACTTTTGGTTTTTTATTTAACCTTATCAAATTGGCTTGTAAAGTAAATTAGTAAATTAAATTTTCATTAAAGTTTAAAATTGGTAAATTAGACTTCTATTGAAGTTTAAAATTAGTAAATTGTCTAATAGAACACTAACAATATAACTTAGAAAAGTTTGCACTCTCTCACTAAACAAACTATTGGAAAAAAAGATCCATCCCATGCTAAAGCTGAAGCCTGGTGGGAAAAAAAATCAGCATATGAGCGAGGCAACCTCAGCATGAATCTTACTTTAAAGCCCAAGCATAAATATCATAGTTACTTCGCATCCCAATTTTAGTATTAGAGCATGAATCTCGCTTTAAATCCCAGGCATAAATATCATAGTTACTTTGCATCCCAATTTTAGTATTAGAGCATGAATCTCGCTTTAAAGCCGATGCATAAATATCATAGTTACTTCGCATCCCAATTTTAGTACTTTTATACAAGCTGTGTATGGATCTTGTTAAAGCGCGGGCAATAGCCCGGGCAGTATTATCTTTTAGATAAACCGTTCATGGATTTTGTTAAAGCTCGCGCATAAAGAAGATAGTTAATTTTCATCTCAGTTTCAGTATTATTTTTATCTTAAGATGGAGAATTTTTTTTGATGTGTTACATGTAGAAGAGCTTGAAGCAAGATCAAGTCTTTAACCTTTTACATGCTAAATAAACATTTATTGAAATTACATAGAATATATTCCTTGGAAATTCTTAACTACTCATCACACACACAGATAAATTTACACCACCATTAATGCCATGCGGCTCTCAATATGCCCTTGATATTAATACTTTTATCATTTTCATCGCATCTTAATATTGATGAATGCCATGAATCACTTGAACATTCCCTTACTTGCTCTAAATATTATTTTCACTTGAACATTCCCTTTCTTTGCGGTTTCCCCAAGCAAAATACCTATCGATGATTTTATCTGCAGAATTGAAACCACAGTGAAAGATCTTCGTGAGGAGGTGGCCGAGGAAATTCACCACGAGTGTGTTGTCGCCATTGGAAGGGATAAAACCTCGAGAAATAATATCAATAAATATGAAGCTCGCGCCCTTAGAGATCTAAGAAACAATGATGCTATCAATATTTTAAAGGAAGATAAAAGAAACATTACGAAAGCAAAAAATTATGAGGCAAATGTGCATGAGCACCTGTCATGTGGCAGCTACAAGAAAATTGATCAGTATCCAAACAAGAAGGTTATCAAGGAAGTAACCAAATGGAATAAAGAACTCATCTCTGGATGAAGAAATTAAAAGAAAACTGTACCCTAAAGACTATCTAAACCCTCGCATTTTCTGCTTTCCAAATATCCATACGGAAAACTGGGAATTTTTCTTATTTACTACTAGGAGAATCCCTTCACTATTAATCCCTTCTAACAACTATTTTATCTCTTCTGTTGGATGCCCATTCATTGCCATAGATCAATGGTTGTCTTACCAAAATTGTTTTGCTTATTTGGGGCTTCTAAATTGGAGCAGAATCCTTAATTTTATCGTTGCTAGATCATTCCTTATTATTGGGCAGTAATTTCTTGAAGCAAAATCATTTTTTAGATCGTCCCAAGGTTTCTCCATTGCTTAGTAGTCATAAATTGAAGTAAAATCATTTTTATCATTGTAGAAATTTTCCTCATTATTGGGCAAAAATTTTGTTTCAGCAAAATCATTTTCGACATTGTGGGAAGTTTCCTCCATTGTTGGGTAGTTATAAATTGAAGCAAACTCGTTTTCATCATTGCCAGAATTTTCCTCGTTGCTGAGCAGTTATTTTTTTGAAGAAAAATTGTTTTTCACATTACCTAAAGGTTCCTCCATTGCTGGGAAGTTATAAATTGGAGCAAAATTGTTTGTTTTTATCATTGCCAGAATGTTCCTTATTACTCAATAGTTATTTCTTGAAGAAAAATATTTTTCACATTGCCTCGAGGTTCCTCCATTGTTGGGCAGTTAATTCCTGAAGAAAAATCATTTTCACATTTCTAGAGGGTTCCCCATGGTTGAGTAGTATTGCTTCAATAACTACATCAAAACTTCAAGAAAAACAAATACAAGCAGTTATTGGGACTCATTATAGCAAAACATAGCCACACTTACCCATAGTACCGGTAGCATTGCTACCACCGTAGAACTTAGCATGAGCATTGATCCACCCTGCTAAGCCCCTTCGCCATTTTTTTATTATTCATGAAAATGAAGAGCCTGATTATTACAATTCAGGAAAGCAAAGCTTGGTTCCCAAAATCCACAAAAAGCATACTAAAACCCTCTGAATTGAATGTAAAAAAACATTTACAACAAACAAAAGTATCACAACCATCCAGGGATGATTTTAAAGAACCATACTTATTTAAAAGTGTATAAATGTTGGTGAATATTACCAATTTTTAAAACGCCAACTATCAAATGATTGGCGATATTTTTCAGAAAATATTTTAATTTGCAAGGATTTTATATCGTTTATATAATAATTTGGCGATTTTTAGGGTGAAAAAAATTTACCCCATCAAAATTGGGCGAAATAGAGCTTCAAAAAGTACAAAATGGTGAATATTTTTTGGGAGAAAAACATGGAAAAATAGCCCACTAGGCTAAAATTCGCCCCTAAAATTATCCCTGCAACCAACAGACTTATTTTGCAGTACATCATGCCCATAAAAATATAAGCCTAAAAACATAACCTGCAGACTTATTTTGTAGTACGTGATGCCCAAAAAAACATGATCCGATCTAGTCTCTTTATCAACGCAAATGAAGAAGAGAGTCTATAAAGAAATAGTAGACGCTATCTTATTTTTATATTTATCATATTACATATATTGCAACTAACACAACAAATACACAACATAATGTTACAGTAGCAAAGAACAAAGACATACCTAACAATCATGTTAAAAACAATGAGCAAAAAGAACCTGTAAAATGATGGGAATGTCAGGGGCCTTATTATGCGAAGGACTGTCAAAATAGAAAGAGGAATTTCAGCAATGTGCATACAATACAGGAAGAAACAACTGTTGGTGACATAGCGAATGAGATGCTCAGAATTAATGCAGGCTTGCAGAATCGACAAGCAAATCACCAAACATCTATGGTTGAATTAGAAGGTATGATAAAGAACAAACCCATTTCTAGTTTGATAGACCGAGGTGCTAGTTTAAGCTATGTGTCACCTAGTGTAGCAGAAATTTGTAATTTGCATTTCAATAAGTTTGAAAATATTGGTTGGTTCAGTTAGCTACATGAACCAAGAGAAAGGTAGTTAGCTATGTTGAAGATTGTGAAATGTTTATGAGTCAATTCAAAATTCAAGTGAATTTAAATGTACTACCTCTAGGATCATATCATGTTTTAATAGGCATGGACTGGTTGGAAAAATTGTAATGTCCCCAAGAATCGAAACAAGAAAAAAATTATAGGCTAGTAAAAATTACCTAGACAGAACATTATTCACTTGCAGAACTATATCGTACACTTCATGTACCACTGTTTACTCGTAAGCTATTATTATGTTTTGTCTTTTACTTTCAATCATTATTTTTAATGTATTTTACTTACGATGTCATACTGCTGTTTACTACTTAGTCTTATGTTTATGCTTTTGTCGCTTATGTGTCATTACTAGATTTAAGTACTTCATCCTTTCTGCATAGTTGCACTTGTTAATTATAAAGTTCTAACTTAACTTTGTTTGTGGAAACAAAGTGGGCGGAGTGGTGGGACTCGTTCTCCCATGACGGTTTGAGAGGTAAAGGTGTTTACTTGTTCACAGGCTTACTTAGTTCTCTGAACTAAGGCACCTATTTTTCTTCTCTTGTAGTTCATACTTTGAGACAAGGTCTTGTTTTAAGAAGTACTGAAGGTCCTGATCCTAAATAACATACTACTAGTTAACTTTGGTTGCTTTCCATCTCATAATTATAACTAGGTAAAATACAGTTTCTGTCAATTTAGCTATCACTGCTAAATTTCCTGTATATTACTTATGCTTCACTCTGGTTTCGTAATTCATCATTTTAGATCTTAGTATCATTTCATTCTATGTTTATTTTATGAAATCTTATTAACATCTCCTGTATAATTCTTACTGCAGGTTATGTTAGTGGCTTTGAAACCAGACCTTTGATTGTTTGAGGGTTAAATGTTTAAAATGGCATATTCCATATGCCATGTTCACTAAGCATTCAGCTTAGGACAACATTATTATGTTAAAGGCTTTAAGCCTATGTTTTAAATGTTATGTTTAATATATGTCTTATGGATTGACTTACGGTTAGCACAGACCAATCCTAGACTATGCACTAAACCTTATCATTGCAATGTATTAAACCTTGTAATATATTAAACCTTGCTATAACATTAACGTTGTAATGTTTTACATGGTGATATGATTTGTGGTGGCGATATAACATATGGTTTGGACCATATACGATGGGGTTTATCAATTCCATGGTGGGTGGAGACTATACTAATTCGACATTACCAAACTATAGCATAGTGGGTTTTGGTTTTGGTGGTGGAAACCAACTAGTGCCATTAATGCACCTTGTTTTTCGTGAAATCCCTCCCTTATAATTGGCTCACGATGGTTTGGTCATTTCATTTGACATTTGGTGTTTGTATTGGCTCTGCGCAAAGGTTGTGGAGGCAACCTTCAGACCTGGAAGGTGAGCTATGCTTTGGAGTTTTTGTGCCTGCTAAATCGTGTTAATTTGAAGCTTGATCATTTCCATGCTTCTAATTCATGTTTTCATTGGTTGATTGTAGGTGTCGAAGTGTGGTGATGAGGAAGAGCAGCATTTCTCGAGCTCTGTCATGGTTTTTTACTGTAAGCAATAAGCAAGGCAAGCCTTCCCAACAATCTTATGCTTGTTGTCTCTCAAACTGTCTATGTTGTGCTTCGTTGTGGGATGTTGGGGTTCTCTATGGGGTTTGAAATCGCCTTCGAGATTTGTAATGCACAGACTTGGGTTTTTAAATTTAATGGTGTAGTGGCTTTGGACATGGAGAAAAATCGCATTTCTCATGGCTCTGTGTATTTAGTTTTTTAGGTTTTGTAAATCGTAGATGGATTTGGGATTTTGAGCCATGGGCTGCACCATTGCTTGCAATGGTGCCGTAGCCCATTGGCATGCCTTTGTGGAATTCGTTTTGGCTTAAAGGTGACTCTGTGGAAAGACTGCGATTGGAATTACTGTTCATAATATAAATACCCTATGTTTTAATGAAATGGTCGTGGGTTTTATGCTTAATAAGTGTGGATGGAAAACATGCTACGTTAAAGGTTTCTTATGATAGTTTATGAACAGGAATACACCTTCGTTGAGGTCTATGTGTTTGAGTATTCATATTTGGTTGAAAAGATTGATAGCGTGGGGTAAGGCCTCGCCATAAATGGCTTGATTCCTTCCCATCGTGGCTGCAATAGCTTCACTGTGGCATTACTGTATATATTTATTTTATTAGCTTATGGGTGAATTGTTAATAGAGTAGTTTTTTTTTAAAACCATACTATGTATTTTTATTTGCCATGCTGTGGATTGGGTGAATGCTACGCATGGATTCCAAATGGTTGTGTATTGTGTATGATTTCAAGGTTTATTATATACTGCGGATTTATAAAATGCGAGGGGTGAAAGCCCCCGAGGGCCTTCATCACTATTGGATATAATTTTAAATGGGCTCTGTGTAACATAGATGGTGAAGGCCGAGGCCGCGTTTACAGTACTGGGTAGAACCCAGGGTCTTACGATCTCGTTCTAGTGTAATGGTTTCATTATTGTTTATTTTAATAGCGTTGAGTTTTATTTGATGTAGCTCGCATACTTCATGTATAGCGTGGCCTTAGTAAATTGATAGCCATAGGGTTTGAATCATGTGCATGGATAATTGTAATACGTTGTAAATTATTTGGACGAGGTTTGGGCTTGTATGCCCACAAGATTCGATTCATGTCCCTATTTGTAATACTTGGGATTATAATATGATTTTTGGTATCGTTTAATACAAGCAACGATTCCTCTGTAATGATATATTGGTGTAATTCATTATATGGAAAGTTTGTTGAGTTGTGTATTTGTTTAATGTTTAAGAGTATAATGTTTTGGTTAATTTATAAATGATGATTATAAGCTTTATTAGATGGGACCTTGGAATATTTATGCATGTAATTATTATGTTTTTTTTCTATTACTAAGACTATGTAATTTAGATGTGAACAGAGATGTGTTATTTGGACCAAAAGAAGTGTCACGGTACTTTTGGTTCATTTATTTACAATGTTGTTAATTAATGGAATGATTTTTTCTATTTAGTCTCTAGTTAATGATAAAGACCTTGAAAGGTCTTAATGGTTTAATTATCTTGGATTTATAGGTATGATGACTTTATCTGTCTTTATATATATATATAATAGTTCATTTTATAAATAGTACCTTAGGTTATCTAGTTTGTATATTTATTTATTTAAAACTTGTTGCTAGATTAATCTAATTTAACCTATAACATGTCTCTATTGACAAATGGAATATGTCAGTAGAGTTTATAAAACTAAGTGAACAATATTAGCAGATCTGAAATGACCTAGTCATACCTAACCCGGTTTTATCAGTAATACTACTATAGAATTAAAATAGGGTGTAGAACCCTTAATGAACATTAACAAATGAATTGAACTTACATAAATAAACCAATACTTAAAACCTGGATAATCTGATAAAGAAACCCTTTACAACCTAGGGTTAGTATATTTAAATTACATACCCTAGCAATTGTAAACATAGAAACATATACTTTAGGTTAGGAAATGCATAATAATCATTTACCTAACATAGCTAACATTAATCTAGGACAACAGAATAAACAGTCTAGGGCTTCACACCTATAAATTGAAGCTATGTTAATGGCTAAACTTGCACACTCAAATAACCAGCATTAACAATTGAAGACAAATCTGAAATCTATTTTTTTATGACCAAATTACTTGGGAACTACCACATTCCACCCAACCATGACCCGAAACCGTTCCTAGTTTTAATCTGGATCCCCCCGAGCTGGACTCCAACATGCAAGTATCTTATATCTCCTAAGGTAAGGTTTCCTATCTGGCGTATCAGATCTGGATCAGTTCTCCTTTTTCCTTCCAGGAAAATGTTTCTTCAAGAATTTTCTTGAGAGAAAACAGGCAGAAAATGACTTCTCTGATGATATATCAGAACCCCAATCCTTTCCTTCGCTTGATTCTTTATCGACAGACTTTTCAGTCAAAGGGACAGTTAAATCAAGAAACCTTGGTTTCTTGATTTAACCCTTTTCAATTACATTGGGTAATTGTTAATATTTTAAGTTAGGAACTTTCTACTAGTTCCTAGTTGGACTTTCATAGACATTATACTATTTTATTAATCTTTAATAATAAATAATAATTGATGTAGCTTCTCTTTTTTCTTTCATTTATTTATATTATTAATTTATTTAATTCTTTATACCTATCATGTATAAAGTACATAATAATATAATACTTGTTTAGAAAATGTCTTTAGGCATCATATACCATGATCCATAGACTTAATGACACTTCTTCATTAAGATCAAGTAGGTAGATGGTTTAGGTCTACTAGGCTAAGAAACTCTAAACATCCTTGCATGTTGGATTTTCCTCGTATAACGTGGTATCTTTTCAGTACTTTGATAAGAATACATAAATTCGAAATTTCATTTAATCACTTATAAATAAGTATGATGAGATCAATATTTTTCTCGAGTCGTTTTCACTCAGAAGTTATTAAATTATTTTCAGTAACCCCTAGCGCTTACCAGAGCCCATACTCAATGCTTTAATAGGGAGTTACAATTCAGTGCAATTCCAGCGCTCCTCGCTCAACACTAGTGCTAGGATGTACTTGTACGATACACCTAGGGATACAATGGCCAAGGATCTGATGCTCCAGAGATTATGCTCAACATCAACATGGAAGGCTCTATGGCTTATGCCCAACACATACAATTATCTTTTCATGTGTTCCAGATCTTCTCTCTCAACACAAAGGTAAGTAGTCATGTGCTCCAAAGCTTCTCGCTCAACACAAATCGTCAATCACTCAAGTTATCCAGAGCTCCTCGCTCAACACACAACATCTCATTAATCATGTGCTTCAGGGTCCACGCCCAACACAAAAAAGCATATGCATATATCATCAATAACTGAAGTGCTCCAGAGCTTCCTGCTCAACACAAAACATCTCATCAATCATGTGCTTCAGGGTCTACGCCCAACACAAACAAGCATATACATATATCATCAATAATTGGCTTCTTCCCAATATATAGAAAACAAATCATCATGTTCATATGCAGTGGGGTCTTCGACCCAATATAAAAATAAAACATCAAGATAACCATCATAATCAATAGACGCATGCCTATAAGCGTTAGGTCCAAAATTCGGGATATTACATCCCTCCCTGCTTAGAAAAATACCATCCCTAGTGTTCTAGGCACTCAGAATGACATCATGAAACAAGGTGGGGTAAGCCTTTGTCATGGCGGCCTCATTATCCCAACTAGCCTCATCATCCTGAAAGTGCTTCCACTGCACTTTCAATTGGACCATGGTGCTCTTCTGAAGCTGCATCTCTCTCTTATCCAGTATATGAGTAGGCTCAAGAGAAAACTCCCCTTCAGGTTCCACCTGTAATAGGGGCCAATCAACAACATGTTTAGTATCATAAACATATATCTTTAACAAAGATGCATGGAAAACATTGTGGACTCTTACATGCGTGGGTAACGCTAGTTCATAAGCTAATGGCCCTTTCTTGGCCAGTATTTCAAAAGGTCCGCAAAATCTAGGTTCTAACTTACCACACCTACCCAAGCTCAATGAACTTTGTTTGGCTTTACTTTCAAGTAAACATGATCGCCTATTTGAAATTTCTTATCTTTTCTTTTCCTATCCACATAAATTTTCTGGCGGTCTTGTGCTTCTTTAAGATTCACCTGGACCTTGGTAACCAACTGTTCCATGTCCATCAACAAATCATGCCCTAACATGAGTCGATCCACTGGCCTATCCAGAGTAACCAGTGTTCTACGCTTCCATCCATATAGCACCTGAAAGGGGCTCATCATGGCGGAAGTCTGATAACCATTGTTATATGCAAAATCTGCGAGATGCAGGTAATCCTCCCACTTGGTGGGGTTGTTCATGACATACATTCAGAGCATGTCCTCAACAATTTGGTTTACTCTCTCTGTCTTTCTGTCTTTCTGCAGGTGATATAGAGTGCTAAAGTTCAACTGTGTCTCCAATACGGAGAATAAAGATCTCCAAAATTTTCTTGTAAATTGAACATCTCAATCCAAGATAATTGCCTTGGGTATCCCATGCAATATAAATATCTCTTTGAAGAAGATATCAACAATGTTCACGCCCTTCGATAGGTCGACTTCACAGGAATGAAGTGTGCTTCTTTCGACAACTTGTCGATGACCACAAAACTAGAATCATTTTGCTTCTTACTTTTCGGTAAACTGGTGATAAATTCCATATTAATGACCTCCCACTTCCATTCCAGAATGGGAAACGACTACAGAAATCCCACAGGGTGCTGATGCTCAGTTTTGACTAGCTAGCATTCCTGAAATTTCGCAATAAACATTGCAATGACGACCTTTAACTTAGGCCAGAAAAAGTGTCTTGTCATAGCGATATCATCTTTTGATATCCCGGGTGCCCTGAGTAGGGTTCCTGATGAAATTCTGTGAGGATGCTGGACCAAAGGTCTCCTCCTTATAAAACATACAAGCGATCCTTAGACCACAATAGTCTGGATTCGTCTACCTTGTATTATTTTTATTTTTGTAACAACTTGTCCTCATGGAATTTCTTGAGGATTTCCACATAGAATGGGTCGACTCTGTTGGGCACTGTAATCCTCTCTTGCAAATCTACATCGGTTTGAATCATTGTCACCTCATAAATCATATGAGTTCGTCGACTCAAAGCATTGATGACCTTATTCTCTTTTCCCTTAATGTGCTTTGGCTCAAAATGGTGCTCGCTGAGGAAATCCATCCATCTAGCTTGCCTCGCATTCAAGTCTGGTTGTTCAAATAAATACTTCAGACTCATATTGTTTGTCTTCAGAACGAACTTCCTTCCCATGAGGTAGTGCCTCCACATCCTCAAAGCATGGATGATGGCAGCTAACTCGAGATCGTGCATAGGGTAATTCTTCTCAAGCTCTTTTAACTTTTGTGATTCATAATAGATCACGTGATCATTCTAAAGGAGGACTCCTCCAAGTCCTTCGTTGCTTGCATCTATGCAAACAACAAAATCCACATCGAGATCCGCAATTCGTAACATTGGTGCGGTCATCAAAAGCTACTTAAGCTTTTGAAAACTTTCTTCAAACTTAGTGGTCCATAAGAACTTACTTGCTTTCTTTTGTAAGGCGGTCATGGGGCAAGCGATTCTTGAGAAGTTCTCAATGAAATTTTGATAATATCCGGCTAACCCAAAAAAGGACCTAATGTTAGTGACATTGGTAGGGGTAAGCAATTCCTTTATGGCTTTAATATTTTATGGGTCCACAACTATCCATGTCTCAGAGATAATGTGCCCTAGATACTGTATTTGTGGTTTGTAAAAATCACATTTACTAAAATTAGCGTAAAGCTGGTGTTCTCTCAACACTTGTGTTACTATGCGAAGATTTTCTTCGTGTTCTTCTTTATTCTTAGAATAAATCAGTATGTCATCTATAAATACTAGGACAAAATTATCCAGATATCTACAAAATATGTTGTTCATCAAACACATAAAGTTGTGGGTGCATTGGTCAATCCGAACAACATCACTACAAACTCGTAGTGCCCGTACCTTGTACAAAAGGAGGTTTTGTGAATATCCTCATCGTGAATCCATACCTGATGATACCTGGATTGCAGGTCAATATTTGAAAATATTCTGGATCCTCCCACCTGATTGAACAATTCATCGATCCTAGGGAGTGGATAAAGGTTATTGATAGTCATTTTGTTCAAATGACGCTAATTAATGCACATCCGCATCGTATCGTCCTTTTTCTTTACAAACAATATTGTTGCTCCCCAAGGAGACACACTAGGTCAGATATACATTTTCCTTATCAAATCTTGCAATTGCAGTTTGAGTTCAACCAACTCAGGTGCACTCATGCGGTAAGGGGATTTGGAGGCTGGAACTGATCTTGGGGTTAGTTTGATGGAAAATTCTAAGTCTCGTTTCGGAGGTAATCATGGGATTTCCTTGGGAAACGCATCATTGAATTCTTCAAGAATGGGGAAGTATTCTATGCGGTGCTCTCTATCAAACTCTATGTCTCGGATGTTCACTGCAAACAACTTGCATCCTTTCCTAACGCATTTCTTTGCTTGTAAGGCAGATATTTGTCTTACAGAAACTTCTTTAAAATGCCCTGAACCTTCACTTGGTTCCCTAGGCTATCAGTACACAATATTTCTTGTGCAAACAATCGAGCATGACATGGTGTTGTTCCAACCAGTCCATGCTGATCAGTACATCATATGATCCTAAAGGTAGGATTTTCAGGTTTATCTCACATTCTTTAACAATTTTCGAAACCTTCTGTTGTGTACCTGTGGCTAACTGAACCAGCCAAGGTTTATCATGTTTTACTTTTCCTAGTTTGCATATATCAACAATTTTAGGAGAAACGTAGCTCTGGAAAGCACCATGATCAATTACTATTCAAATAGAAGTGTTCAAAATCTTACCTTCCATTTAAACCATTGTAGCTTGATGGTTTTTCTGTTGGCCATCCAAGGCTACATAGATCCACGATGTTCCAACTATATCCTCAACAGTTGGTTCTTCCTATAAGTTATGCAAGACCCCACCGATCTTGTTCTTACAATCTCACGCATAATGAGGCTCGCTGCATTTCCAACAATTGATCTGTAGCGAGGTAGCATTGGCTCCACTTGCTACTGGTTTGTTAACATTAGCAGCTGGTACATAAGGCCTAGTACCAGATTTATTAAAGTTCTTGTTCACTTTAAAGCTATTATTATGCTTTCTGTATGGCTGTGGGTTGGACCCAGGTTTGTGGTTATTAGAGAAGTTCTTAGACCTGTCTATGTTTCAGTTAATGTTCTTCGTCCTTAGCTATCAATGCTCATAATAGAGTCTAGCTTTGTGCAGCGTGGTATCTAAAGTCTTAGGCATGTTGAATTCAATCCTATCTAGAAAACTGGGAGGAAGACATCCTAGGAATTGCTAGATCTTTACATTTTCTTCTTTGATGTATGGTACATAATGCAACAGATCTAGAAATATGTTAATAAACGCGTCCATAGGCATGGATCCCATGTGTATTTCATGAAATTCTTTCACTTTTTGGTCAAAGAACCTTTCCGACATATATGTTTCTTGGAAAAAAATTTGGAAAGTATCCCAACATATTTCCCTTAGCTCATCTTTCTTGGTGTGTTTTAAATCCCTCCACCATCTTGCTTCCTTACCATTTAATTTATAGATGGAAAGATAAGCCTTCATATCACTTGAATAGTTATGAACATGGAAATACTTACTCATGCCCAGCAACCACTCTTTAGCCTTCTCCCTGGTGTTTACTTCACCTTCATAGTTCAGGGCTCTTATTTTTCGAAACTCCCCCTGAAGAATGTCATTACTTCTTTGTTTCTTTCTTCAAGGAGAAAGTGAATTATCATTGAAAGGATTGTGATGATCTCCTTTCGGTGCTTCAGGGGTTCGTTCCTATTTTTCTCCTTCTCTTGGGCTACTGCCCTGTTTATGGTACGGTTCTCTTTTGGAACTATTTGTGGACTGGGTAGGTTTACCCTGCGGGATTCCTCCCATCATATTCTTTGTAATGCTTCATTTATAGCTTGCTGTTATTTTCTTTCATTCAGGCTATCTTCTCCGAGACTTTGCAGTTCTGCTTTAAGACTGTGTATAGTCTTCAAAATATCATAATTCAGCTCCACCACCAGTTCTCCTTCTGGGGTGGGGGTGTTCATTCTTCCTTACTGGCTGTTATCTTCCTCAGTGTTCATAAACTGAACTGTTCAGTAAAAGATTTCCTGTAAATTTAAAAAAATTTAATAATAGAAAAATTCCTGTTAGTAACAAAATTAATATTATACTTTATTTTCATGGCAGTAAATGCTTGGTGCACCCATAGTTCTCTTAGTTTTGAAATTGGGCTCTGATACCACTTGTAATGTCCCCAAAAATCGAAAAAAAAAATTATAGGCTAGTAAAAACTACCTAAATGGAACATTATTCACTTGCGAAACTATATCGTACACTTCATGTACCACTGTTTACTCGTAATTTGTTCTTACATTCTATCTTTTACTTTTAGTCATTATTTTTAATATATTCTACTTACGATGTCATACTGCTGGTTACTGCTTAGTCTTATGTTTATACTTTTGTCGCTTATGCGTCGTTACTGGATTTAAGTACTTTATCCTTTCTGCATAGTTGCACTTGTTAATTATAAAGTTCTAACTTAACTTTTTTTGTGGAAACAAAGTGGGCAGAGTGGCGGGAATCGTTCTCCCATGACAGTTTCAGAGGTAAAGGCGTTTACTTGTTCTCAAGCTTACTTAGTTCTCTAAGATAAGGCACATGTTATCACTAAAGTTGAACTCTGACTGCTAGGGTCAAGCTTAGAGAAATCGTAAATTTGTTGAATGGATGATTAGGTTTGAGAGTTCATTTGCAAATCAATATCACAGAGATATGAAAAATATATAGCAGATATACCAAATAGAGAATGCATAAATAAAATAAACAAAGGTATAAAGTTACGAGCATGAACTTATGTAAGGGAAAGAACCAGCTCTATCTCAAATCACTGAAAAACATACAGCTGAAACATACGAATTCTGGTACAGATGAATAGGACCATACACAGAACAAAATTATGAACAACATGTAGTATTTATCACTTCAAATTAAGACAAAATAGGTTCAATTGTACATAATCACTACAAAGCATCTTTAATAACCCATGAAATGTAATACATGCCTCTTCCAATACAATATCAACCCTCGGCTGGAACTCCTCTCCTCTTCTTAGTTTCTAACATGCCATTTTATATAAAATTACATCAATAAACTAACATTAATTTGAAGAAACATAAACTATCTAAAAATAAAACACAATCTAGAATTATCTGTGAGAAAATTTGGAATGTTGAAAATCCCCTGCCATATGTGATTTAGCTTCCAGGTGTGCAAATAGCTGGCATCCTGTTAAGAATGACACTTGTGTTCTTATCTGTCAATCAATGATCATTATCAATACCATGATAAGGATTCAAAACTCATTTTGTCTCTTCATCAGAACTTTTGGGCACAATTTCCTCTAGTTGGATCTTAATAAGTTGTTGATGAAGCGTTCTCTGTCACCATTTGGCCATGTATTCATCTCCAGGCATTCACTGTATTCTTAATTACCAATACAATGCATATAAGTATAATATTCAAGATATAAAAAAGATGAGGAAATTAATGATTAGCTTAAAAACTAGATTCGATCCTTATCTCAACCACTGAGTATTCATTAATGCGATGGTTTTTGAATTTACATATACACTTAGATGATTTTCCTCATATGTGGTGATTACCCTGACATATGGCATTTAGTGCCGAACAATTTGACTTGGATCATAACTGACTATCGTTATTTCTCATGGGCATTTTTAAGCATTGGCGTTGGCAATTGGCTGCCACTTTATATTGTTATCTAGATAAAGAAATCATTATAGACTACTGTTAATTGATATTCGGCATTGATTCAACATCTGGATGCTTGAATTGGTCATTGGACATTCGTTGGTACTTTGAATATACTCCTATAACCCAAGCAATCCTCGTCGCCTAAAGTATGAGTGTAATGTTATGGTCTTGAGTGAGCTTTCCTTGTGGGAGTTTCCTGTAAATTGATAAGCAACCATGATCAGCACTTGAGCTTTGCCCTAGACTGGACCCTTTTCACCTGAAACTACTGAGGTCTTTTTCACTGATAATTAAAACCCAATAATAATGATGAATATTCTATTGACAAGCTTCAGCTATTTACAATCGATGGCCTTGATTAACACTCCTGAACAAGATCCTATAATGAGTCATGAGCTCTTTATGGCAGTCGCAGGTCTTCATCAACGTTTTTTGTGAATTAGTTAGTAACACTCCTCTGGAACTCGTCTTGTACTGTAAAATATGAACACTGAAAGGTCTCCCTTTGTTTATTGAAAAGCTTTGAAGAACAAAGTGGCATCTGAATTACAATCTAGGGATAACTTAATATTGTGTGCATTATTTCCAATAGCAAATTTGACATGCCCCCAAATTTCTCCATTTCCAACATTGCATTATTGTAAATTACAATGATTACAAACTTACAACACTTCATTTATCAGAGATATCATGACATCCTTTGGTAATCTTATTACACTGTCAATGGATCCAACGATTGCTTCCACTAATGGAGAAGTGAGTGGATGTTCAAGAAGCAAGTGGCCTGCTCACGTTTTACATACATGTAACCAAAATAGATAAAATTTACTGGAGCAAACCTGGTGACAACAACACCTACTTTACTTCTCTTGCAGTTCATACTTTGCGACGGGGTATTGTTTTAAGGAGTACTAAAGGTCTTGATCCTAAAGAACATAATGTTGGTTGACTTTGGTTCCTTGCCGTCTCATAATTATAACCAGGTACAATACTGTTTCTGTCAATTTACCTATCACTACTAAATTTTGTGTATATTACTTATGCTTCACTATGGTTTCGTAATTCCTCATTTTACATCTTAGTATCATTTCGTTCTTTGTTTATTTATGAAATCTTATTAACATATCCTATATAATTCTTACTACATGTTATGTTCGTGGATTTGAAGCCAGACCTTTGATTGTTTGAGGGTTAAATGTGTAACATGGCATATTCCATATGCCATGTTCACTAAGCATTAATATTAGGACAACATTATTATGTTAAAGGATTTAAGCCTATGTTTTAAATGTTATGATTAATATATGTATTATGTCTTGACTTATGGTCAGTGCAGACCAAGCATTGACTATGCACTAAACCTTATCATTGCAATGTATTAAACCATGTAATATGTTAAACCTTTCTATAACATTAACGTTGTAATGTTTAGTATGGTGATATTATTTGGGGTGGTGATATAACATATGGTTTGGACCATATACAATGGGGTTTATCGATTGCATGGTGGGTGGAGACTATACTAATTTGACATTACCAAACTATAGTATAGTGGGTTTTGGTTTTGGTGGTGGAAACCAACTGGTTCCATTAATGCACCTTGATTTTTGTGGAAGCCCTCCCTTAGGCTTGGCTCACGATGGTTTGTTCATTTTGTTTTCCATTTGGGGTTTGTCTTGGCTCTATGCAGAGGTTATGGAGGCAACCTTCAGACCTGGAAGGTGAGCTCTGCTTTGTATTTTTTGTGCCTGCTAAACCGTGCTTCTTTGAAGCTTCATCATTTCCATGCTTCTAATTCGTGTTTTCGTTGGTTGATTGCAGGTGCTAAAGTCTGCTGATGAGGAAGAGAATCATGGCTTGAGCTCTGTCATGGTTTTTTACTG
The DNA here is from genome assembly GCA_001517045.1 of Pseudotsuga menziesii. Classification (NCBI taxonomy): domain Eukaryota; kingdom Viridiplantae; phylum Streptophyta; class Pinopsida; order Pinales; family Pinaceae; genus Pseudotsuga; species Pseudotsuga menziesii. The sequence goes on from LPNX010441932.1 coordinate 193,678, forward strand.
CAATCAATAAGCAAGGTAAGCCTTTCCAACATCTTACGCTTGTTGTCTCTCAACCTCTTTGCGTTGTTCTTCGTTGTGGGATGTTGGGGTTCTCTATGGGATTTTAAAATCTCCTTTGGGATTTGTAATGCGCAGACTTGGGTTTTTAAATTTAATGGTGTAGTGGCTTTGGCCATGGAGAAAACTCGTGTTTCTCATGGCTCTAGGTATTTAGTTTTTGGGTTTTGTAAATCATAGATGGATTTGGGCTTTTGAGCCATGGGCTGCACCATTGCTTGCAATGGTGCCATAGCCCATTGGCATGCCTGTCTGGACTTCGTTTTGGCTTAAAGGTGACTGTGTGGAAAGACTGCAATTGGCATTACTATTCATAATGTAAATACCCTGCGTTTTAATGAAATGGGCGTGGGTTTTATGCTTACTGTGTGTGGATGGAAAACATGATGCGTTAAAGGTTTCTTATGATAGTTTATAAACAAGCATATTCCTTTTTTGAGGTCTGTTTGTTTCGGTATTTATATTTGGTTGAAAATATTGACAGCATGGGGTAAGGCCTCTCTGTAAATGGGTTGATTATTTCCCATAGTGGCTACGATAGCTTCATTATACCATTACTGTTTATATTTCTTTTATTAGCTTATGGGTGAATCATTAACATAGTAGTTTTGTTTTTAAAACCATACTGTGTAATTTTATTTTCCATGCCGTGGCTTAGGTTAATGTTGTGCATGGCTTCCAAATGGTTGTTTACTGTGTATGATTTCAAGGTTTATTCTATACTCTGGATTTATAAAATGGCAGGGGTGTAAGCCCCTGATGGCCTTTGTCGTTGTTGGTTACACTTTTAAATGGGCTCTATGTAACATAGATGGTGAAGACCGAGGCCGCATTTACAGCATTTGGTAGAACCCATGGGTATTATGACCTCGCTGTAGTGTAATGGTTTGATGATTGTTTATTTTAATAGTGTTGAGTTTTATTTGATGTATCTTGCATACTTCATGTATAGTGTGGCCTTAGTAAATTGATAGCCACAGGGTTTGAATCCTGTGCATGGATAATTGTAATACAATGTAAATTATTTGGACGAGGGTTGGGATTGTATGCCCACACGATTCGATTCATGTCCCTATTTGTAATACTTAAGATTATAATATGATTTTTGGTATCGTTTAATACAAGCAACGATTCCCGTGTAATGATATATTGGTGTAATTCGTTATGTGGAAAGTTTGATGAGTTGTGTATTTGTTTAATGTTTAAGAGTATAAATGTTTTGGTTAATTTATAAATGATGATTATAAGCTTTACTAGATGGGACCTTGGAATAATTATGCATGTAATTATTATGTTATTTCTTTTTATTACTAAGACTGTGTAATTTATATGTGAACAAAGATGTGTTATTTGGACCAAAAGAAGGGTCACGATACTTCTGGTTCATTTATTTACAATGCTATTAATTAATGGAATGATTTTTTCTATTTAGTTTCTAGTTAATGATACAGACCTTGAAAGGTCTTAATGGTTTAATTATCTTGGATTTAGAGGTATGATGACTTCATCTCTCTTTATATATATATATAATAGTTCAGCTTATAAATAGTACCTTAGGTTATCTAGTTTGTATATTTATTTATTTAAAACTTGTTTCTAGATTAATCTAATTTAACCTATAACATGTCTCTAATGACAAATGGAATATGTGAGTAGAGTTTATAAAACTAAGTGAACAATATTAGCAGGTCTGAAATGACCTAGTCATACCTAACCCAGTTTTATCAATAATACTACTACAGAATTTAAACCAGGGTGTAGAACCCTTAATGAACATTAACAAATGAATTGAACTTACATAAATAAACCAATACTTAAACCCTAGATAATCTGATAAAGAAACCCTTTACAATCTAAGGTTAGTATCTTTAAATTACATACCCTAGCAATTGTAAACATAGAAACGTATAATTTAGGTTACGGAATGCATAGTAATCATTTACCTAACATAGCTAAAATTAATCTAGGAAAATAGAATAAACAGTCTAGGGCTTCATACCTGTAAATTGAAGCTCTGTTAATGGTTGAACCAACACACTCAAATAACCAACATTAACAATTCAAGACAGATATGACCTTTTTTTTTTATGACCAAATCACTTGGGAACTACCACATTCCACCCAACCATGACCCAAAACCATTCTTGGTTTTAATCTGGATCCCCCCGAGCTAGACTCCAACATGCAAGTAGCTTAGAGCTCCTAAGGTAAGGTTTCCTATCTGGTGTATCAGATCTGGATCCGTTCTCCTTTTTCGTTCCAGGGAAATGTTTCTTCAAGAATTTACTTGAGAGAAAACAAGAAGAAAATGACTCCTCTAATGATAGATCAAAACCCCAAGCCTTTCCTTGGTTTGAGTCTTTATAGATAGACTTTTCAGTCAAAGGGACAGTTAAATAAAGAAACCTTGGTTTCTTGATTTAACCCTTTCCAATTACTTTGGGTAATTGTTAATATTTTAACTTAGCAACTTTCTACTAGTTCCTAGTTGGACTTTCATAGACATTATACTATTTATTAATCTTTAATAATAAATAATAATTGATGGAGCTTCTCTTATTTCTTTCATTTATTTATATTATTAAATTTTTTAATTCTTTATACTTGTCATGTATAAAGTAAATAATAATATAATACTTGGTTAACAAATGTCTTTAGGCATCATATACCATGATCCCTAGACTTGATAACACTTTTTCATTAAGATCAAGTAGGTAGATGGTTTAGATCTACTAGGCTAGGAAACTCTAAACATCCTTCCATGTTGGATTTCCCTCATATAACGTTGTAGCTCTCCAGTACTTTGATGAGAATACAAAAATTCAAAATTTAATTTAATCACTTATAAATAAGTATGATGAGATCAATATTTTTCTCGAGTCATTTTCACTCAGAAGTTATTAAATTCTTTTCAGTAAGCCCTAGCACTTACCAAACCCCATACTCAACGCTTTAACATGGAGTTACAATTCAGTGCAATTCCAGAGCTCCTTGCTCAACACTAGTACTAGGATGTACTTGTACGATACACCTAAGGATACAGTGGCCAAGGATTCGATGCTCTAGAGCTTATGCTCAACATCAACATGGAAGGCTCTGGGGCTTATGCCCAACACATCAAATTATCTTTTCATTTGTTCTAGAGATTCTCCCTCAACACAAAGGTAAGTAGTCATGTGCTCCAAAGATTCTCGCTCAACACAAATCATTAATCACTCAAGTGCTTCAGAGATCCTCACTCAACACACAACATCTCGGCAATCATGTGCTTCAGGGTCCACTCCCAACATAAACAAGCATATACATATATCATCAATAACTCAAGTGCTCTAGAGCTTCCCGCTCAACACAAAACATCTCATCAATCATGTGCTTCAGGGTCTACGCCCAACACAAACAAGCATATGCATATATCATCAATAATTGGCTTCCTCCCAATATATATATAACAAATCATCATGTTCATATGCAGTAAAAATAAAACATCAAGATAATCATCCTAATCAATAGACACATGCCTATAAGTGTTAGGTTTGAAATTCGAGATATTACAAAAACAAATAGTACTTTTAAATTGCTTTGAGAAAACATTTACATGCCTAGATAAAAAAGGAGAAACAATTATAGTGAAAGGGATGCCTAGAAAAGTTTCTATTGGACATATTTCAATTTTACAAATGAACAATTATGTACATAAAGGTTGCAAAGTTTTTTTTGTACATGTAATGAATGATTAACACAAGAATAAAGAAGATAAATTAAAATTTGATGATATACCCATTTTAAAAGAAATTTTAGATGTATTCACAGAAGAGATTCCACGATTACCTCTGAAAAGATAATTGGATTTTACTATTGAATTAGTACCTAGAACTGTACTCAATTCAAAGGCTCCTTATTGGATGAATATCCTAGAACTTAATGAATTAAAAGTACAACTACAACAGTTAATAGATAAAAATTACATAATACCATGTGTATCCCCTTGGGGGTCTTATTTGTTAAAAAGAAAGACGGTACCTTACGCTTATGTATAGATTATCGCCAATTAAAAATAGATATCCATTGCCCCACATAGATGATCTATTCGATCAGATACACAAAGCAACGATATTCTCAAAAATAGACTTGAGATCTAGATATCATCAAGTCAGAATTAAAGATGAAGATATATTTAAAACTGCATTCAGAACCTGCTATGGGAATTATGAGTTTGTATTTATACCATTTGGGCTAACGAACGCTCCAACTTATTTTATGTGTTTAATGAAAAGTGTCTTAAGTAAGTATTTGGATAAATTCGTAGTTGTCTTTATCGATGACATACTAATTTATTCCAAAACAAAAGAATAACATGATGAACATTTACATATAATATTACAAGTTTTAAGAAAACACAAATTGTACGCTAAATTCAGTAAATGTGATTTCTTTAAAGATAAAATACAGTATCTAGGCCATGTGATATCCAAGGAATGTATATCAATTGATTTCGATAAAATAATACCACTAATGGAATGACTTGTTCCTAAGGATGTATCGGATGTATGATCGTTCATGGAGATTACAGGTTATTATCAAAAATTCATAGAAGGATTCTCTAGGATTGTGAATCCCATAACGTCCTTACAAAAAAAGGGAAAAAGATTTGTATGGTATTTAAAATGTGAAGATGGATTTAAAAAGTTAAAATAGTTATTAACCACTGCACCTATCTTAAAAATAACAAATCCAAATAAGGACTTTCTTGTACGCATTGATGCATGCAATCAGGGCCCTAGGTGGAGTGTTAACACAAGAAGGTCATGTAATAGCATATGAATAAAGAAAGTTAAAAATACATGAAAATAATTATGCTACCTACGATTTAGAGTTCAATGCCATAATACATGCTTTCGAAATGTGGCGCCATCATCTAATTAGTAGAATATTTCTATTGACGTCTGATAACATAAGTTTGAAATACTTGTTTAATCAACAAAATCTTAACGCAAGGCAAGCAAGATGGTTAGCTTTCCTTAGCGAATATGATTTTGAGATCAAACATATAAAATGAAAAGGTAATAAGGTGGTTGATGCCTTAAGAAGAAATGCAAATATGAATTTTATAGCTGCTGTTAGCAGCTATAAAATAGAATTCGACGATAAGTTTGAAGACGGAGTAAAAATGGATAAAAACTATCAAAATTTAAGAGAAAAAGTTTCAGAAAACGAATCTGAAAAATATGAAAACAGATTTTAGTTTGAATGAAAAAGGTTTAATGTTGTATATAAAAACAGAATATATGTACCCAATGTACAATAAATTAAATTATTTATCTTAAATGAAGTACATAAAATTCCTTACTCAAGGCATCCTAGTTACCAAAAGATGATAACAATGCTAAGATAAGACTATTTCTGGCCCAATATGAAAAATGAAGGGTTGAATATATAGCTAGGTGTATAGAATGTCAACAGGTTAAAGCTGAGAATTGACACTCAACAGGTCTATTTCAACCATTACCAATCCCAGACTGGAAATGGGAAATTATCAGCATTGATTTCATAACAGAACTCCCTAAAAATCAAAAGCAAAATGATTATGTGATGGTAGTGGTAGATAAACTTAGAAAGGTAGCTCATTCTATACCTGTTAAAAGTACTTATAAGGCTACTAATATTGTTGATATTTTTATGAAGGAAGTTTTTCGTTTGCATGGAATTCCTAAGATGATCATTTCTGATAGGGATCCTAAGTTTACTGGTAATTTTTGGAATTCATTGTTTAAAGGATTGGACACTAAATTAAAATTTAGTACTGCTTATCATCCGCATACGGATGGACAAACTGAAAGAGTAAATCAAGTTTTAGAATATATGTTAAGGATGTATGTTAGGGATCATCCAAAGAAATGGGAAGAATATCTGCACTTATTCGAGTTTTCTTATAACAATCATTATCAAGCTTCAACTAAACTTAGTCCTTTTGAAATACTGTATGGTAGGAAGTGTAATACTCCCATTTCATGGATTAATCTAGCGAAGAGATTAATGTCAGGACCTCACTTGTTAAAATAAATGGAACTAATAGTGAAACATGTACAAATAAATCCAAAAATTGCATAGGACAGATAAAAGATTCATGTAGACCTTAAAATAACTATGAAATAATTTTAAGTAGGTGAGCATGTTTTTGTTAAGATAAAACCCAGAAAAAATCTCCTTTAAGTTGGGGAGTTGTGCTAAATTAGCACCCAGGTATTATGGACCATTTGAAATATAGTCAAAAGTTGGACCAGTGGCTTACTAGTTAGTTTTGACACCTAATCTTAAAATAAATAACGTATTTCATATTTCTATACTGAAAAAGTATGTACATGATGCTACTCATGTAATCGATTGGAATGTTATCTAGGTAGAACCAGAAGGATATTTTCAGGTGGAACCAGATTGTATCCTTGACAAGAGAGAATTTTTTCTCTGAAATCGCACCACTAGACAAGTAAAGGTGTAATGGAAGCACCTTAGTCTAAATAAAGCAACCTGGGAATTGAAGAGTCATATTCTGGAAGCAAATCCAACTTTCTTCAAGGAAGACTCAGATGATATTTAAGCAACATTGAGAACGATGTTGAACTTAAGAGGGGGTGTTTGTAACCCGCATAGAACTAAAAAACATTTTTATGTTGTGAAAAGACATTACTTTAGAAGTTATTGTAAAGTTTTATGTTGTTGACCCAGGGATGGTCAAAGATGACTGTAATTGAATATTTTATTATGTAATAATTAAAAGAAGAGACACCTATCCAATAGGACTATTGAAGAGTGTTCATTGGCTCACTAGGAGGAATTATTTGGTGTAGAAGGAAAAAATAGCAAATGGAAGCAACAACACTCACTTTCTAGCTGATGCAAGAGGCAACCTCCCCATAATTGTGGTAATGTTTCCAATAAAGGAGGAACTGAGCAAGTGGCTCATTAAATTAGAAACTGACACGAATACCTAGGCATGCACATATATATCCATCGAATGAGCAGGAGGCTCACTACATATACTAGAGACTAGAACCTTGTGATTGCTGCATACTCAAAAGTTAGGCACACGAGAGGAATTCAATGAGGGGAAAGATAAAGTGAATTGCTGGAGTCTTTTACTACTAGTGTGACTGCTAAGTTACAGAGAGGAGAGAACATGATTCTACACAATATCTTCATCTTGGTGGTTCAATGAACAGGCTCGGGGGTTCTAAAGCAAGTAATCTTGGTTGCTTTCAGGAGACGGTTGGGAGAAACGATATTCTTTGGATGTTTTTCCACTTCGAAAGTTAATAGGTTCTATATTGTTACCGGTTTATTATATTTAACTCATTTTTTGTTTATTTCTAAAGGATTTTATGAATGATGAAAGTTTACAGAATTATTTATTGTTTTCAAAATAAAGTAGGAAAGTTTATTTCATGTAAATTACAACACGAGAATGGATTTTACTCCTTAAACAGTTTTTCATAGTAGAAACCGTAAACTATATTTTATTATTACTTAGAAACAATACATTATTTTACTACACATACATCTTCACCTAACATCAAGTATTATACATAAATAATAAATGGATAGCATTCCTTTATTTTCTTATAAACTCATATAGAACCAACCAATATTTTAAACAGAGCTAATATCAACATCATTGGAAAATTTTTCCAGTCTAATCATTTTAACTGAACACAAATTCTTTTTACAATTAGGACATTCCCATAACTAAACACTGTAAAATTATTAAACCTGTAAAGAAAGAACATATCTAATTTAAGACATAATGGCTTCCACATGAGGGTTCGATACCCATAAGAGTAAAAAATACGTAGTAATAATAATAATCATTTAGTATCAATTTTCATTCATCCCAAAGGATTTTTTTTTTTTCAAAAACAATTTAGGGTTTGTACAGTTTTAGAAAACAAAACAAATTCATCACATTATTATAAGTCAAGGGTTCGAGGCATGTAAGGCTAAATCTTCCAAGTAATTTATTAAATAACTAAAACCTACAGCGAAAACACCCTAAACATCAAATGAAAAAGAATCGGATGTAACCATTTTGAAAACCAACATGACATCTTTTTTCTAACAAAGGCATGAATGCAGCAAACGTAACCAAGCAAACAAATTCATCCACATATTAATAAACAAAATAAATAGAGTAGTTCTACTAAACAATAATACCAATTATACAAAGAAGTTTCAGAATTTTTTTCGAAAGATTAAACAAAATAGAAACAAAATCACAATCATTGTTTTCCCATAAACCTTGTTAAAATCTTACAGTAATAGTTTCAATTTCTTTTTACAAAAACAACTATAAATTAACTTCCCACGTAGACTCCATGGTCTGAAACCCAAAGTGGGTTTTTAAAATATAACCCATAGCATAGCCTGAAGGAATCTAAAACAACATTTCATCTTTGCCATTAACGTCGTAGAGGAAAAACGTGAGATTGTTTACCATAAAACAAAAGGGGCTCCTATAAACCCAGCTTGTATCATCCAAAAGAAGCCACACCAAAAAGAGAAACTCAGTTCCATCTTTGTCATATATTTTCACACCATAGACTATCAAGGACCGTAGGGATGAAGGATTTTAGGTCTTAACAGAACCCTTCAACGTTGGTACCCTCGACCCGAGCTCACTCCTTCAATCTTGTTTTCTTTGAAAAAAAACCAACGAAACCTCCTGCGAGTCAAACAACAAACACACATTAAACTTATGGTTTTTTATATTCTAAAATATAATTGCATCAAACATAAAACAAATAGAAAACAAAAAAATTGCTTACCCTCATCTCGACATCTCTGTGAAGGAGGCAGGCAGAGACCTTGACTCTGTAAGGTTTTGGTAACGCTTGCTTTGACCAAGGGCAGAAAAGGCGATGTAATCATTCTCAGTGTTGCTTGGGAGGCTATGTGGTTGAATGGACCATTTTATAGGAAGGGTCGAGAGTCCTCGACTATCCTCACCATCTCACAATGTAGAAGAATACACAGAAGGTTAAACCCTTTTCATTTTGATTAGGGTTTAACTCCTTCTACAACTGGATGGAACCATGAAGCCCTTTTGCATGGGCGCCTAAACTTTTACACCTACCTCCACGTGGATCAATGTTTTCGACACCCACTCTCTATAGTTTTTGGAGTGATCTTATTGTTTTCCTTTAGTCTTTTAAATGTCACCTTGGTGCTTGTCACCTTAGGTTCATTACTTGTTTAGGTTTCTAAGGGATGGGGCTAATTCTTCTTTGTAAGACACCTACAATATTAAAACGTTAAACAATGCATTAGATTACATAAGCTAAGTAAGACTTAAAACCCTATAACCCTGTAAACCTAACATAAATATTAAAAAATATGAAAAATGATTTTGATGTAAAAATAAGCTAAAAATATATACTAAATATTACTTCATCAATAATAATACTAATGTTAATGTTTATATATATATTATTTGTTTTGCAATAAGTCAAAAGTTTATGATACCATTAATATATTATCTTCAAATTAATATATTATCTTTGTGATTTTAAGATGTTATTTTATTAATTGTATATAAGTTATTGTTGTTTATCATTTATTTTTATTTTTGTTTAATTTGGTTATAAGTTTAAAAAAATGGTGGTGGTGGTGGTGGTTAATGTCCACTCAGACCAAACGTTGGTCTGTTGGACCCAAATAAACAAATTATTTAGTTTGTTTTAAAATTGTATTTCTATGCTCAAAGAGCTTGGAGAGAAGCGGCCCGAGCTCACTATAATTTTGACAAGTTAAAAGGCTAGGAAGGTCGAGATTGCAACAAATATTATAAAACTGAGATGTAATGTGGGTGTACGTAGGGCATTCTAAGAGGAGTGTTTTTCATCCTCAATGTTCATATTTTCATAGAGATGGCAGATCCTTTCTACCCATGGTGTTTTAGGAACTTCCCAATGACCAGTTTCACTGTGAAGCTCATGAGAGTTCATTCTTATCTTGGCTATATTAATTTTTTTCTTTGAACTAGTTAAAACTGAGAGATACTTTTGATCTTCTAGAGTAGGGTTGATGACCTCCTTATAATATCTTGACTTTCTTTTATCCTCTAAATCTTTCTCACACCACATTTTCTCCTTAAACATAGAAGTGACGATATTTTTAATGTTATTTATATTTTGCAATACAACCACAATACAATATTTTCATCGATCTCCCAATAGTTTAACCAAGCCCTGGTATCTTTATACCAACCTCGCTTGAGCCTTAGGTGGTTTTGGCTGGAATTTAAAGCTTGTTTAGGAAGTCTATGGTCTGCCATGTTATTGATTTTGTGCTTGTAGAATAGGATCCTAGTCATAGCTAGGCTCTCAATAGGGGAAAGAACCCACTTCTATAAGTAGAATAGGGTAGGGTGTATTGCTTTTAATTTTAAGGTTATACACTATAAAACACTTCTGGATTTACTCAATCTTTCTCCAGGATTCTCTAGAGATGTTGCAACCGCAAACCTCACACCCATATAAGATAATAGGAGGGACCAAAGTTTCAAAGAGGATCTTCTTTTTACCCCACATCACAAGGTTTGTTGCTTTACAATTATTTTCAAGACCAAAATAAGCTTTCCACCCTCCATTAATCCTTTTCTTAATGCTATAGTTCTAGTTGAGCTTGTGATGAATATCAATTCCTAGGTATTTGTAAGAAGACACTTCCTCCAAGTTTCTATTGTCATACACAAAATTAGCGTAAGTGTCCTTCTTGGATTTAATAATCATAATTTTTGTTTTGTCAGTGTTAACAGTCATACCCATGGTAGAGAAAAAATCCTTAAGTAGTTTTAGCTACTTATCACTTGTTAGATGGACACCTTACCAGAAGAACAATATCATCAGCATAGAGAAGAAGGATGACGACTATTCCAGCTAAGATCATGCTAGCACAACCTGCTTCCTCTAAACAACCTTCTAGCTTATCGATGTAAATTCCAGAAAGGGTGGGGGATAGGGGGAAACCTTAATTAACTCTGATATTACACTTAATATTTTTCGACCACCCCTTGTTGGTCTTAAACTTGGCAATGACATTCTCGTATAACCTTATTGCGACGGCTCTCAACTCGAAAGGAACCTTTAGCTCTTGTAATCTATTCCATAGGTTATTTCTAGGTACTGTATCGAAAACCTTTCTAAATTCCACAAAGCAACAAAAGAGATTGGATTTATCATTACAACACTCCTCCACAATTATCCTAAGTGTGACTAGATGGTGCATTGTTGAGTGTTTCCTTCTAAACCCCGCTTGGCCTTTAGCCCACTTACCTTCACTTTCAAGCCAAATGCTGATCTTCCTTTCCAAAATAATACCGTACAACTTGGCTAAGAGAGGGCTAATCATAATTGTCTGGTAATTAGAGGGGTTGTTTGTATCCCCACTTTTAAAGATAGGGATAATGAGGCTTTGAGTCCAAGGTTTAGGGAGCCCTTGCTTGACCGCTTGATTGAAAATATTGTGGATGCGCTTGATTGAAAATCTTTTGGATGCGAGGGTTGAGGACAAGACCTCCAATTTTTAATATTTCTTCCTAGTAACCTTCGATGTCTTTAGCTTTTCGATTTTCCAAATGCTTAACCCCAAAATCAATGTCTTCTAACGAGAAAACTTCTTCCGTGGTTAAGGTTCATATTTAAATATGGTTTTTTTCATTTACAAATTTTTAATCTTATAATTATATATAATTGTTTAAATTTTAGATATAAAATTTGAAATTTAATAAAATTAATAAAATATTTTACTATATTATAATTTTTATTTAAATTTTTAATCATAAATTAAAACCAAAATTTAATAAATGTAAAAAATACAAAAATATAAAAATGGACAAATAAAAACAAATTAGATTGTTTGATGTTCAATGTTAAGAAATATTTATATGACATTTCAATTTTAATATTGACTTTTGTTTTAAGTTTAAATCCTAATTTTACCCACCATAATCATAATAATAGTTGATTTTTTTTAAATAACATTTACAATAACTATATGAGACATTGAATACATATATCTTGCCTCGTATAATACAAAAATTAAAGGTTTACAAAAATATAACAAACAAAAAAATAATAAAGATAATGATTAAATCAAGCGCACACATAATAAAAAATAAGGTTTATCATGGAAACCTTTAAATATGCTTCCTCACAAGCAATACAATGAGCCATTATCATGGGTCACCAAATACTTTGGGCTCAAAAAACCACGACTTAGTAAAGTTTACTTAATAAGGACAGACAATGAGACCATGACAAAAGTTAAAATTTCCATATTAGAAATAGAAATATCAAGAGGAAATACCTAAATATCTATACAAATATTTGATTATTAATAACCTATTGGTAATATATATTTGGTAATATATATATATATATATATACGAGCTTGTGATATGTGGGGGTGCAACATTTCAAGAGAATCTTGGAGGAAGATTGAGCAAATCCATAAATGGTTTTATAACCTCAAAATTAAAAGAAATACCCCTAATCCAATTCTCCTCATAAAAGTGGGTCTTTTCCCCATGGAGAGCATGGCTATGACTAGGTACATGATGGTCATTCATAAGATAAATGACATGGGAAACTAGAGACTTCCTAAAATTGCTTTAAACTCAAATCAAAACCAACTATGCCTAAGCATAAAATGACATTGATAACATTGATAATGTCCAAAATATTATTAGAGAGAAAATTAAGATACTTTAAGGAGTTCATTAATCCTAATTTTGAAGATCAAAAGTATCTCTCTGTATTGACTAGATCATAGAAGAAAATTAATAGAACCAAGATTAAAACCAACTCTCATGAACTCCATAGTGAAAAGGCATTGGTTTATTCCTAAGAAGATTTTAAAGTAAACCAAGTTTTATCTTTCTTAAGGTGTGATAGACTGAAGTTGGTCATAATGGAGGTTGATCATCATCATCATCATATATTAATGATGTGTAAAAAATGCACTTCAAAATGACCTTTAATTTTATGGAGTGGAAGTATTTTGACGTGTAAAATGGTAAATGACAACTATTTACCCATCAAATTTCAACATTGGTTTCATCAACCATTCTTATTATATTAATATTAAAATCAACATTGTTTAAAAATTTAAAAAAAATTATTTCAAATACTACTAATTATGGGTGTGTGCAAGAAGTTGAGGGACCTTTTAGATGCAATCCTAGTTTTCAAAAACAAGATCATGTTACCAAAAAATACATCAACCCGAGCTTGACATAGCACTTGGTATGGTTCACCCGATCCTGACATGTCATGGGACATGTAGGATAGGAAGCAATATCGCATACGCGTTATATAACTACAAAACGCGCTTGGGATATGTAGTTATAAAACATGTACGCGATTTGTAAATTATAAAAAAAAATTAAATACACAGGCCCGAAACCCACGGCCCATTTTAACAATCAAGAACGCGAAATTGAAGGGCAATTGGAGCGTTTTGGAGCGAGTTCAGTGCTTGGGATTGTTGCAGGAGATGATTTAGGTTGAGGGGAGGAGATTTCACTCGTGAATTGTCATCCAACAAGGTAATTCAATCACCCAAAGCATTCTTTTTTTTGTCAATTTTTACCCTATAATTGTGTTTTTAAATAGAATAATAAATCCAACAACTCCCAAGCTAATGTTTGATGGGACAAAGAAACTTTGTTTGATTTTGAGCAGCAAAATTAAAAAACATAATTACAGAAACCATTTATATAATTTTAAAGGATTTGGAACTTTTTTATATAAATTTTATATTGTTTAATTCAAATAAGTTTAAATGTTTCATAAATTTATATGGAATATAAAGAATGTCAATCTATATAATACTTTACTTTTATATATATAAAAGTTTACATATCATAATATCAATATAACAAGTAATTTATACTAATGGAAGAAAGAAACTTCCTTTTATTTTGAGTAACAAAATTCAAAAACATAGTTAAAGAAATAACTGATGTAATTTTAAAAGATTTGGATTTTTTATTAGTTCTTTTATTAAGGTATTGGCATTGTATATTTTAGATAGAACTAGAGTTTTTCACATGAAAACATGCACAGGAAATTTAGCAATACTTCCCCATCTTAGTGGATGGTAGAGGTTGTAAACCCTAGGCTATTTTAACAAAATGCCTGACCCCAAAAAACTCTTAAAAAAAAAAGTATGAAAATGTCTTACCAATTGAACTAACTTGAAACTTAGATAGAACAACAAAATTGTGGAAGTGCTAAATCTATTTTGTAAATGAAAATAATTTTAAAATTGATATATGTAAAAGTCACCAATGAGGGTGAAGACGTGCCTTAACTTCTAGAAAGAAGTTGAATGAAACTCATTATTTAATTGTTAAATGTCTAATTTTAAGTTTTAAATGTATGTAAGTGAATGCCATTAAATTGCTTGTAACTTGAGTTTTCCTTAATTTACATTTTCAATTTTGAAGAGATGTCATTATATACCATGTATATGTTTCTAATTATTTTCTTATTGATTTTTTTATTGCAGTTGCGGCTATGGACCCCAATGCTGAAATATTGATTGAGCTTGCCCAGTTGAGAGGTCTAAGTACTGCTTTTAGTGGTGGTGATAGGATTTGACGTTCACTTGCATCCACTTTGGATGCAATTGTTGAGACTATCACATTGTCAAACAACATACTATATGATATTACTTCATATAGAGAAAGAAAAAGACGTGAGTAAGCTGATGGGCTTAGCTACAGTGCAATAAAAAAGTTGAAAGTCACCAAAGAGCATATATTTTCATTGTTTAGGGACCCTCGCACGGGGGAAATCCCAAATGCAAATAGGCCACATATCTCTATCGAGTGGTGCACATATCAACCATTTGTTGATAACTGGATGGACAGATGCTATATGGTTTTTGATATGCCACCACACAACAACAGGGAAATCCCCTTGTACTTCCTTCAGAAGATGTATGCAGAGTTCGTGTTGGGTAAACACGTAAATTATTTTGATATATTGGCGTTTTAGGGGATCGGTGGGGGGATGCCCCAAAATCGACCCAATGCCAGACTTCGAGACGTTGATCACCCTATCCCTGCACCTCGCAGGCAGCTGCCTGGGCCAAATGTCCCACCTGTACATCATGTTATTCCACAGACACGTGAGGCATTTTTGAGTTTGGCATGGGCCGTTGTTCACCATAGCACTATGGTTCAACATATGGGTTAGGAAGGGACATCTATCCCTGGTGTGGTACATACACTAGGTCGTCATGGTGCAGGACCATCTTCTAGTGCAGTACCCCCATCTACTACAGGACCATCTACTAGTGCAGCACCATAAGCACATTCCCAGCCTACTTTTGAGCCTCATGAGTGCACATCGTGTGGTCATCCATGCTATCGTCTTTTGTCAGATGTTGTCTTCAGTGGGTTTTTGAGTGATGTATGTATATGGTTAATTGTAAAAAATTCTTCATTTATTTTCCTCTTTGTATACATATGTATAGTTTGAGATAATATATTAATTTTGTGAACTTGCAGTTGATGCTTTATGCCGGCAGTGACGCCCTAGAGTATCATGTTCCACACTCTACACAGGGGCAGGACATTCCATCCATTGATCCCATATCTCACACCGAGGTAAACATTTTAAAATTTCAGTTTTTTAATACTTGTTAAATTGTTAATTTCCACATATTGTACATGTTAGTTCACTAATGTTATCTACGGTCTAATATTTACAATTATTAAACTTGCAGATGTCGGATCCTTCATGGGGGAAAGCAGTGATGGAGGTAGGATCCATGGTCGTATCAACCGAGGAAATATCTGGGCAGATGCAAGATCCTACATGAGGGGAAGCAGGGATGGAGGTAAACATTTTAAACATTTAAAAAATGTCATTTTTTAAATACATGTATGTTCGTTGAATCATGCATGTCTAGCTACATGAACTCATGTTGACTATAGGCTGGTACCGAAACACCTGGACCATTTCCTGGAGTTGTATCTCCTCATAGGCCATATGTGAACAAGGGTCAAGTGTATATGAGATGGCCTACTCCTAGAAAGAGTGAAGTTGTCCACGACCATGGAGATACTGATACCATGGTAATTTGTATATCCTTCGATGACATTTCTTGGTTAACTTGAAATCCAGTGCATAAAATATTTTGTTAATGTTTGATTTGCATGTTTACTGCATCAGGAGCCAGAGTTTACTATTGAAAACCTTGCAGGGATGGTTGATGTAGCAGTCAGTGCTGCATCTACAATGGCAACAAGTCACACAAAGGTACAACTATTTGAACATGATATAGACATAGTGTGTTATTGTTGTCTATTGTTTATTCATGCACATTTCTAACCATTTCAAGATTTGGTGATTGTAGCCACCACCACCACCACCACCACCAAGTCATGCCCCCTCTGGTTCGACCATGGATGCGACCATCATTCATGTTCAACCAACAGCTCCATCTGCCACACAAGAAACACAATCCCCTTTTTCACAGTCTCTCACTGAGTTGAGATGTCCATTAATGAACAATTGTTTCATGCAATGTCCATTAACATTTTCATAATTTTTGAGTTAATTTAGATATGGTATTTTATTGAGCTAATGTATTAGTACATAGTTAATTGAATTTAACAATTGATATTTAATTTGCAGGATCCAGAGATGCACACTGGTCCTATAGTTGTGCCTACAGGATCACCCTCAAGAAAGAACAAGAGGAAGCTTGAGTTTTGATGTGTCTTATGGGATATGTACATATCGATACATGTGTACATGTGGCTTGGACAGTTTTGGATACATGTACTTTTGGAGACATGTACACGATTGACATTTCAGTTATAAATGAATGATACATTTCACTTTGAATTTGTTCTTTGGTTTCCACATGTTCTTGTGTTAATCTATTGTATTGATTTGTGAGGATTATCTATTACTTATGAATGCACTATGTCAAAAGAAAAAACTATTATATTTAAAGGTTTCAATGATCTCAATACATGCACACTAAAGTCAAAGTTCTTGCTCGTGTAATTTAATAAATATAAGTGCAATACAATGTATTTCAAGGTTTCAATGAACTCACTACTTGCACACCAATTGGATATATCTAATTAAAAATTGTGAGTTTGGATTCATTAAATTACAAGTTAAGTCAATGCTCAAGTGTAATTTAATAAAACTAAGTGCAATACATGTTTTAAATTTCATCAACAACCAACAACACTATTCAACAAACCTCATGCACCCAATGACTAATCACTCAGCATTAAAGGAACTACAATAGAATCCAAAGACTGAGAACCAACTTTGTGAATCAACATGATTTGAAGCATAAGTCCATCGGATTTGAAAAACTTCAGTTCGACATTAGATTGATTCTGAATTGAGTTGTGACAGTAAGATAATATTAGGGTTAGGATTAGGGTTTCCTTGGTAGGGTTATGGTAATGGGACATGCATGTTAAACAATAAACCCTATTTAGGGATAGGGTTTTCCAAGTTTGGCCTTCGTCGGCATGAAATGCATTGTCCAGCTTTGGCTCTCATTGGTGTGACTGCATTGTCCCTACTGAGCGAAACCCTAGCTTCAGAAACCATCGTATATGGAGGTCACTAGGCAATGGACAGGAGGGAGAGGCCTAGCTAAAATCCCATGTCATGAATCCAACGGAATCGACGGTTCATCAATCGGAGGCTCAAGCATTGATCTATGGCTAGTTGCAGGTCACCTCTAGATATCGTTCAGGGATACCTAGTGGACTTGGGCCTGGTGCGCAAAAAAAATCACGGAGCGGCAATTTTGAATTCTGTCAACTCCTGCTAGTGTGTTTGGGCATGGGAAATATGGCAATGCCAACCGCATCCCCACCATCCGTGGCTTTCCAAATTTGGCCCTGTTGGCGTGACTGCATTGTTCCCTACTAAGCGAAACCCTAGCTTTAGAAACCACCGTAGACAGAGGTCATCAGGAAATGTAGAGGAGGGAGAGGCACCCCCCCTAGCTAAAATCCCTCATCATGAATCCAACGGAATTGACGGTTCGTCAATCGGAGGCCCGAGCATCAATCTATGGCGAGTTGCAGGTCACCTCCAGATACCGTTCAGGGACACCTGGTGGACTTGGGCCCGGTGCGCAAAAAACCTCACGGAGCGGCAATTTTGAATTCTATCAACTCCTGCTAGTGTGTTTGGGCATGGGAAATATGGCAATGCCAACCACATCCCCACCATCCGTGGCTTTTCAGCTTTGGCCCTTGTTGGCGTGACTGCGTTGTCCCCTACTGAGCGAAACCCTAGCTTCAGAAACCACCGTAGATGGAGGTCACTGGGAAATGGACAGGAGGGAGAGCCCCCCCCCCCTAGATAAAATCCCACGTCACGAATCCAACGGAATCGATGATTCATCGATCGGAGGCCCGAGCATTGATCTATGCGAGTTGCAGGTCACCTCCAGATACCGTTTAGGGATACCTGGTGGACTTGGGCCCGGTGCGCAAAAAACCTCACGGAGCGGTAATTTTGAATTCTGTCAACTCCTGCTAGTGTGTTTGGGCATGAGAAATATGGCAATGCCAACCGCATCCCCACCATCTATGGCTTTCCAGCTTTGGCCCTCATTGGCGTGACTGCATTGTCCCCTACTAAGTGAAACCCTAGCTTCAGAAACCACCGTAGACAGAGGTCATCGGGAAATGGATAGGAGAGAGAGGCCCCCCCTAGCTAAAATCCCACGTCACGAATCCAACGGAATCGACGGTTCATCGATCGGAGGCCCGAGCGTTGATCTATGGCAAGTTGCAGGTCACCTCCAGATATCGTTCAGGGACACCTGGTGGACTTGGGCCTGGTGCGCAAAAAACCTCACGGAGCGGCAATTTTGAATTCTGTCAACTCCTGCTAGTGTGTTTGGGCATGGGAAATATGGCAATGCCAACTGCATCCCCGCCATCCATGGCTTTCCAGCTTTGGCCCTCATTGGCGTGACTGCATTGTCCCCTACTGAGCGAAACCCTAGCTTCAGAAACCACCGTAGACAGAGATCATCGGGCAATGGATAGGAGGGAGAGGGCCTCCCCTAGCTAAAATCCCACGTCACGAATCCAACGGAATCAACGGTTTGTCGATCGAAGGCCTGAGCATTGATCTATGGCGAGTTGCAGGTCACCTCCAGATACCATTCAGGGACACCTAGTGGACTTGGGCCTGGTGCGCAAAAAACCTCACGGAGCGGCAATTTTGAATTCTGTCAACTCCTACTAGTGTGTTTGGGCATGGGAAACATGGCAATGCCAACCGCACCCCCACCATCCGTGGCTTTCCAGCTTTGGCCCTCGTTGGTGTGACTGCATTGTCCCCTACTGAGCAAAACCCTAGCAAGTCTGGCTGATAAACATGCCTAAGTAAAAATATGGTGCGTTACAGTCCATGCATGCCAAGTGTCATCTCGAAAAAAATATACACATGTACTAGCATTAACATGTTGCATCAACAGTATAAAAACATTGGTTTTTCTTTAATATAGCTTTTGTTTATAGATATAAACCTACACCATGCATATTATAGAACTTATTAGGTTAAGGGTCACACTCTCGAGATTTTTCTTTAGGGTACTGGGAAAAGGAAAAATATTGCTTCCACCCACATATACTTTGTGTTTACTTACACATTTTGCATGCTTTTCGCTACAAAATGCCATTGTCTAAAGGGAATTATCACATAATAGATATTATATTGTTGAAGGAATGAAAGAACCCTATTACTCATAATGATGAATGATGATGATGTTCATGATGTTGACGGTGATGATGATGAGGATGTTGATGATGATGTTGATGATGATGATGATGATGATGATGATGTTCATGATGTTGATGGTGATGATGTTTATGGTGATGATGAGGATGATGATGATGATGTTCATGATGTTGTTGGAGATGATGATGATGAGGATGATGATGATGAGGATGATGAAGGTGATGAAGATGATGTTGATGGTGATGGTGATGATGATGAGGAGGAGGAGGATGAGGATGAGGATGAGAATGATGATGAGGATGATGATGATGATGTTCATGATGTTGTTGGAGATGATGATGATGAGGATGATGATGATGATGATGATGATGAAGGTGATGATGATGATGAGGAGGAGGAGGAGGAGGAGGATGACGATGTTCATTATGTTGATGGTGATGATGATTATGAGGATGATGATGATGAATGATGATGATGGTGATGGTGATGGTGATGATGATGATGATGATGTTGATGGTGATGATGATGAGGATGATGATGAGGATGAGGATGATGATGTTCATGATGTTGTTGGAGATGATGATGAGGATGATGATGATGAGGATGATGATGATGATGATGATGAAGGTGATGATGAGGATGAGGATGAGGATGAGGATGAGGATGATGATGATGATGTTCATGATGTTGATGGTGATGATGAGGATGAGGATGATGATGATCAATGATGATGATGTTGATGGTGAGGATGATGATGAGGATGATGATGATGAGGATGGTGAAGATGAATGATGATGATGTTTATGATGTTGATGGTGAGGATGATGATGAGGATGATGATGATGATGTTCATGATGTTGATGGTGATGATGTTGATGGTGATGATGAGGATGATGATGATGATGTTCATGATGTTGATGGTGAGGATGAAGATGAGGATGATGATGATGATGTTCATGATGTTGATGGTGATGATGTTGATGGTGATGATGAGGATGATGATGATGGTGATGTTCATGATGTTGATGGTGATGATGATGATGTTCATGATGTTGATGGTGAGGATGATGTTGATGATGTTGATGGTGATGATGATGATGAAGGTGAGGATGATG
>LPNX010441935.1:0-18047 GCA_001517045.1 Pseudotsuga menziesii
ACCTTATAATTTCCCTGAAAAATAAAAAGTTCCTGTTAGGAAAAATGAAATTTGACATAGCTATGCAAATTTTCGATACATAAAAGTTATATATTCGGAAATTTGATTCAATTTCCTACATTTCATGTTTTTTACTCAATGCAAGATATTTTGCATAAGTATCTCAAAAAATCCAAGTAAGTTGAGGGATGCCTGATTTTTCAGGTTTCTATTGCATCTAACACGCCAAAAAGGTCCCTCATCTTCTTGCACAGGCCCTAAGATAAAAATAACTTACACCTAAAGAAATTGGATCCCTCTCCATGCTTTCTAGATCCATGTTTAAGTTGGTTCTATGCTAGTTATATATCCAATCCCATGTTCGCATTGTTGTTTGGCAGACTTTTGCTCATACATACTAGTTCAATATGATAAACATTTGGACAATATAATATGCACCGGATAGGATTTAGATTCCCTAAACCAATTTACACTATAAAGTATAGCTACCATGTCATTCATGGTCAAGTTCGTTCTTAAAATGGATTTGATTCACATGGATCAAAATCGAAGTTGTCACAACCCTTCAAAGGGTTCCTAGCACATCTGAGAAGTGTAGTTAAAAATTTGACCATCATAAAAAATGTTGATTTTTGTTTTTGACATTTGAATAAAAAATGCATAATTCGAATTAAAATTTCATTAAAAGGGTTGTCCTACAAACTTCTCATCAAACATTATTTGGTTGCTAGTGCTAGGTAGAAACTTATTGAGGCATCTGACAATATTTATCATCCTCTGCCCGAAGTATTGTGGTCCTGGAAAGTGACCAAATGTAAACCATACAAATGTTAGTCTGACCGAATAATGCTGCGCTAGTGAGGGGGAATCCATTTCAAAATTTATGGCCCATGTGTCCCATGAATAGGACCTTCTTCTTGCAATTTCTTTAGTAAAGTAAAGAGAGCCAAAATCATAATGATTTCTTTTTTCTTCTTAATCGACATAACTATTTTATAATGGATGGTAGTGTTGATGTCAATGTTCGACCTGTGTTCGTATCGAGTAAATCCAATGAGGTTGGGCCGACGATCATGGACAATATTAATTGACGTGCACTCCTTTTCAATATCACGATTCACCACCTTAATTTTATGCATAAATTCTAATCCCAATTTCCTCCATCGTCCTCGATGGTATGACTTCCTCATTGACTTATGTTGCTTCTGTAATTCTGGATGGTTTACCAATTAGCATAGCATAGATCAATCGCCAATATTACTGAGTGAAAGGGCCAGAGGTTATAGTAGGATAATATTTAGATCAATGTCTAGATGCATCATGCTTAGGAATCTCATGAAACATTTCCTTGAGTTCAATAGCCATAGCTTGTTGCTTCCATCCATGCGGTTTATACTACTAGCTTGTTCCAACTTCTTGCATAGGCTACCTGTTACAATTTGGGTATATGATAATGTGTTCTTATTTTTTTACAATCCTCTAGAGCACATGGAGCGATTGAAGCATCCCAACCAACATCTTGAATTCCAGTTCGATAAACAAATCCAAATCAAGTATCAAATGGTGGTGATTGATTGATAACCCATTAAAGCAGAGACAATCCCAGTGCGAGCAACAATCTACCTTCAATACTGGCTGAATAATGTGGTTTTCTTGCCATAGGACCCAAAGCTAGCTTATTTTGTAGTAGTTAGAGTATATCCCATGAAATACCCAATAAGACATATAGATAGAGACCTACTGGTTGAAGTATATAATAGATGGTAGCCATGGCCATCTCTCTCTAACTGTTGCATGAGATTATAGAACTACAATCTTATAAATAGATAAAAATGTATAAATGGTGGCGCACATAACAAAGCACTAGATGAAAGAAGAAGGCGACACATCTTTCCCTACAAAGTTTAATGGCTTTTGGGCATGTATCACCACATATTTTACATCACTCGTTGGATACAAGTGTATGGATTTTTTTGGGGGGTTTCAAGTGGGGTTGCAACCTGTGAGGGATAGAGGTGGTATTTACTATACATGGCATCCTAGGGCACCATCGCTCCTTGAGGTTTAATATAAAAGTTTAAACATATAGATGGAGTAGAAGGGTGATAGCAACAATCACTTCCCATTCTTCACCATTGAGATGATTCCCTGAATCCTCATTGATTTTTATTGCTCAGTACAAATATGCTTGGCACTTTCTCTACTGATTTGTGGCAAAGTGGGTGATAATTTCGTTATAAAAAAACAGGATTTAGGTGTACAGGTTTGGAAAGAAACAAATATTCTTTAGTTGGGAATAAACTAATCATGGGTGCCAAATATTTCTAAGCATGGATTCAAGGTAAATGCTTATCTCAGCTACAATTTTTATTTTGTTATTTTTTTCAATGTGTTGAATTGTGTTGAAATCAATGTTTGAATGTTCAAGTGTGGATTTCTATTACATAATTTTTTTAGGGAAGTTGTTTCATCTAATTATACTGGATTTATTAATTTCTTTAGTAACACAAATTGATTGAAAATGCAATATTTTACTCAGCACATTTTTTTTATCAAATGTGAAACTAATTTATTTTGCCAATTGAAATGTAATTTTTTTTAAGCTTTTCATTATGGAAGGCCCCATACATATATATCCTTCTAACTAAAATTAAGATGGACCCTTCAAATTTAATCCGTGGATTTGAATTCTCATAAATATATTGTTAAACAAAAATATTTGTTTTATTTTTTTTACGGAGGGATTTGAATTCTCATAAAAGTATTATTAAACGAAAAATTTCACTATTTAAAAACATACAATTTTGACTCAACTATGATATCACAATGTCACAAACACTATTAAACATAAAATTTTACTAAACATGGGTTAGAATTTTGGGTCCATTAAGACAATATAAAGAATATACTTTCCAAAATTATGCTAGTTTTCTATATGCTTATGTACCAGACAATTTGGGAAAATACGTTTCACACAGATCACTAATGCTATATTCAACCACGTAGTGGAAAAGGAAAATGGAATTCTTAACTTATCCACTCTACCACACAAAGAGAGTATGATCGAACACCACCTTAGATATCTACTACCATGGTCCACACACTACTCAAGATTCATGAATTCATAATTTATATGCTGGAAATTACTCTAGATTATTTAATAATAACAATTAATTATTCCAAATTTTGATTGATTAGTGCTCAATAGTTTTTTCAATTTTTTTTTCAATTTTTTATTTATATTTAAAAAATATATTAACAAACAATTATCAAAATAATTGTATTTATCTGATGCTTAATTTTTTAAAGTCTAAAAAACTATCATGTAAAAACTTATATAATTTAACATTTTAAACTTACTATCAACTTCATGATTTTGAATTCTTATACCATTAATCCTTAATGACAATGATCTTTAATGGAAAAGTTCACTCACTTAGAACTTTCATTTTTGTCATGTCCATAATGTTATAACCAATTATTACAATGCCATTTTGTAATATATAGAATTTCCTTTAAAAAATATTGGGGAATGTGCTAATGTCTTAGGCATTTTTATGATGGATTATATGATGTAATTTTATATTTTATTTTTTTATAAAAAAAACTTAATAGTTTTAAAGTGAAATTAAGCTTAATGGATTATAATGTTAAAGAAATACAATATATTTTTTATTTAAAAAATAAATAATTATATAAAAAATAGATAATATTACATGGGTAACTTTTCAAATTTCATTCCAATAATTTTCATGGAAATTAATAATACATCATAAAGATACTTAATAATATTTAAGAAAATTAAACAATCAAAATGGGTTGTGAATCTTAATTTCTAGAATTGAGTTAGTGGTGACAAATATTTAAAGAGCTCATGTGTATACTAGAAATAATTGCTAAATATATTAATATATAACTGAGATTTCATATATTTCATAAAGACTATAAAATATATCTTTTTATATGACATGCACAATTGGTGCTTGCCTATTATGCTCTCAACCTACTATACCTACTATATCTAATGAAAGTAATGTAACCCAACTTAATACCATAACACATAAAGAGATCATAGTCGTGGAAATATAAATCCATCATGTCATTTTACTTCGTTTTCGTTTTTACTTGTAAGCTTTAATCTCTAGAAAGTAATAAAAATCATTCTTCTAATTTTTTTTAGTGAGTTAAATTATCATGATTTATGGTATGCATTTTTTTACAAATTTTTTGGTTAAACCTTTGCATCATCATGTTTTTTTTGAAGATTTCACTTCCCAGTTTTTAACTAGTAGTCAACACAAGTGCTTGAATGTTCGTTTTATTATTTTTATCATTCCACAGGAAGCAATATAATTGGAAAAAGAGGTCTAAAATATATATATATCATTACCTTCTCTATGATAGAAATGGATCAACCATAGTAAGGCTCCCAACAAATAAGATGTAACTAAATAGGATAAAGCTCCAAACAAATAAATAAATTGTAACTAAATAAGAAAAAGCACCCAACAAATAAGATGTAACTAAATAGGATATACTTTGACACATTATTTCCATTACAATTAATTCCTTAGAACTTATGGAATTTAGAGTAAAGAACATCATAAAGTCAATTATAGGAAATTAATTAAGCTAATAAATTACATGCTTTTAAAATTAAGTGATTTACTTTTCTATAAAATAAAAATAACTTTTTTGTTATGACTTATATATTGCCGAGTCATCGTAAAAATGTTTACAAGCAAATGATTAAAACTACATACAATATATTCGTTCTCAATTAGTCTATACAATATGTCAGTGAATATGGTTGTATGTTTAAGCTCTATTGAAATATTCATATTATATACTATGGGGATTGTTCCACACTCATATCCATCCATAATAATAATAACAAAAAATGTCAATAAATTTCTCCATCAACTTATAAAGAGGATACAACAAAAATGTAAAGAGAATGCAACATAAATGGTACTCAATTCCAACTAAAAAAATATCATGATGACACTTATAAGGTCATATATTTAATGCTAACATGACATGATAAGTAAAAAACAGGTAAAATAACAAAAACATGTGATATCGATCTCCATTGGTTGTTTATAACCAGTGGAAAACACCAAATGAAAAGGTTCCTATTGAAATCATATTTATTATACGATAAACAATATTTGATGCTTTTAATGTCCCAAGGCTAACCAAAGTACTCTCATTGTGCTATTTTCTTGTCGAAATTTTGTCTTGATTCGAAACATAAAAAAGGCAAATAACACTTAGAATGGTCGAAATGAATGAATTAAAACGTTAAAGTTGGAAAAGTCGCATGCAAGTTTGAAACATAAAATATTTTCTGAAGAATTTAAATTAATTCATATAAAACTTAATAACCATCCTAAAATTCTAGGAAGAATGACAATATAAAACTTAATGGAGATCTTAGAGATTCTTTAAAGATTGAGAATAAAAAAATAAGATGGATAATCAACTATGAGGTTCATGGGAACACATTGAAAATTTAGTATATAGTTAATTCATAACATATTACATTAACAACATATTATATAGTTAATGTAGATAAAATTTAATAACTATCTTAGAGATTCTTTAATAATGAAGAATTACATTTATATATATTTTAAAAGAAATGATAAGGACTTGTTAAATACATTAAAATATAGTTAAAAAATTATTACAAATGATAAGGACTTATCAAATACATTATAGTTAAAAAATTAATGATAAGGATTTATCAAATACATTAAAACATAGTAGAAAAAATAAAATACATTTTTCAAAAGAAATCATAAGGGCTTGTTAAATACATTAAAATATAGTTGAAAAAATACATTAAAACATAGATGAAAAATTAAACTTGTTGAAGCATGCATACTAACATTGCAAACACATTTAGACCACTTAAATATGCTAGCATAATACTGACCACTATGCTTTCAACGAGAATGGATTCATTGAGGATTGGAAAATTAGAAGTTCACCAAAATACATAGGTAATACAAAGCAGTTCCATACATTTTTACGTATTGTTTGCAATTACAAGTTGACAAACCTATGCGTACTCAAAAGTGGTTTTCGAATGTAATTTTTTATTTTTTGTATTTCAATATAACAAAAATATTATTGAACATAGATAAAATATTTATCATCCTCAAATTAATCCAAGCAAATAAATTAGCATGAGCAATTTAGCATTAAAGCATAGGCATTTCTATATGTATTTCACCCCTTATTTGGGCTATTATAACACATGGAATATTATACAAATTCAAGACTCTCAGGTCACTCTTTCAAACCAAAAATTATTCCAAAATCAGTAAAAAAACCTACTGAAAAATAAATAAATATTTATAATCATTCTAGTATGCCCATCCATGACATTGTTTTTTCCCCATACATCACAATAAAATATTCATTTCTCCATTTCATAGTCCCTTAGAATTTCCATTCCTCTTAGCACTCTCCATCACGTGCAGAATTAGTCCATTGCTTCTTTGTGTGCTTCCAAATCAATATTTATCCATTTCATAGTCCCTTAGAATTGCTTTTCCTCTTAGTGCTCTTCATTATGTGCATACCGATTCCATTGCTTTATGCGTGTAATATCCCAAATACTGATATTCTCTAATGTTCTATGATAGTATTGACTCACGCACTCAATCTTGTACAAATTTGCAAAATAACTGTGCATGCAAAATCACCATGTAAAAATGCCCTAAAATATAGCTGAATTAGGCTTAGGGTTTTGCAGAGATAAATTAACACTTACCACTCATATTCTAGCTGATAATGACTCTAGAGATAGCTGCATGCATAAGGATTCAGATGGGTGGTCTAATAATGCTCTTTTCCTCCAGCGTTACTACCCCGAAGTACCGTAAAAACCCTCTAGGCTAAAGGTGACATTTTTGTAGGAGGAGAGGTTTGTTCGGGTTGAAACTTTCCGAGCTTGTCCGTCTGTTGATGCTAGAGAGATGGCTTGGCACATGTAGAGGTTTGGCTGCCTCTAACTACCCTAGTGAATTGATTGGCGGTTCTGCTGCTCACACCCCCAACTGATCTATTTGGCTGATAGCTGCTCTAGGTGAGCAAACTGGTGGCTGATAATCATTGCATACCATAGGATAGGCCTGCTGAGAAAGAGGAAGCTGACATGCACAAAAAATACTAGGTTTTTTGGTCCTAGTGAATCCTTCTGTGTTTTCCCTACTACTTCCAGCTACAAAATGTGGATCTGCTAATAACCCTTCATAATGTGCTGGATCTCCAAATATTGTAGTATATGATGGATGCAATGGATAAAACTGGATGATCTATCCCAATAAGAAACTAGGGAAGATATCTCATTGTCAAACCCTCACTAGCTGAAGACACCGTCTCCAACCCCAACTGTCGCGGATGCACGCTGTGCTACTGCTCGAAACTCCAAAATCAATCAATAATAACAATAGATATCTCCTTTAGTCCCATAACCCTTCTGAAATAGATCTTCATATGCTTTTAGGGTTTGCATGTCAATTTTAGAGTTTATGCTTCACTTTTGCATGCATGCAATCCTAATTTGATGTTGACTTTAACACTGACTAAACAAGGCCTGCATGCTCTGCATGCTTTAGGATATGAACTCTGATGGGATTCTTTCTACACTGATGAATTAATAATACTTAATTGATGTACCTTTATGCTTCTAGTGCTATCTGTCCTAAGTTATTCCCTTTTTATAAAAAAATGGAAAATTACAGTCCTCCCTCACCAAAGATTGCTTGTCCTCAAGCAATGCCAACATAACTCCACAATCAATCAAACTAAACCAACTGAATCCGGGGATGATCCCAGGGTCCCAAATTATCCTAGGAGATTTGTAGCACCCTCTGCTCAGAGAACTGCACTGCACGGTACCATCACAAGATATCCCATGAAAGCCTCCTATAAGTTGAGTAACTAACTAGGATGTAAATGAGGTACCATCACAATAGACCTCTTGAAAGCATCCTTTAACAATAACAAAACTACCAGTCATTATAATTCCACGGTCCCAAATCAATTTGAGAATCGCAGAGGTCAAAATGCATCCACCACTACCCTGCATAGTATCGACACAAGGATCATCTTGAAGACTCCCAACTAACCCCATCCGTAAACATTGTATCCATCCCTCATAAGGTCTCCCACCTGGATCCCAATGCAAACTTGCGCATCTCTCATTCCAAATATCCCAAGGCTATTGTGGGACTATACCCCTGGCTAGGAATGGCTTCCCAAGAATTTCCCACTCAATAGGACACCACCCCTTAATCTCATCAGACACCCAAAAAGCACCTTGTCCATAAGCACCATCACAAGGAATAATCCTACCAATATGACATTCTTCCCTTCTAATTTCAATTAGAATGCTCATATACTGTTGCCCAATTTCTCAATCCTAGACAACCTGTAAAAACCATCTGCCATTATGAAAATGTGGACTCAAGCTACTGCAAGCCTTGTCTATGTACTCCTGAATAGGACTACTTTGAAATGCAATAGTATGTTTCTTCTGCTGCCCAATCAAGGAATCCAACTGCTCTTCAATACTAGAAAGCCTAGCCTCTGACTCGGTAAATACAACTCGAAGAACTGTAAGATCAACATCTCACTGTACTATGGTGTCTTAGAGTATCTTGGTCCTTTCTTTCATCGCTAGAATGCTTTCTTTAACTACTTCAATATTCTTTTGGTGACTATCATCTGGAAGCTCTATCTCATGCATGTATAAACTCTCCCTAACCTCCATGTGTGACTACTCATTGTCTCGACTGTTGTGCTCATTGCCTTGTACCTCATGTATTTTTCCTATCATAACTGTCTAGATTCCTGCTGTAGGTGATGAAGAGTGTACCAACTCCAACTCATCACACGGTTTGTCCACAATATGACTAGCGAATGTACTTGTGTCACTAGACTCACAGGATGGTTCTAATGTTATCTCCTCATGCACATCCTCATCATGTACTATTAACTGCAAATGAAGCTCACCAACAACTTGTACTTCATGCTCATCTTTCTTCACTCCCCCAACCATTCCTTTAAGGAGATCCTCATCCAAATGCAAAGTAGCCAATTTAATGGCATTTGTCTCAATCATGGGGTTGAGTCGGAAGTATGTATCCAACTTTTGCACCCAATTTCGATCTAGGCCACCCCGGGTACCCTCAAAGGTAGGGATAGTCAGTTTGCCTATGGTGCGTTGTAACTCACAGTTCTGGGTGAATGGCCTATTGTAAGCTTTGGGTTCATTCTTAATTTTAAAGAGGCATAAGTTAGTGAAGGTCATGGCTGAATGGAAGTCATCTCCTAAAGCTCTATACTCTAGGCACTCATGGATTCTTCTGGTTCTTCTTGTGCTAAAGGCACTGCAGTTGGACTATCTAAGAATTGAGGCATGGTAGGTCAGGAAGGATTGTTGTATATATGGGGATGTCTCTGCATGTTGGTATGTAATTGCTCCCCACTAGTACTGGTTGATACCCTATCACTATTGGGAAACAAGGGACCGTTGGGGTGGGCCCATTATTCTTTGTCATTTTCGTGAAGGTACTCATAATTTCTTTTTTCCCAGTAGTGAGTTCTTTTATGGATGATATGAGACTATTGAAAGTTGTTTTATCATTATCGGCCATTGTTTATTTTCCCTTTCCAAACTAATACTCTCCGTCCCCTAACTCCTCTTCTCCTCTATCACTATTTCTAAACCTTTATCTCTAGTAAGTAATGTTGTATGGTTCTTCTGGATTCATTTACAATTTTGCATGCCCACAGCTCACAAGGAAAATGATTTGATACCACTATAATATCCCAAATACTAATATTCTCTAATGTTCTATGATAGTGCTAACTCGCACACTCAATCTCATACAAATTTGCAAAATAACTATGAATGCAAACTCGCCATGAAAAAATGCCCTAAAATATAGCTGAATTAGGGTTAGGTTTTTGCATAGAGAAATTAACACTTACCACTGATATTCTCGATGATAATGACTCCAGAGATAGCTGCATGCATAAGTATCCAGA
Organism: Pseudotsuga menziesii; assembly: GCA_001517045.1. Taxonomy (NCBI): domain Eukaryota; kingdom Viridiplantae; phylum Streptophyta; class Pinopsida; order Pinales; family Pinaceae; genus Pseudotsuga; species Pseudotsuga menziesii. Next base: position 10,069 of record LPNX010441935.1, read on the forward strand.
TGGGTGGTCTAATAATGCTCTTTTCCTCCGGTGTTACCGCTTAGCAGTACCATAAAAACCCTCCAGACTGAAGGTGATGTTTTTGTACGAGGAGATGTTCGTTCGGGCTGAAAATTTCTGAGCTTGTCCGTCTATTGATGCTAGAGAGATGGCCTGACACATGCATAGGTTTGGATGCCTCTAAGTGCTCTAGTGAATTGATTGGAAGTTTTGCTGGTCACGCCCCGAACTGATCTGTTTGGCTGATAACGGCTCCAGGTGAGAAAACCGGTTCCTGATAATAACTGCATATTGTAGGATATGCCTACTGAGAAACATGAAGCTGACATGTGGAGGAAAGACTGGGTTTTGTGGACCTAGCGAATCCTTCTGTGTTTTCCCTGCTACTTTCGGCTGCAAAATGTGGATCTACTAATAACCCTTCAGAATGTGATGGATCTCTGAATATTATAGTATATGATGGATGCAATGGATAAACCTAGATGATCTATCCCAATAAGAGACTAGGGCATATATCTCATTATTGAACCCTCTCTAGCTGAAGACATCGTCTCCAACCCCAACTGTCATGGCTGCACATTGTGCTGCTGCTTGAAACTCCAAAATCAATCAATAATAACAATAGATATCTCCTTTAGTCCCATAACCCTTCTTAAATAGATCTTCATATGCTTTTATGGTTTGCATGTCACTTTTAGGGTTTATGCTTCACTTTTGCATGCATGTAATTCTAATTTGATGTTGAATTTAACACTGACTAAACAAGGCCTGCATGCTCTGCATGCTTTAAGATATGAACTCTGATGGCCTTCTTTCTACATGGATCACTTAATAATACTGAATTGATGTACCTTTTTTCTCCTAGTGCTATCAGTCCTCAGTTATTCCTTTTTTATAAAAAACGGAACATTACAATGTGCTTTCAAATTTATAATCCAACAATTTTTTTGTATAAACACTAATAGACAATAATTCTTATAGGGTTTTGGAGATTAATATTTACCACCCAACTTACTCTCTCATTACATTCATGTCAATTCCTTATTATATTTGGTTTTCTCCTTTTCTTTCCAATATTCCCTTCAATTTTTTATGATTTTCTTTCATGGTAAACTAGTCTCATACAATATCACTATGTACTTTCCAAACAAGATCCAATATCACTTTGTACTTTCCAAACAAGACTCTTCATCTCTTTAATATGGAAGATGGAATTCCCAATGAGATACCCTTTGCCCTTTTCAATTATCCCTATAAAAATCTATCTATTATAATTCAAATTTCCTCCAATATGTTCCTCCATTACATGTGTGAGGAGAGGGAAAAAGGAGAGTCCTCTTCCAATTCTTCCACTTTCTTAATAATAGGGATAGAGAGTCCTAATTGATATATTCTTAATTACGGGAATATAAGTGGTAGTTAGATTCTCCTAAATAGATGGTATTTATTCTCCCATCCCACTCTCATATTCTCCAATAGAATGTAGTTAAGCCTTTTAATAAATGCAACATTAAAAAGGTGAGGGTTAGGATAAGAGCACATGGTAATTAGGATAGGCAATATTAAGATACATATCAGGGAATATGTAGCTAGGATCAATAATCATACCCTTTGAACCCCTTATCATGGATTCATAACCCCTTAGAGCTATTTATTAGTCAATCAACTTTTGATATTTTATTCAGATTCAAAAATAATATTTGCAAGGATTCAAATTTACTATGGTAAATCTACCTCATTGTATGTAGAAATAAAGTAATGAAACGTGTACATGTTTACATCATTTATAACATATGCATAATTAAATACAAGGCATCCAAATGATTGAAACCAAAATATTGAAACATATTCCTTCTGTAAGGAGGCTCCTTAATATACAAGCTAAGTCACATGACTCAAAGGATCTCGAAAATATTACTATACTAAAAACAAATGAAAAAGTCACCAAAGCAACTTGACTAGCCATACACACATTAACATGTGAAATGTGTGAGGTGGTGGACTCAAAGAAGGTTTTGAATCCATTGAAAAAGGAAATAGATGCTCTTTAAGAAGAAGTTATCTAGTTAAATTAGTGTATTGGTAATACAATAAATCACTTCTAAGTTGTTTCGTTGATATATAAAAATCGATCGAAATGGGTAAAAGAACTCAATATCTTGATCGAGCTATTTGAAACTCTCGATCTAGGGTTTGTAAAACCCTCGATGTAAGGTTTTTATTAACCCTTGGTTGAGATTTTAAATGTCGATCAAGGAATTTAGAGAGAGCTCGATCGAGGTATTTTAAAAGCTTAATTGAGCACTTGTAACAATTATAACTATAAAATGATTAATGTAACAAAAAGGACACCTACATGGTTTTGATTGCTTCCATCGTTGAAGTCGCGCGCTGCCAGCTGATCTAGTTGTCGCCTTCCTCCTCCGTTAGGGTTCTGCGCATGACCTGCACCAGGCCGCCGCCCTCATGGCCACACCTGGGGGAGGGAAACCCCCTCCCTCTACCCCGATCACTGCTGAAGAGGCCTTCAGGAGACTGTTACTGCCATCTGGGAAGAATCATGTGGCACCTACCATCCTGAAGTTCATTAAAAAGATTGAAGTCATGCCTGAAATTGACCTACCGGTTGAACAACCCATCAAGATCGCCATGGCTCTGGCGGAGCGAGGACTGGTCGGGCAGTTCATGGGGCTCTGGCCCTCAAAAAAGACCACAGACGATTGGATCCAAAGGAATTGGAGGCCTTAGATAAAGAACAATGTCACCTACTACCCGGTCGACCGGGGGTTATTCATCTTTGAATTTATAGCCAAGGAGGACCGAGATCTCATCTTTAGAAGCAGACCGTACTTCATGGGCACCCAAGGCCTTTACTTGAATCACTGGAATCTAGACTTCGATCCTGAAGTTGATGTCCAAAAGGAAGTTCCAGTTTGGGTGAGGCTTCCAAACCTCCCCGTTGATTGCTGGAACATACAAACTCTGGAAAAAGTTGGTAATGCGCTAGGCAGATACATTGACAAAGCTGAGAACAATGGATAGTACAGATGCACTAGAATATGTGTAGAAATAGACCTAGAAGCAGGACTACCAGAGGCAGTAAAGCTAAAAGTAGGATCGTGGCTCTATTACCAAAAGCTGGAATATGAACAGCTTCCCTTCAAGTGCCGTCTCTGCCACGAGCATGGCCACTTCCAGAGGAATTGCCCCAAAATCTAGGTCCCAGAAGAGGGAGAAGGCTGTCAGAAGGTAAAGAAATGGAAATTGACCTCCAAATCCTAGGAAAAAATGACATCAGGGGATATGCAGAAAAATCAGCTGTCAACCTCAAACAAGACGCCCCAGGAAGCCACTAAAGCTGATCCAATTGTCATCCAGGCTGCTGAAGACCCTATGAAAGCAAACGAGCCATCTGGAAAAGACCCTGTATCGGTGAGTATTGAAGAGATCTAGACTGAACATCCTCCAAGTAGCAAAGAGGTAGAATCCCAGGCTGTAGATTCGTTGGAACTAGGGGAGATCCCCAACGCCGATCTAGTGGAACCATCAGCAGCGGGTACATCTTTCGAAGAAGCTAACGAGGGACCTTCGTTACTAGAAATGGATCTAGGGGAAGATTCAGATGACAGTGCTTCATCGAGTAGTCTGCATGTAGTCCCATTCAAAAACCCAAGAGGGAGAAAATCGAAAAAGAAGAAAAGGGATGAAGCCACATATCTAGCTCTTCTTGAAGGCTCCCAAAAAACTCTGAAGGGCATGATGAATACCAGATCTAAGAATGGAACGGTCTCGGCCTCCAAAGGGGCCAACCCCACCTCCCATAGTACCTAATGTGATACATCTCCTGGAACTGTAGAGGATTAGGATCTGCTTTAAAAGAAGAAGCACTGAAAGACATGGTTAGAATCTATAACCCTGAGATTCTACTAGTCTAGGAGACAAAGCTGGAGGAATTCGATCTCCTCCAGGTGGGAAAAAAGTTTTGGAAAAAAGGTCCAGGGATCGCCATCAACTCTAGAGGAGCTTCTAGATGCATTGCCACCTTTTGGGATTCCACAATCTATAATATTGAAGCTGAAAAATGCACCACGCATTGGGTCTTCTCAAAAATCATTCATAAATTCACTGGTCGCACTGTAAGTCATTTCAACCTATATGTGCCTGTTTCAATTTCGGAAAAAAAAGATTTTTGGAAAAAGCTTGAAAGTTATCTCAACTTACAGCAGCTAGAGAACATCATTGTAGTAGGGGACTTGAATGTTACCATGGACCCCAATGAGAAAAAAGGGGGATCTCCTGTTAGAGACCCCTCAAGGGAATGGATCAAGGATATCATCCTTGGTTGGGATCTAATTGATATCAAGCCAGTCAAAGGTAAATTTACTTGGTCCAATAAGAGGATTGGACCTAGACATATAGCTGCTCGGCTAGACAGGTTTCTCGTCCACTCCTCTTTCCTCTCACTTGGACTGATAGCCTCCTCCAAAATCTTGCCTCATTGTACCTCCGATCACAACCCTATTTTTCTGGATCTGGCTCTAGACCAAGACCTTGGCCCCATACCTTTCCGCTTCAGCCCTCTTTGGATTCAACAAGATGATTTTATGCAGGTGGTTTCCACTTCCTGGGGAAACCATTTAAGAGGGTCGCCCTCCTTCATCTGGGAAGAAAAAATAAAAATACTAAAACATGATCTTAAAGAGTGGGAAAAGCTAATCACCTCCCCCATTACAAGAAGGAAAAAATCTCAATCAGATCTGGAAGCCCACCAAACCTTCATGGAAGCTGGCCCCATCACCGAAAGTCTTCTCAGCAAGGAAGAGGTTCTTCAGAAAGACTTATTCTCTACTTGCAGATTAGAGGAGGAGTGCTGGAGACAAAATTCCTGAATTCTTTGGCTACTAAGCGGGGACAAAAACACCAAGTACTTTCATAAGCAGTCTGAGTCTCGAAAAAACTTTAAAGCGGTCACTGAAATAAATTTTCAAGGAGCTCTGCTGAAGGATTTTGAAGATATTAAACATGCTGCCGTGTCTACTTTCAAAGACTTATTCACTGCCCCTGTAGAGGCCCAACTGGACCCCTCCTCTCATCCTTTTGACCTCATTCCATCCCTCATCACTTCTGAAGAAAACCACCTACTTGCTGCCCCTGTTACCATGAAGGAACTTAAATCTGCCCTTGAGCTTATGAAACCTGATAGCACCCCTGGGCCGGATGGATTTACTGCTCGCTTCTTCACCTGCCGCTGGTCGGTTATCAAGCGGGAACTTCTAAAAATGATTCGGTACTCCCAAGAGACCAATAAATTAGGTGGAAGTACGAACTCCTCATTCCTTGCCCTAATCCCGAAAGAAAAAGGAGCCTCAACTTTCAATCGCTTCAGGCCAATCTCGTTGTGCAATACTGGGTACAAGCTAATAACCAAAATTATAGCCTCCAGGATTAAAAGAATGCTACCCAGTATAATCCTGGAAAATCAAGGCGGATTCATCAAAGGAAGAAAAATCCTCGACAACATCATTCTTGTCCAATAAGCTATTCATTCAAGCTGCCGCTGCAAAGAGAAAGGTATGGTCATTAAACTCGACTTAGCTAATGCTTTTGACCGTGTTAGGCATTATTTTCTGTTTGCAGTAATGGGAAAGTTTGGCTTCTCAAACTCCTTTATAAGCTGGGTCAAAGGTTGTGTGAGTGGGCCATGGATAACACCTTTGGTCAATGGTCAGTCATCAAGCTTTTTCAAAGCCTCTAGAGGACTAAGATAGGGCTGCCCTCTGTCCTCACTCCTCTATGCAATTCAAGCGTCAGTGCTTAGTTTTCAGCTCAATTTCTGTCAGGAAATTCACACCCTCCCAGGCCTGAGGATGGCAAATAATGTTCAGGACATAAACCATGCACAATTTGTAGACGATACCTTGTTGTTGGGAGGAGCAAGTATCTATTCAGCTGAACATTTCAGACAAGAGCTAGAACTTTATAAGGAGGTATCCGGAAGCAAAATTAATTTCCAAAAGAGCAAAATATTCAGCTGGAACTGTTCGGCAAGAGAGCTAAGGGAGATAGCTAGAAAGCTGGGAATGGAAGGAGCAATGGATTGGGATGATTTCACTTATCTCGGAATTCCCATCTACAAAACTAAGATCAAATCAGCAAAATGGGGGGCCACTCTAGAAAAAATTAAAGGAAAAATTCAAAACTGGAGCACCAACTGGCTCAATCTTGCTGGGAAAATGATTCTTCTCAAATCTGTTTTGGACAGCATGCCAATTTATCAATCGTCTATCCTGCTAGCCCCTGGAGTGGTAATTTGAAAGATAGAAAGCATGCTTAAAAAATTCATCTGGGAAGGTGGGAAAGGGAATGAAAAGAAGCTGCACCTCATTAGCTGGGAAAAAATCCAAAAGCCGAGGGATGAGGGAGGGCTGCAGGTAAGGAGTCTATCTACCCAAAATCTTGCCCTAGGAGATAAATTGCTATGGCAGCTGATAACAGGGAAAGAAATCTGGAGCAAAAGAGTTCTTCGCAAAAAATATTTTCCAGGAGCAAGGAAGAGATGTCTTGATACTCATCCACTGAATAGAGCTGGCTCTTCGATGTTTGAAGTTTGTCTCAAAGCCATGGGCCTCTTCAGAAGTAACCTCTTCTGGATTCCTGGAAGTGGGAAAAAAATCAGAGTCTGGGAGGACTCCATTCTGGGAGAAACCCCCTTGGGGTAGCTTAGGGAAGTGGAAAATATTAAGAATTGGCTTATAGACAAAGGAGTCACCTCCTTATCGGATCTCTCGGCATGGAATGACAATGATTGGGTCAGCTGGGAATTTGGCGACCTTCCTTCGGACTTAGAATCAGAAGCAGAAGTCCTAACCAACCTCCTTCAAGGCAAATCGCCCCTAAAAGTAGAATCCAGAGATAAACATGGGTGGGGACACATCTTAGGAAGGTACTCAGCCTCAGAAGGATATAATTTCTTCAAAGCAATCCCTATTGCTGCGCCCAATCCAACAATCTAGAAATATCTGTGGACTAAAGCATTGATACCCAAAATTGATATGTTCTGCTGGATTTTAGCCCATAAAAGCATCCTCTCTGGAGAAAATCTGAAGAAAAGAGGCATGGAAGGCCCAACCCACTGCCCTCTCTACAAAAATGAAGATGAAACCACATATCATTTAATAGTAGGATGTCCTTATGCCAGAGAAGTTTGGAGAGAAGATTTAGCGCTCCCTAATTTTAACCTTCCATGCACTACCTAGGCCCTCTTTACAGATTGGATGTCGATCTCTCCATTCAGCTTATCCAAGAAAGTCCTGCTTCAAACTGCCTGGAGATGGATTCCAAAAGCCATCTGTTGGAACATTTGGATAGAGAGGAACAACCGAATATTCAGGGAAAAAGAACTTCCTCCCTCTAAAATAGCAATGAAAGCCAAAGAAATCTTAGGGGAAGCGATTGAACATAGTCCCTCCCTAGAAAATAATTCTCTTCTCCTTCCTGCAGAGTCACAGTGGTTAGACCAGATTGATCCAAAACATAAGCTTCAAAGCTGGCCAGCTCACTCCAAGTTTGCAGAATGGGAAATTAGGTTGGACGAGCCTGGCTTCATCAACTGGAAATCATGTTTGAACGAGATCTGCCTCTTCTTCGATGGGGCATCCAATGGCAATCCGGGTAAGGCTGGAGGGGGAGGAGTTTTTGTCTCTCCTGCAGGGACAATTGTTAGTAGTTATGCCTGGGGAATTGGCATTGACTCCAACAATACAGCCGAATTCTGTGGGTTATGGAAAGGACTTCGGATTTCCCACTCTAAAGGACTCACCAAGCTGGTGGTTTTTGGTGACTCAAGATTGCTAATTCAAGCATTGATAAGGAAGAAGCTACCCTCTCAACTCAAGTTGGCTTTAATTTTCCAAAAAATACAGCTGCTCATAAAAAGGTTTGTGTCCATTAAATTTTACCATGTATTGCGTGGGTTGAAC
>LPNX010441935.1:20003-85003 GCA_001517045.1 Pseudotsuga menziesii
TACCCTTCTTCATGGATTCACCCTTCCATAACCTTAGAACTATGGAGAAGTTAGCATGGAAGATGCCCATAGAGGGTTTGGTCTAGCATGGAATTCACATGTTTTTCATTCTGTGTTTCTCTACATGCCATGTATGTCGATATATATAGTCATCTAGTTTTTAGGTTCTAATTGGCTTATAGTATGCGAAGTTATTAGATAGTATTTTTTTTAACTGAACTTGACAATTAATTCTATGTATTATGCTATGGAGTTTTGGACATTATGTAACCTTTTGTTTTCCTTGTTAAGTTCCAACCCTTCTTATTAATATACTTTTAAACATTCTAACTTTTTTTAAAGAAACAAAACTAACACATTAACTAAAAATTCCAATGTATCTATTAACATAAATTGACAACATGTTTACTAGTGAAAAAATAATGTGTAAATATCAACTTCTAATGTTTAATACTAGCTTAAGGGTGTTTGAAATCTATCACTAATAATGTAAGAGAAGATATTAGTTTATGACTGGTAGAATATGGAGGTTGAGGAAACTCTCACTATGGTCGATGACTCATAAGTTCAAATCTCAATCTATGTCAAGTTTCAACTCCTATATTATACATAATTCTTTATACTAACCCAATAGGGCACCGACATGAAATTTGCTGAAAAACATTGTTCTAAATCCTAGGTGGAATATGTGGTTAGTTCCATTTTAAGGACTTTGTTTCCCTTTGAATTATCTATATGTTTTGTTAATTCATATGATTTTTAGGAAAAATATGTTCACCGATACACATATGCCCCCCAGGGAATAGAGACTTTGCTAGGCCTATAAATCCCTAACTAATTGATCTTTTTTTGTCGATTCTAAAGGTCCTTTTTGAAGATTGTACAAAAAATGAATCAATTTATCTTACCTTTACTATAATCATAAATTGAAAATGTTTCGAGCGATATAAGTTAATTTTAAAAAAACATTTAATATATTTTCTTTTGTAACATTTGTCATCATGGACATTAGATAGGATGGATCTTGGTTGAGAATCAACTTTTTCATATACAAAATTGTTTGTTTTTCAGTGAAAAATTTAGTGCTATTATAAAAAATAATACTATTAAAACAATGACTAAAAGAAACATAAAACATACTAAATATCATACTAAAAAAAAATTATAGTTCCACAATGCCCATATATGGGGTATCCTAATAGAGCAAGTCATTGCAACTATTGCATTGGTAATAGAGATATTGGTTGATACAACTCATGCAAACACAAGAGTAGTATCTTATCTTGGAATTCCACACAAAAGATAGTTAGATATCTATAATAATGGCATATAAACTATATAGAGAAAATGCCACATACTCACATACATGTGTATGTATGTAAAGTACATACATACATACATACATACATATGTACATACCGACATATATACATACCGACATATATACATACATAATGAAGTCTAGATAAATGGTTTTATACTAACCTCATCCATCAAACTATCATGTACACGATCCTTTCTTGACCCATATCAAATTTGCTATAACTTGAGCATTGATAAGTATCACAAGAACAAGGATCAAAATGTCTAGTTCCTTCATGTTTCCTTGCCTAATTAGATTCCTTTCATGGACTAAAGGTCAATTCTTCTCCCTCCATCATTAGGTTACACATTATTTGAATATCCCTCCTAGTTGGGTAATTAAATAAATGTGTTATTTTGAAGTAAACTATGGGTTTGGGTGGAGATCAATTCTTGGGTATAGTCAATGTTATTAAAAATCACAACATATTGGGAAAATGGGTTATGCCTCTGACTATGAGACACGGTGCCTATCAATGGGTCACACATAACATTATCAATTTTGCATAGACCCATGCCCTACCACCTAGAATTCACTGATGTTATTTACCAGTTAACATGATGACCTTAGCCAATTTTGGCCCACATTTTTCTAACTAAATACAATGATAGCTCATCATTATTGCAAGGAGGTTTGTTAAAAACCATAAACTACATATCCACATAGTTTTTTATAAACCAACTATGGTCTCAATGTGTGGTATTCTATTGAAATATATTTCTTTGTCGCAAGAGGGTGTAAACCAATTATGGGGTAATTAATCAAAGTAATGAGATCTTACTTTAAAAATGGTAAATCTTTCTCTTGGTTTCTATCTAACCTTGTCTAGTAGTATTCAAACATCACTATCCCATATTTGAAAACAATAAATATTTTCAATTTCCCTTCGGCATTGACAGTGGAAGATACAATGGCCTTAAATGATGTAGTGAGTGAAAGGCATGAGGACACTTTTGTGATTCTAAAAGTAAAAATTAGGTTGTTTAGTGATTCCAGGCCATTGTTGATTTTGGTGTTTACATATATACTTTTTGTTTGGGGCCTAGGTTGGGTTTTACTTCTCTGGTTGATGTGGGATGTGTGTGGGATTGGGATTATATTCATGTGTAGGATCCATTAAAATAGATTTATATGTTGCATTTGAACGAGAATAGAAGAAATTTTATTTATCTTTTTTATTTGGAGAATTTAAGAAACAAAAAAAAATGGATAGTTTAACCTACCTTGAATGAATGGTGGAAACAATAAATGGAAATGATGCAACATCCCTCATCCTTGTGGAAATCAGATTGAATGTACCCCCCTCAAATCATACCTCTTTCTCCTTGAAAAAACACAATTCATAGGTATATTTTTTTAAATTAATACACATACAAACATGCATGCAATTAGGAACATATGAGCATTATTAACATGTACACTTTCCTGCAAACACACACATAGACATATTCTTTGAAATCACAACCTATCATTCTATTTGAAACCTATCCATCAACTTCATGTGAAGGTCCAATAAGCTCCAAACAAGAGTCCTACCAATTTGGCCACCATACCACAACTCACTCTTGATTAACAACATTAGAAATGTGTAATTTTCATCATATACATTATTATATCATCACCATGATATGCATGGTAATTGACTCAATAATTAGGAATGTATACATATCTTATCATTAGATAAAATTACACACATCATAGGAACATATGAATACATACATGAGTGTGCATGCACACACACACATTTTCCAAAAAAAAGGTAGGTGAAGTTGGGTATTCAGAGTGGTACATTATACAACCTTGACTTATTTATGTCATGGGACCATGAGAGGTCACTAAGAACATGTCAAAGACAACATCTCCGACTTTCCCAAAGGTCACGATTTCTACATTATGGAATATTCATTTCAAAATTTGAAAATGATTATCAAATATGTCAACTAATGCTAGAACCTTCGATAGATATATACTCTAGTGCATAGATTTTGGACTTGATTCTAGATATAAAATCACACACATCTAGTTTTGAAAAGATGCATGACTAGAATTGATTATTGAGAATGAAAACTAGTGTCTTTTTTAGGTAAAGATGTTAACATCTCATGGTTAAAATTTATATTTTTCCTTTGTTATGACAAGTAAAAATTATGTCGGTTGATATTTCCAATGTGCAACATTTCCATTTTATGACAATGAAGTGAATGGCCATAAATTATGAAATTAAAATCAATGTGATTCAAACCCACCTTTCAATGTGAATAGAATTTTAGGACTATTTCAATATTTTTTTATAATTCCATCTTTCGTGGGGTTATTTTTGATATGTAAATACTATTCAAGTCCAAGGATACTAAAAGTGGTAGGGGATGAGATCTACACAATTGCTACACAACTTTGATTATGACCACCTACTCTAGTTATAACCATGTATTCCTCATTTATATGATATGGTGTTGGGGATAACACAAGTTCATTCTTGCTTCATCTTACAAATTCGTCCATAATTCAGTTGAGTTTTTGTTCCCACATTTTGAGGCTATAATACAGTTCATTGAAGATGCATTAGCACTTTCTCTCCAATTTTTAAATTGGTAAGAGTTTTGAATTCTGTTGGGCTATTTTAATTGATTATTTATATACATTTATATAATGTATTTCTTTTCAAGTCCAAAGGACTAATTTAACTAGTTATCACTGTTGATGTATTTGCAACTTCGGAATGTATTCTTTTGTATATTATCATTGTGTGTCGTTGTACCCCCCATTGGGGAAGTGTGTTACCCCTTTACATGATGTCTAAATTCTGTCTAGACCTTGAAGTACAACCTCCGTTGTAAGTCGGGGAAATAGTCCCTATTGTAACATCATGTAATATGTAATTGTAGTTTCTCTAGGAGAAGTGGGCCCCATGTGAGATGCCATGTAGGCTCGAGTCTTATATTTGGTCAGTGACTTGAAAGACTATAAATAGGGAGGTGCTCTCCCTCATTTAGACACACCTCTCACACTCTCAAGGGTGCATGAGAGAAATAGATAGTCAGAGGAGGAGAGATAGATAGCTACTGAATACTTCTTATTACTGCTTTTGATCATCTTACTATTATGAAGAAGTTTGTGTGGTTTTCTCCTTTATGGTTTCCTCGGTGAAAATATTGTGTCTCATGTATCTTTTATATATTATGCATCTTGTTGTACTTGTTATTCTTTCAGATAAAAATCCTAGATAATCTAATCAGATCTTAAGAAAAACTAATATGGTATCAGAGCCTTTGTGAAAGAAGGTACTGTGCAGATGTCGGAAGTAGGGATTCCTAATTGAAGGTTTTATCTCCACAGATCATTAAGAAAATAGGGGTAGTCTAACTCACCTCACTAGGGTGCATATTTTGGTGGTAGTTGTTTCTAAATCAGAGAATTTTCACTGTGCACCCAAAATATAGCTACAATGGAAGCTAATGAAAATTAGGGTTTCATGCATGAAAACCCTAGAAGAATGAATTTAGTCATCTTAGAACTTTCACTATAAAGCGATATTTGATAAGTCCCAGAGGCTGAAACTTTTACAGGATGAACATAAATTCTTGTTGTACCTTATGTAAAATTTGGAGCCTCAAATTCGCTATAATTCATGAGATATGGTTCCTCCAAATCAGGGTTCCAGCCTCCTCCAGAATACAGTCATAAACAGGTGACCTAGGGCGAATTGCTATATCTCGGGATAGGAAGGTCCAAAAAATATTTCGTAAGATATTTCAGGTAGGGAACCGACTTTAGCTTCTCTGGTCCTCTTTGCAAATGCAAAATGTGAAATAGTGACATGTGGAATCCCTTACAAGTTCGTTATTCTGAACAATCCCCAAAAATAGTCACCTTGGGAAACTCAGTATAAGTCCCACTTGAAGAATCCATTTATACTCTAACCTATGGAGTTATAAAGAAGACATATCATGATAGCTTAGTGAGAAGTGTTAGACTATAAGGAGTCAAAACTTTGTATATACAACAAAATAAATATCATACATTTCTGGAGAGAAGAAATTAGAAAACTAGGGCTTCCTGTTCTGGGAGCTTCCCACCACAGTTTTCAGAAAAGGAGTACATTGGACAGCTCACCTTGAAGAAGTCCATATTTTTGCCCAATCAGAAGTTTGAGAACTTAGGGTTTCTTTGACAAACCCTAGATCACCGAGCTCCAAAATCAGGTCGAACACCTCAAATCAGTAAGATCTAAATCTTTGATATTTACATTTGAGGTTCTCATTTCAAAATGGCTAATCACACCCATCTTGATAACAATCTTGGTGAAGCTAACAACTTCTGAGTATGCAAGTATAGGACCTCCATTATCCTTGAAGAAAATGACTTGGATCAATAGTTCAGTAAGGAAGTTATAAGAGTTCGAGGGAGATGAGGCTAAGGCTAGAGCCAGGAGAACCATTGCAGATTCTATTAAATATCGTCTCATCCCTCATGTGTCATCCTTAAAGACACCAAAAGGAAGTGTTCGATGCTATGACAAAGAAATCGAAGAAGAATAAGAGATTGTTATAACCACCTTGAATGGCCTCCCAAGATCATGGGATTCATTCATTCAAGGATTGTGTGCCAGAAGGAAGTTGATTACCTTCAACATACTCTGGGAAGAGTACACATAAGAAGAAGCTCAACTCATAATAAGAAAAGAGAAGATGGGATCAATTGAATATCAAGCTCTCATGATTAAAAGAATATCCCTCAAGTGAGGAGGAATATGAAGGACTCAACTCTTGAAGAGCATCTTATCCATATTAGCATTTGGATAAGAAATGATGCAATTGTGAATGAAGAAGATGATGAAGCTGAAGGCTCAAGAAGGAATCTACCCACCAAACATAAAAGATCAATAGTAGAGGAAGATACTTGTAACTCCAACAAAAAACATTTCGACACATAGAGAACAAAATACAGAGGAAGGATGATACTCCACTTCAGAGGGAGTGACTACTAAAGATACTCAAGTTCGACATGGTACAACAGGATGGACAGCTTAGTGATAGCCCTAGTATTTAATCAGAGTAATGCAGATCCCAACCTTTGCTTCAAGGTTGAAGGTGAAAGACAAGTGATGCTCCTGCTACATGTTGATGACTTGTTCTTGACAGGCGAAGAGAAACTCATTAAATATGTAAGAAGGAGACTTGCTACAGAGTTCAAGATGTAAGAACTAGGGATGATGCACTACTTAGGCATGGAGGTGTGGCAAAATGAAGATGCGATTTTCCTTGATCAAGAAAAGTATGTAGTGGAGATTCTGAAGAAATTCGGAATACTGGACTGCAAGGCGATAGCTACACCTATGGCTTCAAACTTGAAGCTACTTTGTGATGCTTCATCAAAGTCGGTTGATGCCACAATGTATTGTTATATGATTGTCTCATTGATGTATCTGATGAATACAATGCCAGAAATATGCTTTGTTGTGAACACCTTGAGCCAATTCCTTATGATTTTGAGACATGTTCACCAGGTTGTTGCAAATCATGTAGTGAGGTAACTGAAGGGTACACTTGAGTATGGGCTCAAGTATGATTCAAATTAGAAGACTAACCTGCATGGTTATGTTTATTCGGATTGGGAAGGTGGCACCACTGAGAAGAAGAGAACTTTCGGTTTCTTCTTCAGTTTGAGATCTAGTATAGTCTATTGGTTTGGCAGGATGTAGTCCTGCATGCCGTTGAGTACATATAAGGAAAATATGTTTCCACTTGTTATGCTATTTGTGAGGTAGTATGTTTCTTTTGAAGGCTACTATTTGATTTGATTGATCTGACTTGCATTTTTTGTATGATGTAGAGAGGAGCAGTGAAGCTCCAGTATGTGATCTAGATCGAGACCTCTCGAAAGAGGGAGTGATGAGTTCTTGAATAACTGGTAAGACAGGTTGTATGATTGTAAAATCCTGGTGATTATCGTAGGTTGCTCAGAGGTAATCGGTCCAATAGGTTTTCCTCGAATGTAATCAGTCCTGGCGAAGCTTGTAGGTTATCCTTGGATGTAATTAGTCCTAATGTGATTCTATGCTATAATAGCCAAAGTGAAGCTTGAGTACTTTATAGAAAGACATGGCGTGATACAATATGAGACTTCTAGCATAGATAGAGAAGACAAGTTGTTTGAGTGTAATATCCTGGTGAAGCTCGTAGGTTGCTCAGACGTAATCAGTCTTGTAGGTTATCCTTGGATAATTCTTGGTGAAGCTCATAGGTTATCCTTGGATGTAATTAGTTCTAATGTGTGCTATGCTAGAAATAGTTGATGCATGATACCTCATATGGGAAATGAGACGGGTTGTCCGAGGGGGAAAAATCCTGGTGTAGTAGGTTGCTTGAATGTAATCAGTCTTGTGATGGGTTATCTGAATGTCAATACTGAGACATGGCATGGTACGCAGGTTATTCGGATGTAATGCACCCCATGGGTTATCTGAGTTTAAATACTGAGCCTTTGCGTGTTACACAGTTTACTTAGACATAATATGTCCCGAAGGTTATCTGAACGGAAAAGATCTTGGACACAAGTTGTTCAGATGTAATCCCTTGAGGTTGACCAGAAGAACGTAAAAGGTCCTGGTGTAGCAGGTTATTGGGTCGTAATTAGTCCTACCATATAAATGATATATATGAAGTTCCCATAATGATATGATAAGGTCTTGAAGCACGAGGAGGTGCACCTAGGCAGTTGTATTGATAGAGCACAGGTTGACCGTGCATCTCATATAGTGATAGATGCAGGATTATCTTTGTGACATCCTGACATTTTCCTATGTTGATAGAACAATGGTGGTCTGCATCTGAGCTGTGATGTGTGTTCTTTGTTTTGTTTTATGTAGGAAAAAAGAGATGATCTAAATCTGATGAGATGAAGGTAGGAAACATAGGTTATTGCAGTGGAAATGTAAAGAAGGTCCTGGACCGTACCTACACGATAGGACGAGATGAAGGAATAAGAAAAAGGATATTGTTGTGGAAATGGGAAGAAGATCCTTGAAATATTCTACGTGAATTCTTGCTCGAGATGTGATGAAGACCTGGTAGAGGGCTAGGCCTACATCCAACATGAAAAAGGTTGGCACTATAGAAACTTCTGATTATAGATAGTATGGGACGATGATCAAATTATAAGAAGATGACGGAAACAACTATGATGAAGACTCTATGACTTTGTGATGATGACGATGCAATGAAGACCTGACCAAATGTGTTGATGATTGTGTAGAGAGAGAACACCTTCCTATTTAAGAGGGGTTGTTGATGTATTTGTAACTTTGAAAGATATTCTGATGTATATTATCATTGTGTGTTGTTGTAACCACATTGGGGATGTGTCTTACCTCTTTATAGATGTCTAAATTATGTCTAGACCTTGAGGTACAACCTCTGTTGTAAGTCGGGGCAATAGTTCCCAGTGTAACATCATGCAATATGTAATTGTAGTCTCTCAGGGAGAAGTGGGCCCCATGTGAGATGACATGTCGGCTCGAGTCTTATATTTGGTCAGTGAATTGAAAGGGTATAAATAGGGATGTGCTCTCCCTCATTTACACACACCTCTCACACTCTCAAG
Organism: Pseudotsuga menziesii; assembly: GCA_001517045.1. NCBI lineage: Eukaryota > Viridiplantae > Streptophyta > Pinopsida > Pinales > Pinaceae > Pseudotsuga > Pseudotsuga menziesii. The sequence goes on from LPNX010441935.1 coordinate 28,969, forward strand.
GGCGCATGAGAGAAAGAGACGGTCAGAGGAGGGGAGATAGATAGTTCCTGAATACTTCTTATTATTGCTTTTGATCATCTTACTATTCTGAAGAAGTTTGTGGAGTTTTCTCCTTTATGATTTCCTCAGTGAAAATATTTTTATCTTGTGCATCTTGTTGTACTTGTTATTCTTTCAGATAAATATCCTAGATAATTTAATCAGATCTTACGAAAAACTAACAATCACCGGTGATACTTGAAATTTGACTTGTTTTTTGTTAAAAAAATTATTGATATATAAAACTTTAATAAATAGATATAGATATGAATATAAAAATGCATATGGAAATTTACATAAGTCATACTTATATTTAATCATTGATAATGGATATATTGTGTATGTCTCATGTGGTTGGTATTATACTTTTGACTTGTCCTAGACACCTTCAAATCCAAAATCACAATTTTGTTTGTATGTAATAACCAACATAGAACCTACATTGGATTGTAGTAAGTGTTGAAAGGGATAAAAGCCTTTGATCTACAAAGTAAAATATGGATCAACATGGGAATTGATACTTGTGTGATTAAATGTTATGAAAAAACATAAGATATTGGGGAAGGGGGTTAGTCCTCTTCCTAAGATGGAGGGGACCTCTCAATGGGTCATGATAATCATCTATCGATCATGCATATATACATGACCTACCACTTGGAATTCACCAATGTTAAAGTAGTTGACATGGCGACCTAAAACAAATCTATCCCGCGATTTTTTAACTAAATCAAATGGCACCTCATTGGTATTGCGAGGAAGTTGTAAAAAAACATAAACTACTTATCCACTTAGTAGTCTTTAAATGGTCGTTATGTGAACCAATCCTGCATGCAAATACGCTTCATTGTCACAAGATGGTGTAAACTAGTTATGGGTCCAGTAAACAAAGTAATGAGATCATGTTTGAAATTTGTATTTCTCTCACCTCTTTTATATCTAATCTCATCCTATAGTATTCAAACATGCTTTCCTTAGATTTGAAAATATCAAATAATTTTCGTTGGGCATTAGCAATGGAAGATACACTAGTCTTGACTTATGTAGCAAGTGGAAGGCATGAGGGCACTCTGGTGTTTCTAAAAGGGACTATTAGGTTTCTTAGTGACCCAATGCCATAATCGATTTCATTGTTTACCTCAATACTTAGTGGTCATGAGTTAGGGTTTCTTCGTCACATGATGATGGGTTAAGATTCTATTCATGTTGGGACTCGATGACATATTAGCATAATTCGGTCGCATTGGCCTTTTGTGTACGGAAACTTCAAACAAATTCAAATTCGTCGAATATTTGATCTATGAGTAATACGAATACGGGTTAATTTTGAAAATTCATTTTAAAAAACCAATTTTTATTTATTCAAACACTATAAAATTAATACCTTTCAATTTTATACTTTGTAATTCAATTTAATAGGAATAAAAATATGCCAAAGAAAAAAAATATACAAATATAATAGCAACACTAGATTTATTGGAAAGCAAAACCATGTGCCCAAAACCAGTTACATCATTGCTCATTCCAGAATCAAAGTTAACCCTAACACAATTTAAACATTCATTCATTAATTCTAAATGTAAGTAGTGGTAAATATTATTTACTTTCTTCTTAAAATAATTTATAACTATTATTAACTAAGAGTTTTATCTCTTATACTAATGGTATTATATTTTTGTTTTTTTAAGAAATGATTTTTTTAAGTTTAAAATTCAATGGTTGATATTTAATATTTCATTAAAAATATTGTATATGTTTAACTATATAAATGATAATATATTGTTGTATATTTAGTTTAAAATATTATATATAAGAAGTCTACTTCCGTATTTTATTCGTATTGGATTTTTTGTTACGTATTTTTTCCATATCGAATCATATTCGTATCCTTATTCGTACTCGAATTATGCTACTATGCTCGATGAAAAGATAATGGCTAATTAAGATTCTATTCATGGTGAGACTCGATGAAAATATAACAAAGAGTTAAGATTCTATTCATGTTGGGACTCCATGAAAATATATTTGTAAGTTGAATTAAAACACGGATAATTTTATTTTTCTAATTTCAAGAATTTTAGAAGAAAAAGAAAATTAAGTCAGCCTACCAACACTGAAAATAATACTTTTAAAAATCAAATGCATTTCCTTCTCAAATCATACCTCCTACTTGAAACACACAACATGATTTCAAAATACAATTAATAGATATTTTTTTAATTAATACATAAACAAACATACATAAACTTAATAACACATACACATTTTTAACAGGTGAAAATCCCTAAAAATATACACATACTTTTTAACCAAACAAAATAGTTTGCCATAAGCTATATGAAAGGATACGCATGCAAGAACTTGCATGAACATGTTCCTTAACACTTCATTATCACGTTTTCAACGATCAACTTTATGTAAAGGGTTAAGAATCTCAATCCAAGAGTGTTATCATATCTCATTCTTTTCTATCATAAACTCGTTCTTTCTTATGAAAATGAGCAATATTTTAGCATCATCATTATATATATTAACTTATATCATCACTATGACATAGATGCTAATTTACCATCATGAATATAGACATATCTCATGATTATAGAAATATCATATGAATAATGCGTATGCGCACACACCAATTACACACAGAACATATGGATCCCTTTTTTTAAGAGCCCTCTTTAAATATATTGTCAACGTGTCATGTGTTTGACATCATACTTTTGACTTGAGTTGTCTCGAGCACCTTCAAATCCATAATCATAGTTTCGTTTGTGCCTAATATTGATCCTAAATTTAACAACTGTTGTTCAATAATTAGCCTGAAAACAATTGAGTGAAAACTGAAAGCGTTGGTGTGCATAATATAAACCAATCTTCGCTCAAGATTGGGACTGATTCGAAAGCAACTGAACTTTCAATTATAGAAGTATTGGCGCTACTGAACCTTCGATTATAGAACCATTTATTTCCAATTTGCTACAGAGTCAAAAAAATTGTACGTTAATTAGGCTACAAAATAAAGAAACATGTAACCTTTACGCACGAAACGTCTATATCTATTGCTATACCGATACCTTATGGTGTATCTCATCGATCTCATTGGCCAATCAAAAGTTAAATGGACTTTTTATCATTCAAAGATTTACTGAACTTTTACGTAGCTATCTTGGACTTTTTATCATTCAAAGATTTACTTCAACTTTAAGTAGGTATCTAAAAGCAGATTTGCGTAGAAAAACGAAGAATCTTGGCCTATTTTTAATCCCCGCGATTTCAAAGCTGCCCTGAGCAGAAGCAAACAAACTATAGATAATAAATTATCGGCTCTAAAGCTGGTGGCCTTTAAGCGAATATTTGTAGTCATTCATGTTCTGATTTTGACATCAATATAATGCGTTTCGAAGGTGTTGCGCTGGGATTATCAATTGTAAAGTGGGATACAATAATATGTTAAAATATGCGAAGTACAGTATCAGCTGTTGTTCCTTGCAATTGAAGGGAAGAAAATGTTTTGGGCAAATCTAATATAAATCTCTGTTTTCCGAATTTACTTTTGTAAGATGCCACTCTGATTATTTCAATTTCCAAACAGTGTACAACTTACACTCTATTGTTTAAATCCATCGTTTGCTGAGACCTTAGTGTTAAATATGAAATAAGCATGGGATATATGTACCGTAGTGTTAAATATGAAATAAGCATGGGATAAATGTTTAGTTGAGATGTTAAAATTAGCAATTGCATCTTAAAATGTAATAAAAGAATGCCGTAATGCAAGAAGATATATTGCAAGTAAAACAAAGAGATTAATAAGCAAATAGAAATAATAAAAATAGCACATCCAAATCAAGTTAAAACCAAATCCATTCACAATACTCTCACACATCATAGTAAACCGAAACTATAGAAAGGATCCCTTGGAATTGAACATAAAGAGGAAAGAATCAAATAAATTGTGAGGTCTATATAGAACACGGGGACTTCACTTAGTGAACATCTCACACAGCACGTGCGATCATGGGATATTAAAGAGTACCCTTAATTTCCAGAGATATTGACCCAAACTCTTTTTGTTGAAACCCTCTCCCAATACTTAAAACCTCCTCCCCACCCATTTTTATACCTCAATCCTNATTGGTCAACAAGCAGAGCCCCCGTGATATAGAAAATGACTCAAGTTAGAGAGAAAGCCTATATAAATAAAAAAAGAAATTTGAGTTGTTTCAATATACTTTGACACTTCCACTCCAGCTATAAAGCCTCATTGAAATGGGAATGAACTTTTAGAAACATGGTAGTTGAGAATAGGAAAACGCTAATCAATCTAAAATAATTGTGTTTAAATAGTTATTATATGGATAGGTATTTAGATATTATCTTAGATTTTGGATTTGTTTATGTAGATCAACAAAATTAACCTAAGTGCAAGAAGTGTATCGCAGGGATTCATTTAATAGTGGCGGTATTTTTTTATGCTTAAATGCATTTTGATTAAGATTCAAATAAGATTCAGGGTCGTTAAAGAAACTGGTAACAATTTGTTTTTGTTTTTTCATATCAATTCTTCTTTTTTCTTTATTAAATAATATTTGTTTTGTGATTATATTAATTCTAACAATCTGATATAAATAATGAATATAAAATAAAATTATATAATATAGCCTTTGTTTAACAACTAACTATCTTCACAAAACTAAATGGTTGGTTATGTCTATCCACATCCACCCACCAATTTACTTATGACTATACTAATTAAATTGTAAATAAAATAATAATAATATATAACTTTCTTATCCAACTTTTGTTCATTCAAAACTTGCGAATAAGAGGGGAGACAAAAACACCTTTATTCATTGGCTTTCCTTTTTAAGGAAAGATATCTAATACTGAAATAGAGAATATTAAATGGATGAATAATAAAAATGGGCTCAAAGGAAAAAGGGGAAAGAGATAAAAATGATGTACAGACAATGAGAAGGGTTTGGGAACCCTTTCCAATAACTAATATTTCCTTTAAAGCTTCATTGGTGATGTGGTTCTCTTATTTTTACATAAAGTGCATAATAATATATATTTCAAAATGGTAAATAAAGAAAACCTCTTAAGAAAGAGTGGTCTTACTAGAGGGTGGATAACCCTTTAATAATAGATAGTTTTCATTTTCTAGTGGGCTATTGAGAATTTGTTATATTGACGAACTCACTATGGTGGTGGCGCTGTAACTTTACATCATTTTTGTTGACTCCTACAATTATTTGTAGTTTTCTTGGAAATATAATATAGTTAATAGTTGGAATATAAATTTCGTAGTACAAGTTAAGAATACCTATTTATATGAGATTTCAAAATTTTGGATTCAAAAAAAAATTTCAGGTGCCCATATTTGTGTAAACATGAATATGGGCACCCATATTTTCTTAATCCACATTTTTAAAAGCTCGATCGAGCTTTTATCTAATCAGACATAAACCATCGATCAAGACATTTAAAAACACAAATAAAATCTCAATTGAATTTTTTGAAACCTCAAATGAGCTAATAGCTTGATCGAGGGCTTAAAAAATAGAAATTTAGCCCTTGTTTCTGCAAATTTAATTGTATTCACATCTTTGCTAGGCCTAAACACTATCCTAGGATGCACCTTAGGTGGTGTACTTCATAACGATGGATTCATCAATGAATCATCTATCCATTAGCATATACATTACGGGTCTAACTTCATATGATAATTCTTTTTTGTTTTATTTTCAAACTTGCACTCAAAAACCGTATCCACAACTTCGAAACAATGTAAAGAAAAATCATATAGTTTAAATAAAGCCTATATATTTTAAATAAATAAAAAAAGTAATTTGAGTTGTTTCAATATAGTTTGACACTTCCACTCTAGCTATAAAGCCTCATTGAAATGGGAATGAATTTTTAGAAACATGGTAGTTGAGAAGAAGAAAATGCTATTCAATCTAAAATAATTGTATTTAAACAGTTATTATATGGATAGGCATTTAGATATTATCTTAGATTTTTGATTTGTTTGTGTTGATCAACAAAATTAACTTAAGTGTAAGAAGTGTATAGCAGGGATTCATTTCATAGTGGCGGTATTTTGTTATGCTTAAATGCATTTTGATCAAGATTCAAATAAGATTCAAGGTGGTTAAAGAAACTGGTAACAATTTGTTTTTGTTTTTTCATATCAGTTCTTCTTTTTCCTTTATTAAATAATAATTGTTTTGTGATTATATTAATTCTAACAATTTGATATAAATAATGAATATAAAATAAAATTATATATTATAGCCTTTGTTTAACAACCAACTATCTTCACAAAACTAAATGGTTGGTTATGTCTATCCACATTCATCCACCAATTTACTTATAACTATACTAATTAAATTGTAAGTAAAATAATAATAATATATAATTTTTTTATCCAACTTGTGTCCATTCAAAACCTGCGAATAAGAGGGGAGGCAAAAACACCTTTATTCATTGGCTTTCCTTTTTAAGCAAAGATATCTCATACTGAAATGGAGAATATTAAATGGATGAATAATAAAAGTGGACTCGAAGGCAAAAGGGGAAAGAGATAAAAATGATGTAGAGACAATGAGAAGGGTTTGGGAACCCCTTTCCAATAACTAATCTTTCCTTTAAACCTTCATTGGTGACGTGGTTCTCTTATTTTTACATAAAGTGCATAATAATATATATTTCAAAATGGTAAATAAAGAAAACCTCTTAACAAAGAGTGGTCTTACTAGAGGGTGGATAACCCTTTAATAATAGATAGTTTTCATTTTCTAGTGGGCTATTGAGAATTTTTTATTGAGAATTTGTTATATTGACGAACTCACTATGGTGGTGGTGCTACAACTCTATATCATTTTTGTTGACTCCTACAATCATTTGTAGTCCACTTGGAAATATAATATAGTTAATAGTTGGAATATAAACTTCATAGTACAAGTTAAGAATACTTATTTATATGAGATTTTAAAATTTTTGATTCAAAAAAAATTCAGGTGCCCATATTTGTGTAAACATGAATATGGGCACCCATATTTTCTTAATCCATGATTTTAAAAGCTCGATCGAGACATTTAAAAACACAAATAAAATCTCAATTGAGTTTTTTAAAACCTCAAATGAGCTAATTGCTCGATTGAGGGCTTAAAAAATAGAAATTTAGCCCTCGTTTCTGCAAATTTAATTGTATTCGCATCTTTGCTAGGCCTAAACACTATCCTAGGATGTACCTTAGGTGGTGTACTTCATAACGATGGATTCGTCAATGAATCATCTATCCGTTAGCATATACATTACGGGTTTGACTTCATATGATAATTATTTTTTGTTTTCTTTTCAAACTTGCACTCAAAAACCGTGTCCACAACTTCGAAACAATGCAAAGAAAACTCAACAACATAAAAGGTACACAACCAAAAAAATTCAAAAATATATACGCCCCACATCAACGCATAGTCTTCAAAAGGGCATTTTTTGTTTTTTAAAGTTTTGTAACTAGCGAAAAAAATGTTTACATACACACATGTGTATAAAATGTAATTAAATTTTTCAATGGTTAGATTTAAAATTAATAAAATAATAATTTTCCAAAATTAATAAAAGGATGTGTATATATATCACTAAATTAGCAAGTGTGCATACAAGCCACTTGTTAACTTTTCTTGAAATTTAGAAGAACAAGCATATGATTAAATGCAATTTTGACATATTAAATAATATATTTATATTTTAAATATAGGTTGAAGGACACCATAATTCCCTACAATTTTTTTTTTGTTCCATGTTGGAATTCACAAAGCATATTTGAGTTTTGAGTTCTTCAATTTAATAAATAAGTAGAGGGCTGATGCACAATCATGGACTCCTTTAAAGACACTTTAGATGTCACATAATACTGGAAAAAACTGAAAACTTTGACTTTAGGTGACAAGTAGGGGTACTTCCCTAAGTTATTTGGAGATGAAGTAAAAAGAAAAAAGATAGGTAATTGAATCAGTTTTCATAATATATAATATTTATGCAGAAAAAATGTGTGTAAATGATTATAAAATTAGTTTCCGTGAAATTGGGTTTTCAAAATTTCAGCACATCATAACATATATGTTTGTGCGGTTGTAGCAATATATGAGGTAAATGATGTCAATTTGTGATAAAATATTGCAGACATATAAAGGACATATGGGCTTAATGAAACACTATTTATTCAGAATTTTTCATCAATTGTTTTATTATTATTACTAATTCTTGAAGTCAGAAAAGCTTGAAATGAAAATGTTATGTGTGGCTGCAACACTTTAGGGGAAAAAATTAATGAAATCCTTGATTTCTATATATAAGATCATAGATCTTGCTCTCTTCTAGTGCACCATATAGTTTTCTTCAGAAATTGTGAAGGAAATCAAAAGTTATATAAAAAACAATCGATGTATATATTTTCAAAAACTGACGTGTGTTATTTAGAATAATAATAATAAATAAATAAAACATAGTTTTAAAGGAAAAAATTACATATTCAGAATCGTAAGATCGTACTCTACAATATTCTAAATTTTCATTAAAAAAAATATTGTGTTTGTCACAGCAAAACATGCTATCAAAACTGAGCATACTGATAGAGTTCTAAAAGACAGGAAATAACCCTGGTTTATTTGTCCTAGACAATAGGTTCGGTAGTTCGAATCTATTTTCGAACATAATGCCAAATCTTATTCCCGCTGAGTTTTTTTAATTTAAAAAAAATGCATATATGTTTTGTAGTTATACATATTGCATATGCGATTCATAGCGCATATGCCTTTTGGATTTAGTAGCTTCAAAAGTAAAAAAAGCATTTACCAAGTTAGTGGATAGTATTTGGGAGAAACCGCATCTAAAAAGAAAAGATCATGGTAATTATTGACCCCTCCAAAGTGGTTTAGTGTGGAAAGAGGACAACGATTAGCCTAAACTTTGTGGATAATGAGGTCATATTATTGGAGGTTCAAGGCGCTTGTCCATGGAGATTAAGACATAGAAGATGTTTTTTAGACTTAATGATTGAGTTTTATTGCCTAACCTTTCTCTAAGGCTTGAAACTCATATCTAGCTCATGAGGTCATGTATGGTGGATCTAATTTCATTATTAAAACTATATTCTAAGAAGTTTTCTTTATAGTACAAGGCCTAGGTTACCTACCTTAACAATGTCCAAGACCCATGGATTCATATCTATGATCGAAAACCTTCTAACGGCATGCATGTCACCACTCGAAGGAAAGGGTAACTTCAAGAGGACATGACTGGTCATTTGAGGTGTTATTCATGGTCATGGATTCCTAGAAGCTTTTTTTAGAGTCCAATCCCAATGATTACTCCCCCAACAATGTCGAAGGCCACATGACCCATACATAGTGCTTATAAGTCATGTGAGGTGATTTGAGGTATCATTTTAGGCCTTGGATGGATATAATATTCCTTTCTGGAGTAAGGCTTTGGTTTTCTTTGTCAACCATGTGTAAGGCCTTGAGAACCATGTATACTATTTAAAACATCTTGATGGCATGATTGTCCCTAGTTTTTGGGTAGGGATACCATCAATAGGTCCTCCGTGGTACTTTGAAGTGTCCTTATTGACCTTGAATGACTAAGGGATTCATTTAGGGACCTAGGATTGGGTTTCCTCCCATTTCCATGCATGTCCCTAATCTAATTCCAAAGACCCCCTAAAGAGGTCATGTGTGGTGGCTTGATACATTATTATTTCCTATGCATCCCTAGAAGCTTCCTTTAGTGTCTATGACCTGGGTTTCCCGATCGATCAACCATATCAAGGGTCTCTAAACACATCCTTAGTGATTAAAACAAACTAATGGTGTCAATTGTTGGAGTAGGGTCCCGTAGCTACAGAAGAAGCTGCTAGTTTTGGCGGAGAGATAAGTTTTGGTGGAAAGAGGATAAGACGGAGCTACGATGCCGTAGCACGGTTCCAGCTGCAGAGCAGAGCCGGAAACCATGACTTTTTGAGATACAAAAGTCAAATAAAGGCAATGGTACCTGAGCGGCCGAGAAGGGAGAGCTCACCCACTGCATTGAAGGGAGTGGCGGAAGACAGGAGGGCTCAGTGACCCTCATAAAGAAGAAAGAGCAATGAGGCTCAAGCATTGAAGATGAAGGACATAAAAGTGAAGCGGTGCATAATACCGATGATCAGTGCCGGGAAGCATGGAAGACTGCAGAGAGCTGTGGTGTGACGGAAAGCGACTATCTCAAGGACAGAGAGGACCGACTGTCACTAATTAGGGTTTGGGTTACTGTTGGGATAGGCCCACAGTGTTGTAATGGCACGACCTTCGGGCTGCCTATATAAGAATATATTTTGTATTGTAAAGGGTTAGCTAGTCAGTTAGTTAGCCAGTTGGTTAGATAGAGAGACACTCGTGATTGAAATAGGAAATAAGGATAAGTAGACTGTTGTAAATGCCGAGCTCTGGTTCTGGTTCTAGCGGTAGCAATCTTACTAAAACCAGTAGCCTGCTTGTAGAGTATACATGTAACGATCCGCAGGGATCGACTGAGAGGGAAGAGTATGTTGTAAGAGAGACAGCATAAAGGTAGAGAAGAAAGATATAAGAGAGAAGATCTTGAGCTGCTTATGAGGCGCAACAGAACTGTGTTTGCCTTCCCTTAAGCTATAATAGAGAAGCATAGTTTTGTGGACGTAACTCCCATCCTGGGGGCGAACCACGTTAAAATCCCATGTTATGCGACTGATTTATGTGTCATGTTTACTTATGCATTGCTCAGTTATGTCATGGACTTCGTTGCAGTTTAATGGATGAATGTATTAATCAGTTCACCACAGCACAGAAGGATAATCATAAGTTAAAGAGCCTTTGTCATGTTGTATGTGTTTCATTTATGTTTGCGTAAACAACTATTGCTTGCAGTATTGGATAGCTTTGTATGGTAAGTCTTGCATGTCGACACGAGCAACGCTAAGTGCGCTAAACTGCGGAGGTAGGATATCACAGAGAGGTGATATCGCATCGACAGAGAAGCTGCGGTGCACGATACCGCAGGTTGAGGACTTCGTGTGGAGCAGGAGCTGCGTGTCGCATGGTGCGCGGCGATGCGGTAAGGTTGGAAATATCGCAAGTTAGGGAAAGCACGCATCATAGAGAAGGACCGCACGGTAATGGAAAGAAACATCTCGCGGCTAGAGGAGCTGCGCAGCGACGGGATCGTGCGACGCGAGCAAGAGGTTGCGCAACGCACAGACTCAGAGGGAGATCTTGTAGCTAGAAGAGCTGCGAGCCACCAGTAGGACTGCCACAGAACCTGGTCCAAGACTCTTGAGTCCTTTGCCAACCCATTAGATTCACTTCGGGTGAGACTTCAGGCCGCCTTGCGGTCTGTCGCCGAAAGGGCCAGTGAGTTAGGGGTGTTGTTGGTTGATAATAGTAAACCCAGGTCTTCCCATGCAATCAACAAATGGTTCCGTTGCCGGTTTAAATGACTGGGAGTTAATGTTTTGTTGGCATCCTACCAGAGAAGAGTTTCACCAGTGGCTGGATTCAGACTTAAGGGAGTTCGCCAAGAAAGAGAATCGGAGTCCGAGACTAAGCACAGAAGCCTGGTTAGAAAAGCATATCGCTTCAAACATACACGCTATATTTTTTGCAACCTATGGAAACGAGCTTTTCGACTGGTTATCCAAGTTGACAGATGAGAACACATTCAAGAAGAAAAGACACATTGTCTGGACACCGAAGCTGATTTATACCGTACAGAACCTCGACAATCCGATTACGAGAGCAGTGGACTTCTGGCTGACAAGTGTGCTAGAAGGCTTTGTTACAGAATTTGCAGTTGACCAGAGAAAGAGCTTCAGCGCAGCTGAACGATACTTCTTCAGAGGATATCGTGGTAAGTACCTAAGATCTCTAAACTTGTCCCTTAAAATGCTGCTATATGAAAAAGGAACAATGGATCTAGTTTCAGATGAATAAGTAAAGATAGTGATGTCACAAGAGTTTGAAAGTGATTTTGATGACATTGGACGAACCCGTAGTGGAAAGAAGTATAAAGTAGATTTTAGCTCTCCTGTATTTGAAGACAGTTCAGACAGTATTAGACAACAGAGCCCTAGCACCACAGAAGAACCAGAGGGGGGTATCCCCTACAACCCCTATACCCCACAGAAACAGAAAGGGACTCAGAATAACCCTGTAGGTACTCCATCTAGTAGCTCACAGCCAGTACTTACTCCTGCTACAGCACCTTCACCTACACCGCTGAGTGGTAGTAGCTCAGTCAGTCAGAACCCACCACAGAGAAATAGAATGGGAGACGACATGAAGCTACCTATTTTTAAAGGTACAGGAGCAGAAGACCCGGAACAACATTGGTTCCTATGCGAAGCCATGTGGACCATTAAAACAATCAACGATGATAACCTTAAACTTGTACAGTTGGTCACCACACTTAGAGACAGAGCCTTGACAAGGTACATAAAGTATACTATATTTCCCAAGACACTTGCCCAGGTCAAGAACGCCATGATCAAAGAGTTTAAGAAACCTAAGTCTGAGTCTCAGTGTATAACAGAGCTTAAGGATATTAAGCAGCTACCATCAGAGTCAGTATGGGATTTTGACTAGAAATTCAAAGCTCTTATAGACCGAGTAAGTTTTGAGTTTGCGCCGGAGCAGCATAAGGAATGGTTTATTGCAGCACTGCTCCCTCACATCAGACTGCCACTAATGCAACAGAAACTCACTACTCAAGATGAAGCGTTGGAGATGGCAATGAAACTAGAGGCTTCACCTCTATCAGAGACTACCACAGGCATGACAACCCTACAGAACCAGTTGGCCAACCTCACGTTACAGATACACGAACTTAAGAAAGGGAAAGAGGTTATGCAAGACATATGGTGCATAAAGTGTAGAGCACAGGGTCATACCAACGACAACTGTCTAGTCTTCGCAGAATATTTAGCATCAGGGGCTCCTAACCCCTTACCAAGAACACAAGGGCCATGGTGTGAAATATGTAAAAAACAAGGACATCCACCTCAGCAATGCCCTTTGCTTCAGAAGTATGTACAGACACCTAAAAACCTATATTGTATCTTCTGTAAATCCGTCGGGCATGATCAACAGGACTGCCAAGCTTATGATCTCATGTCAGAGAGACAACATGATGTGTACAGAGTCCAAGCAGACACACAGGGTCCAGCAACAGGACCACAGCCGGATCAGGTTTACGGAGGCCATGGAGGAGGCTTTGCACGAGGAGGGGGTTTTGGCCAAGGTCGTGGGCCAATCACTTGTTATAATTACGGAGTTGTAGGACACTATGCTAGGGACTGTAAGAGCCCCACTACTACTTGTAATTACTACAAATATTATGACCATACCATAGAAGAGTGTCCTATCCTAATAGCTAAGATCAAATACCCTAAGCCAGCAGTACATCAGAACGTCCAGCTTATTATTGCTGAGTAGGCAGAACCAGAACCAAGAGTCAATATTGTGACTAGGAGCGGTGCTTCCACTAGTGGCACATGGCAGGAGACCGGAAAGAACACAAGTCAGGGGTGGGTGAGCAGAGCTCCTAGTAAAGCAACAGCACTTGACCTACAGAAGAATAAAGAGACATTTCATGAAGCTAAGGCTTCCTTCGCTGAACCTACACAACCAGGATCGCAGGTACCGTCGTCTAGGGGCATACCGCAGCAAACACCTTGTGGCGATAGCCCTCAGCAGGCACAGCAGGCTACCACATCGGGAAGATGCGACGAGGATGAATCGATAGGAAGTGTACAATCCTTCCTACACAGTTGTTTGAAGCTCTTGAGAAATGAAAAAGCTATTGGAGAGCTGCAGCGCATCATAGATCAGTGTCAGCAACCTTCTCTATCGGGAAGTGCACACCGTGTTGTCCATAATATTACAAGACATACAAGGACCGGAAGAGAGATGAAATTCACAGTGCAGATTGGTGAGTTTGAAATGGATGAGGTTGTCTTAGATCTCAGATCAGAGGTGAATGTTCTAACCAAGCAGACATGGGAACAGATGGGTAGTCCTTAGTTATCCCTATCGCCTATCCACCTGAGATTAGCTAATCAACAACGAGTATCACCATTGGGTCGAATACTGCAGGTGTCAGTTGATATTGACGGAGTTCGTACTTTTGCGGACTTCGAGGTTATAGAAATCATTGGCGACAGTTGACCATATCCAGCACTATTAAGTATTGATTGGGCAATTGGTAGCAAGGATGTCATTGACCTAAAGAGAAGACAAATGACCTTTGAGGATGCGCAGATCCGGGTCATTGCACCGCTGGATCCTTACCAAGGTCCTAGGTATATTGAACCCTTACGAGCAGAGGAGGAAGCACATAACATGGATAGCCTTTACCATATGACTGCGAACTAGAATGACTACATCAACCCAACCGCAGAAGGGAACATTAGTTGGCGATGTGACAGCTCATGCGCATCGGATTCTGATGTCGGCCTAGAAAACTGGCAGAATAGACTTTACGAAGTCTCTGCTCGTAGATGTGCGTTTATGAGTAAATCACTGCGATGGATTGGGGCGGAGACCACTGAGATTCCATCATACAATGGACTGACAGATATCCAGGACTTCCTTGAGTAGTTTTAGCAACAGATGCATTACGAACAGAGAATCACAGCTATGGACCTTGCAGCACGAGCCACACCCGCAAGATGGTGGTATGCGCATAAAGAAAATATCACATCATGGGATGATATTAAAAGATTGATGGCGATCAGATTTTCGGTCGACAAAGAGTATGTTCAGCAGAAGTAAACAGGAGAAACTGATCCTAGAGCACACATTCAGACATGCGAACAGAGCTGGTCGGACATTCTAGAGGATGAATGGGTACATAGATTCATTCACACATTGGACACAGTTCCAAGGAACTGGTACACAGAGACTGAATTACGCAAGGGGACGACTACATGGTCACTTATGACAGACAGTTTCCTGCTCACCTTTGCGTTTGAGTCAAAACATCCAAGTGTTGCTCAGACCCTAGACATAATCAAGACAAATATTTTTGAGGATCGCACCATCTCAGTACCAGTCCAACCTGAGTGGACTATCCAGCTAGAAGAGGCGTTGGAATGCTATACATCAGAACCAGAGGAGGGGGAGGAGGACCCTCATAAAACCAACATTCCGGAGTCAGAAGGAACTCGCGATGTTGGAGGACCACAGCTAGAGACTCCAGCAATCACTGAGCCCATCAAGATTAAAAAGGTCAATATTGGCACAGATGCAGAACCTAAGTTTGCCTCTATTGGAGACTATTGGAACGATGAAATAGTCGGACAGATTGCAGATTTGTTACATGACTATCAGGACCTATTCCCCACCAAGTTCACGGAGATGAAGGGAATAGTCGGAGACCTGGGAGTTATGAGGATACCATTGAAAGAAGATGCTAGACCAGCTAAGCAGCGCCCATATCGATTAAACCCACGTAACAAAGAAAAATTCAAGGACGAGATCGATAAGATGCTAGCAGTAGGCATCATTGAACCTGTAGAAGAAAGCGAATGGGTTAGCCCCATGGTCGTCCAAGAGAAGAAAACAAAAGGAGACATCAGAATCTATGTCAATCTGCGAAAACTCAATGATGCATCACTTCATGATCCATTTTCGACACCGTTCACTGATGAGGTATTAGACAACGTGGGAGGACAGGAGGTCTACTCCTTCACTGATGGCTTTTCAGGATACCACCAGATCAGAATACATCCAGAAGATCGATCTAATACCACCTTTGCAACAGAATGGGGCTCGTTCCAGTATACGGTAATGCCCTTTGGTCTTAAGAATGCACCAGCTATATTTTCTAGAGTAGTAGTTGCTGTATTTAAAGAATACATCCATAAATTCTTAGAAGTATATTTTGATGATTGGACTGTATTTGGACTAATTGACAAGCATATAGGAGACTTAAGACTGATGTTAGAGAAATGTAGGCAGTACCAAATTTCTCTAAACTTGAAGAAATGTATATTTTGTGCACCATTTGGTATTTTGTTGGGTCACATTGTTTGCAGACAAGGCTTGATGGTAGATCCTGCGAAGATTGCCATCATTGTAAATCTTCCAGCACCCAACTCAGTCAAGCAACTCAGGACAGTACTTGGTCATACCAGGTACTACAGGAAGTTCATCAAGGGCTACGCAAAGATTACAACACCAATGGAGAAATTGCTGAAGAAGGATGTAAAATTCCTATGGAATGAGGAATGCCAGCAGAGTCTCGACATACTTAAGGAGAAGATGGTTACAGCACCCATCCTAGTATTTCCGGACTGGACTAAGCCTTTCCATGTACATGTGGATGCATCCAGCATCGCATTAGGAGTCGTCTTGACCCAGCCAGGAGAAGGGGATCTTGACCATCCCATCGCATATTCCAGCAGAAAGCTATCAACAGCGGAAAAGAACTACACCACAACAGAAAGAGAGGGCTTAGCTATGGTATATGCACTGCAGAAGTTTAGGCACTATCTATTGGGCGCCTCGTTTAAAATGTTTACTGACCATTCCGCATTGAAGTACCTAGTCAATAAATCAGTGTTAGGGGGGAGAATCTGTAGATGGTTACTCCTCTTTCAGGAGTATGATTTTGAAATCACTGTGAAACCAGGAAGACTGAATGCTGGACCAGATCATCTGTCGCATATAGACTCAGGGGAAGAGCCTAGTAACCTAGATGACAACTTACCAGATGCACCGTTGTTCTCTATCCAGATCGCAGATGACTACTATGCTGACATTATTTAGTTCCTCACTACAGGAGTAGCACCTGATGAGTTTACTAAGCAACAAAAGAAACAGTTGGTTGTTAAGGCAGCAGACTTCACCTTCATTGCAGGATGCCTATACAAGTTAGGCCCGGATGAAGTTCTACGCAGATGTGTAATGCCGCATGAAAAAGACGCTATTATCAGAGAGGCACATTCAGGAACCGCAGGAGGTCATTTCACTGGAAAGCCGACTACGCAGAAAATCCTGGAGGCAGGATTATGGTGGCCTACGTTGCATAAAGACACCAAGGACTTTTGCAAATGCTGCGATATCTGCCAGAGGGTGGGAAAACCCTCTCGACGCGATGAAATGCCGCTGCGACCGCGGGTCACGTTGCGTGCATTTGACAAATGGGCTATAGATTTTGTGGGTCCTATCAACCCACCAGGAAAGCACACGGGAGCGAGATATATTATTACCGAAACAGAGTACCTCACCAGGTGGGCAGAGGCCAAAGCAGTAAGAAACTGTGATGCTGCTACAGCCGCACAGTTCCTGTTTGAAAACATCATCAGTAGATTTGGATGCCCAGTAATTTTGATGAGTGATCAAGGCACACATTTCTTGAACCACACCATTGAGGCTTTGACAGAAGAATTCCACATTTATCACTATAAAAGCACTCCCTACCATCCACAGGCTAACGGTACGGTGGAGGCCTTCAATAAGATTCTAGAAAATGCTCTTACTAAGATCTGCAATAACCAAAGGAATGACTGGGATTTCAGAGTTAACGCTGTATTATGGGCATACAGAACCACATGCAAGAAACTTACGGGACACACACCTTTCAGCTTGGTATATGGACATGAGGCTGTTATGCCTATGGAGTATATTCTTCCCAGCTTAAGAATCGCTCAAATTACCGAGATGACCGACACAGACACAGTCGAGGAAAGGTTAGCACAGTTGCTCACCTTAGAAGAAGACAGATTCATCACCGGATTCCATCAGAAAGTGCAGAAAGCACGAGAAAAAGCTTGGCATGACAGACACATTAAGAGTAAGACTTTCCATATCGGAGACCTAGTACTCCTCTATGACAGCAAGTTCATCAAGTTTTCAGGGAAGTTCAAGACACATTGGCTGGGGCCATATCAGATACAGCAAGTTACAGAGGGAGGTGTCGTTCAGCTTAGCTAGTTGAGCGGGGAGCTTCTTCCCACATGGATCAATGGAAGTAGGCTTAAGCTCTATAGTGATAGCCACCTCGCCTCTCAGCCCTAGCTTAAACCAGTTTATAGTGGTGCAAATGTCCAGTGTAGTTGAAAGGGGGCATCGCACCAGGAATGAGTCTACACCCTAATATATATATATATATATTTTAACGATGCTTGTTTGCGCAGGTGATGCGGAGTTTCATCGCAACAGTGCGATGTTTCCCCATGCCACGTACCCAGTTTGCAACTGACGGTGGGCTAGTCAAGTCACTGTCTGACAGGTAGTTAATGAATAAATGACCGGTATCCCCTACCATAGATTTGGTAACAGTATAATAAATTTTTTCCAGATTTGGTAAATCTCTGACGACACTGGTGCCTGTATATGCACGCTTTGAGGGACACGTGATCAGATCTTAGCAATTACGACAGATCAGAATGACGGGTAGGGTCTTGTCTAGGTAATTATGATGACCAACGGGTGTGACCCAGGATAATCGTTGCATCCGGTAGTATGCCTTCGGCATAAAAGTAGACATCCTTCAAATAGGAAGGGTACAGTTGCCAAATCTTGAGAGCTATACAAGGTAGTGCTAAGTGTCCCCTGTGCAGAGCCAATTAAGTTGCAGAGTACAGTAACTTCCAGAGTTTGAAGCCATTGCACGCCCAGAGTATTGAGCCAGGCAGATTCTGACTAAAAACGAACCTCTAGAAGGCATGTTGAGATGTTTTGACCCTGGTGACCGTAGATCCGCCATGACGATGTAGCCCAGGGTTGAGAAATTAAGTACAGCACAAGTTAGACAGTCGCTAAGGATGAAGAGTCAAGTGCCAGAAGTATAATTTGTCACTAAAGTCTCTGCTAAGGAGAAGAAGAACGCCGAGCCGATCACTGAAGATAAGAAAGCAGAGCAGAAGAATGATGAGAAGAAATCTCCCGCTAGGAGGAAGGTAAAAATGAGAAAAAGAAAGCAACGGGAGAAAATCACTGACCTATCTGATCAGCTAAGAGAAGCACAAAAGATTGCGAAGGTACTGAAACAGAAACCTAAGGATCAGAGGCAGCATGTGGATCTAGACCGCTTCGAAGAGAAGAGAAGTGGAAGAAGACTGCAAACCCAGCAGAGGGGAGACTTCCAGAACTAGGACAAAGGCTTGTTCTCGGAGCGGAATTCATGGGTTGCTTCTTCTCCATCCATAAGGCTCTAGATGGAAGGAAATGTTTGAGAAGGCTGGAAGATACAGATTTTCCTTATGATAAAAGTTCTAACCCAGATAAAAAGGAAAGGATATCTGTGGAACACTTCTCAAACACTAGAGCGCTCATAAAGAAGAAAGAGCGAAGAGAGAGAAACCGTGACTATGGGCAAAAAGGATAAGAGAGCCCAGCGAGCTAAGTTACCGAAATTCCAAGAGAACGTGCCGAGGTAATGAAGAATGAAGTCGAAGGACTTCGGCAGAAGTTGCAGAAGACTTCGCAGGAGGTGAAGGAGAAGATACAGAAGGAAAAACTACAACAGGAGAAGCCCGTTCCAGGTGGCTCGAGGATGAGCCACAAGTAAGTGTTAGGGGACTGTTGGAGTAGGGTCCCGTAGCTACAGAAGAAGCTACTAGTTTTGGCAGAGAGATAAGTTTTGGAGGAAAGAGCATAAGATGGAGCTACGACGCCGTAGCACGGTTCCAGCTGCAGAGCAGAGCCAAAAACCATGACTTTTTGAGATACGAAAGTCAAAGAAAGGCAACGGTACCTGAGCGACCGAGAAGGGAGAGCTCACCCACTGCATTGAAGGCAGCGGCGGAAGACAGGAGGGCTCAGCGACCCTCATAAAGAAGAAAGAGCAACGAGGCTCAAGCATTGAAGATGAAGGACAGAAAAGTGAAGCGGTGCATAGTACCCATGATCAGTGCCAGGAAGCATGGAAGATTGCAGAGAGATGTGGTGTGACGGAAAGCAGCTACCTCAAGGACAGAGAGGACCGACTGTCACTAATTAGGGTTTGGGTTACTGTTGGGACAGGCCCACAGTGTTGTAATGGCACGACCTTCGGGCTGCCTATATAAGAATATATTTTGTATTGTAAAGGGTTAGCTAGTCAGTTAGTTAGCCAGTTGGTTAGATAGAGAGATAGTCGTGATTGAAATAGGAAATAAGGATAAGTAGACTGTTGTAAAGGCCGAGCTCTGGTTCTGGTTCTAGCGGTAGCAATCTTACTAAAACCAGTAGCCGGCTTGTAGAGTATACATGTAATGATCCACAGGGATCGACTGAGAGGGAAGAGTATGTTGTAAGAGAGACAGCATAAAGGTAGAGAAGAAAGATCTAAGAGAGAAGATCTTGAGCTGCCTATGAGGCGCAGCAGAACTATGTTTGCCTTCCCTTAAGCTATAATAGAGAAGCACAGTTTTGTGGACATAACTCCCATCCTGGGGGCGAACCACGTTAAAATCCCGTGTTATGTGACTGATTTATGTGTCATGTTTACTTATGCATTGCTCAGTTATGTCATGGACTTCATTGCAGTTTAATGGATGAATGTATTAATCAGTTCACCACAGCACAGAAGGATAATCATAAGTTAAAGAGCCTTTGTCATGTTGTATGTGTTTCATTTATGTTTGCGTAAACAGCTACTGCTTGCAGTATTGGATAGCTTTGTATGGTAAGTCTTGCATGTCGACACGAGCAACGCTAAGTGTGCTAAACCGCGGAGGTAGGATATCACAGAGAGGTGATATCGCATCGGCAGAGAAGCTGCGGTGTGCGATACCGCAGGTTGAGGACTTCGCATGGAGCAGGAGCTGCATGTCGCACGGTGCGCGGCGATGTGGTAAGGTTGGAAATATCGCAAGTCAGGGAAATTACGCATCATAGAGAAGTACCGTACGGTAGTGGAAAGAAACATCTCGCGGCTAGAGGAGCTGCGCGGCGACGGGATCGCGCGACGCGAGCAAGAGGTTGCGCAACGCACAGACTCAGAGGGAGATCTTGCAGCTAGAAGAGCTGCGAGCCACCAGTAGGACTGCCATAGAACCTGGTCCAAGATGCTTGAGTCCTTGGCCAACCCATTAGATTCATTTCGGGTGAGACTTCAGGCCGCCTTGCGGTCTGTCGCCGAAAGGGCCAGTGAGTTAGGGGTGTTGTTGGTTGATAATAGTAAACCCGGGTCTGCCCATGCAATCAACATCAATGCCCACACACAAACCTAAGAATGGCCTCAAGAGGTAACATATGGTGGTTTAAGGTGTTTTTGGTGGCCCTAGATGCCTAGAAGCTTCATCCAGGGCCTAAAGTAGAGGGTTCATCCCTTGACAATGGCTAAGTCCCTAGGGCCCTCCCTCCCACTTATATTTATTCCCTTCCCACCAATCTCTTCCCTTTATATTTTTCCTCCCTCTAGTCCCCCCTCATATCTCTCCCTACCCATCCCTCCCTTCCCCTTATATTTCTCCTCCCTTCATCCCCCCCATATATGTCCCCTACCCATCCATCCCTCCCATTATTACCTCTACACCTTCCTCTCCCTCCTTTGACTCCCCCCCATCACTTAACCAATGTAATTTTAGGCCATGAGCCACCCCATAGACCATCTGGATGGAATATTGGGAGTCTAAATGGTATTATAATGGGATAAGGGTGCCATTATAGGGTTTTGGATGGGAGGGATGGGTCTCTGGACATTGAATATATATATTCATGGAAGAGAAGACAATAAGTCCCTAAATCAACACACATGCCTTATAGATGAAATGTTTGGCCTTTAGTGGGATATGGGTGTCATTATGAGGTTTTATGCACTAAGGATGGGTCTCAGGGTCTTATCCATGGTAATGGGACAATAGTGTAACATAAACAAGTCTTAAACCATTGCACATGGCATTTAAATGGGATATTTAGCCTTAATATTGGATATATGTGCCATGAGACTATTTTATGCATTGAATATTCTTCAGGAGACATTGGCCATGTTCATATAGGAACCATTATGAATATTTCCAGACAAGAGATAGTTCTGAAGACACTACCATGGTCAAAGGATAGGTTTGTAGGTCTTAACCATCGGTATGGGTTCCATTATAAGGTTATCAAATGTAAATATGTGATTTGCACTAAATTGCATATGCGATTCAGCGATCACATAATAGAAACTAGCCATTAAGTAAAAAGCTGTGTATTCATATCACATATGTGATATAACACATATGCGATAAAATGGACATGTGTTATACCGCATATGCGATATTTGTTTTATAAAAATTATTGGGTTGTGGGCCATGGGCCAAGTTTACTATAGAAAAAGACATAATTATTCTGAACCCGTGCATAGACAACTATTAAACCTACAATTTAATCATCTCTTACACAAATCCATAGGTTTTGTAAAAGTTTGGGTGGATTTCAATGGGTAATGTATGTAATAGAGGTTGAAAGTCCGCGAGGAAGGTACTTACACCGGAAGAAGCTGAAAATAAAAAGGAAAAGAAGAAGGAAGATTCAAGAAATCATCGGCATTCATTGGATGAGCAATTACTTCCCATTCCCACTCAATAGATACCTAATGTAGAGGATAAGGAAGATAATGCAACATTAAAGCAAGCTAGTTATATGGGAGATGATATTATTGATCATTATTAAGAGGAAAATCTTGTGAAGAGTTCAGTAATTATGTTCCTTGCGATGCAAATGTGACTCCACAACAACCATGCCAGTTGGTTCAATCTCCTAATCGAAGTTATCAGCCTCCATTGGATGTAAACGTCACTCCAACATTTCAAACAACAAGAAATCTTGCATCAAAACGAACAAGAACTTCTAAAGGCCTACAAGTGGACGAGAGCGAATTGGATTCCATGGAAGGTAAGGTGGCTAAATGCACTATACTTCATCATTGTTCTCGAATAATTAAAGAATATTTTAATAACAAATACGAAGCCAGTAAATGCCAATTGTTTTTATCTTTGCTTAAATCTAGAAATATGGGAAGTGTTAGAAAAAATTTAGGAATAAGAACATTGAAGAACATCAAATCAAGTAATCACATTGTTAAATCTCTTGCTACTACATTCACATTGATTGGTAAAAAAACTCGTTCACAGGACTGTAATGTGGCTTGCTGTGTATTGGCTGAATCAATTATATGTAAATACACAAGACAACGTCGTTTACTTAAATCCACATCACAAATGGTGCCTTTACATCCAAAGACACTTTAAAAATATTCAGTAATAAGAGACAACCTTGATGTAGAGGGACAAATGGAAACATTATGGGCATTTAGCGGTAGGTTTCCCAACAAAGACATGAAGTTAGTCGAAGCAGTGAAGGGCCTAGTAAACACTAGGACTTCTTCTAACACAAAGGATGTGTTAAAAATATGTAGGGGTTCTAGAAACAATGAACCTCATGTTAAAAATTATCTTGACATGACACAAACTCAATTGTTCAAGATGTTTAAATTTTCCCATGTAGAGCTAAGGCTTGGGCAAAGATATTTTGAAAAATACAAGCCTTCGTATGTTAGAATCAATACCATACGGAACACTTGCTGTTGTAGATAACAAATAGAGTTTGATATATATTACCATACATTTGCACATATACGTCATTTTTTGCATCCTCGCCATGTGCATGAATGATCAAGTACAGTTCCAGCAATGTCATCCAGAAATTTCATCCATAGCATAATGTGTCTGAGGCAAGATAGGAAGACACATTACTTAAAACAATGTGTAGAGGGTTCTTGCAACAATTGTGGCGTGCTATCATTATGGTCTGATTGCATCCATGAGAGTGAAGATCAAGCATTCGGGAATGAAATTGTCAATAAACAGAACTATCAGTATGAGACATATTAGGTACATGATGGGAAAGAAAGGAGGAATATTAAATTGGTGACTTCAAAGGTAAATTGTTGAATATTGAAATATTAATATTCATGTACATATTTTTATGTGGTTTTATAACATTGTTTACTTTTTTACACCAGGTGTAAGTATGTGTCTTTATTTCAGAGTTTCGTGGAAAGATACAACAGTACATTCAACATGTCGATATGGCATGGTGGCAAGATGAGCAATTTAGAATATGTAGGGACTCCTTCCGTCTCGGAACAATACTATCAGTGGTTGAATTTGCAGAAAATTACACCTTACAACCAGAAAATGAAATACAAAGTCAATACTATCACTCAGAGCAGGTGAGCATAATGGTGCATATCATTTATCGACATGGGCTAGATAGCAATGAAGAGAAACGTGTTCGATACTGAAATAAATTCACTTCTACATAAGTGATGACCATACCCATGGAATCCATTACATGCAACAATGCTTTAAATTATTCTATGATCATGTGATAGCTATGGATATACCATTTTATCGTCATTTCATTTGGTCATATGGTTGTGCTGGACAGTTCAAGAATGCATGTGTATTTGAATGGTTGTGTTTGTTGCACATAAAATACAAGGTGCCACATATATGGAACTACTTTGAAACTGGTCATGGAAAAGGAGAGCATGATGGTGCTAGTGCATGCATAAAAACTGCCCTTCGAAGGGAAGAGATGAAGTTTACAAGTGCTCACCTTCAAGACGCTGCATCTATAGTGAAATGGTGTGCATTTGTCATGGGAGAAAAAGAAACAAGGAAACACCTAGTGCAGAGAATATTCTGGGAGGTGAAGAATGTGGACCAATCCCAAAAACATCGGGTGAACACAGTGCATGGAACTCAACAGTTTCATTCAATTAGAAGCTCATACAACTCAACCCTACAAATTTGGACAAGATTGAAGGATTTCTTTTACAGTTCCTGTAGCATCGATGAATGGGATGATTGTGAGTATACAGATACAGTTCATACATGGGATTGAGTGACACTTGGAATCAATTTCAAGGGGGTTAATGAAATAGACCATTTGGAAGATGATCAGACACATATTTCTACAAACTATGATCACATATCGGATCTCATACAAGCAGGTACAAAAAAGTAAATTAGTAGTACCTAAATTAGGAATTTAATTTATGTATTGTTAACTCGACCTAAGTAGAATTTAATTTATGTAGAAATTAGAAATGCAATACCTTATTTAAAAAATATATTGTTAACTTGACCTATTTCCTTTCATAGGTCAGATGTATGCAGTGGTTGCCCAAAAAAATAATGAATGGGGTTCTGACTATTGGTTGGCACGTTGCTTAGAGGGGAAACAAACCATTCTCGAACTTGTTACGGATGATGAAAATATTGAATTCCCAACTGGCTCTATGGTTATAAAAGGGGATTACTTGACACTTGCAACACAATAGAAAAGGAAGGGTGGGTATGTATATCAGGATTATAGACCAAGAGCTATTGTATACCACTTCACCAACCTAGTAGTTTGTATAAAAATCAAGCTACACACATTTGGTCACAAAATTAGGTCACACGTATGATACTTGCTACCTCATATAGAGCATGAAATATTGATGGACACCATCGGCAACTGAGATGATCCAGATGGCCTACTCGTCTGAGTGCATTGTCAGGTGCATTATTTAACCTTTAAAGTGAATGATGAAGCACAATTTCAATTATTTATCCTTAGTTTATTACCAATGTAATAAATCTGTGATTGATAGATACCATTCACAGACGTAATATTATTCAGAGGATATTGGACACTATAAACATGATCGTACAACCTCAGGTGAGTTATCTATAAATCATGTTTGCACATTTTCATTGGGTTCTCTTTATTTTCTTAGGAGAGTACTAATGTTTAGTCTTTCATGTTTCTAGGATACAAATACCATCTATGGAACATTGCAGGAGCCAAGAACAAAATGATGTCTTTAGACACCAACGAATAGAAATCAGAAAATAACATGCTCTCGAGTTGTTGAAATTTACATTTTTTGATGTGTTTAATATTAATGTACATTTAATTGCATTGTTGGGTCAACTATTGCAACTATTTTATTGGTGGGTCAATGCATGAAAACCCTCGACCGTGTTTTTGTTGGTAGGGTTCCCATATCGCCTTTCCCATATAGACTTGTAGGAGAAAATGACATGCAATTTTGCTGCTCCATTTTTTTTCTCTCTCGGACTGAAAGTCACCAAGTGTCCATGAATGACATTTTCATGTGACTTTCAACTGGACGTAACTCGGAAAATAGAGGTTGGATCGAAGAACCATCAACTCTGTTGGTCTCCTAGCATGCAATTACCTCTAGGTGGCCCTCTCCTTTATGTTTTCAAGGACCAGTGACTTCATTGTGCATTGATCTCATAAACTAGGGTTTTGCTCAGTTTCCTTCAATGCAAATCTTGAATTGGTGGGTCAACTCTGCAAAACCCTCAACTGTTCCTGTGTTGGTAGGATTCCCATATTTTCCTTTCCCATAAAGACTTATAGGAGCCAATGACATGGAATTTTTCTACTCCGTTTGTTTTTTCGCTCCCGGACTGAAAGTCGCCAAGTGTTCGTGAATGACATTTTCATGCAACTTTCAATTGGACATAACTCAAAAACCGGAGATCAGATCGAAGAACCGTCGACTTTGTTGGTCTACTAGCATGAGATTACCTCTAGGTGGATCTCTCCCTAGTGTTTTCAGGGACCAGTGACTTCATTGTGTATTGATTTCATAAACAAGGGTTTTGCTCAATTTCCTTCAATGCAAATCTTGAATTGGTGGGTCAACTTTGCAAAACTAGGGTTTCATGAACTACAAATTACATGCTATCACTAGGGTTGAGAAGTTATGATATGGAACCAGGGTTCAGTGACCTCTTTACAAGTTATGAGATGGAACTAGAAACACATGTACATTTACAAATTGAAAACCAACTAGGGTTTCATGAACTACAAATTGCATGTTATCACTAGGGTTGAGAAGTTATGAGATGGAACTAGGTTTTAATGAAATCTTTACAAGTTATGATATGGAACTAGAAACACATGTACATGTACAAATTGAAAACCAACTAGGGTTTCATGAACTACAAATTGCATTCTATCACTAGGGTTGAGAAGTTATGATATGGAACTAGGGTTTAGTGACCTCTTTACAACATATGAGATGGAACTAGAAACACATGTACATGTACAAATTGAAAACCAAACATGGTTTCATGAGCTACAAAATACATACTATAACTAGGGTTGAGAATTTATGAGATGGAACTAGGGTTTAGTGACATCTTTACAAGTTATGAGATGGAACTATAAACACATGTACCTGTACAAATCGAAAACCAACTAGGGTTTCATGAAGTACAAATTGCATGCTATCACTAGGGTTGAGAAGTTATGACATGGAACTAGGGTTTAGTGACCTCTTTACAAGTTATGAGATGGAACTAGAAACACATGTACATGTACAAATTGAAAACCAACTAGGGTTTCATGAACTACAAATTGCATGCTATCACTAGGGTTGCGAAGTTATGATATGGAACTAGGGTTTAGTGACCTCTTTACAAGTTATGAGATGGAAGTAGAAACACATTTACATGTACAAATTGAAAACCAACTAGGGTTTCATGAACTACAAATTGCATGCTATCACTAGTGTTGAGAAGTTATGAGATGGAACTAGAAAGACATGTACATGTACAAATTGAAAACCAACTAGTGTTTCATGAACTACAAATTGCATTTTATCACTAGGGTTGAGAAGTTATGAGATATAAGTAGGGTTTAGTGACCTCTTTACAATTTATGAGATGGAAATAGAAACACATGTACATGTACAAATTGAAAACCAACTAGGGTTTCATGAACTACAAATTGCATTCTATCACCAGGGTTGAGAAGTTATGACATGGAACTAACATTTTATAACCTCTTTACAAGTTATTAGATGGAAGTAGAAACACGTGTATGTACATGTACAAATTTAAAACCAACTAGGGTTTCAAGAACTACAAATTGCATGCTATAACTAGGGTTGAGAAGTTATGAGATGGAAATAGGGCTTAGTAACCTCTTTACAAGTTATAAGATGGAACTAGAAACACATGTACATGTAAAAATTGAAAACCAACTAGGGTTTCATGATCTACAAATTACATGCTATCACTAGGGTTAAGAAGTTATGAGATTGAACTAGAGTTTAGTGACCTCTTTAAAAGTTACAAGATGGAACTAGAAACACATGTACATGTACAAATTGAAAAACAGGTAGGGTTTTATGAACTACAAATTGCATGTTATCACTAGGTTTGACAAGTTATGATATGGAACTAGGGTTTAGTGACCTCTTTACAAGTTATGAGATGGAACTAGAAACACATGTACAGGTACAAATTGAAAACCAACTACGGTTTCATGAACTACAAATTGCATTCTATCACTAGGGTTGAGAAGTTATGAGATGGAGCAAGGGTTTAGTGACCTCTTTACAAGTTATGAGATGGAACTAGAAACACATGTACATGTAGAAATTGAAAACTAACTAGGGTTTCATGAAATACAAATTGCATGCTATCATTAGGGTTGAGAAGTTATGATATGGAACTAGGGTTTAGTGACCTCTTTACAAGTTATGAGATGGAACTAGAAACACATGTACATGTACAAATTGAAAACCAACTAGGTTTTTAATGAACTACAAATTGCATGCTATCACTCATTAGAGGAAATTTAAATTTAAAATGGGCCTTCCAAAAACAATACAAATTTGATGTCATCATGTCTTAGCCAATCAAAATGCTTTAAAATTAAAAAAGGGACCACCTCTTAAAAAAAAATTTAATATAAATTTGGGGATAGGTATCATAAAAAAAAATACTTTTTTTGTTCGTATTTCGACAAATCTCGCTGTGTTTTTACTCAAATTTCGATTGGGAGAGCTTGTTGGATGCAGAATTAAATTTTGCATCCAACGAGTGGGTACTCGTTGGATGTGGAATTTAATTCCACATCCAACGAGCTCTCCCGATCTAAATTTGAGTAAAAACACAGGGGATATGTCGAAAACATTAACAAAAAAGTAGTTTTTTCTTTTCTTCCTTCAAAATTAATAAATATTATTTTATTATTTTAACTATTATTTTATTAATTTTCCTTAGAAGGCCCATTTTGAGTTGAAATTTCCTCTAATGAGAGTTGATAAGTTATGATATGGAACTAGGGTTTAGTGACCTCTTTACAAGTTATGCAATGGAAGTAGAAACACATGTACATGTACAAATTTAATTCCAACTAGGGTTTGATGAACTACAAATTGCATGCTATCACTAGGGTTGAGAAGTTATGATATAGAACTAGGCTTTAGTGACCTCTTTACAAGTTATGAGATGGAAATAGAAACACATGTATATGTACAAATTGAAAACCAAATAGGGTTTCATGAACTACAAATTGCATGCTATCACTAGGGTTGATAAGTTATGATATGAAACTAGAAACGCATTTACGTGTATAGATTGAAAACCAACTAGGGTTTCATAAACTAAAAATTCCATGCTATCACTAGGGTTGAGAAGTTATGATATGGAACTAGGGTTTTATGAACTCTTTACAAGTTATGAGATCGAAGTAGAAACACATGTACATGTACAAATTGAAAACCAACTAGGGTTTCATGAACTAAATATTCCATGCTATCACTAGGGTTGAGAAGTTATGAGATGGAACTATTGACATTTTTAAAAGTTATGAGATGGTAGTAGAAACACATGTACATGTACAAATTGAAAACCAACTAGGGTTTCATGAACTAAAAATTGCATGGTATCACTAGGGTTAAAAAGTTATGAGATGGAACTAGGGTTTAGTGACCTCTTTACAAGTTATGAAATGGAACTAAAAACACATGTACATCTACAAATTGAAAACCAACTAGGGTTTCATGAACTACAAATTGCATGCTATCACTAGGGTTAACAAGTTATGATATGGAACTAGGGTTTAGTGACCTCTTTGCAAGTTGTGAGATGGAACTAGAAACACATGATGGCCTTAAATGATGTAGTGAGTGAAAGGAATGAGGACACTTTTGTGATTCTAAAAGTAAAAATTAGGTTGTTTAGTGATTCCAGGCCATTGTTGATTTTGGTGTTTACATATATACTCTTTGGTTGGGGCCTAGGTTGGGTTTTACTTCTTTGGTTGATGTGGGATGTGTGTGGGATTGGGATTATATTCATGTGTAGTATCCATTAAAATAGATTTATATGTTGCATTTGAACGAGAATAGAAGAAATTGTATTTATCTTTTTTATTTGGAGAATTTAAGAAACAAAAACAAAAAAAAATGGACAGTTTATCCTACCTTGAATGAATGGTGGAAACAATAAATGGAAACGATGCAACATCCCTCATCCTTGTGGCAATCAGATTGAATGTACCCCCCTGAAATCATACCTCTTTCTCCTTGAAAAAACAACATGGTTTATGACAAAAATACAAGTCATAGGTATATTTTTTTAAACTAATACACATACAAACATGCATGCACTTAGGAACATATGAGCATTATTAACATGTACAATTTTCTGCAAACAAACACATAGAGATATTCTTTGAAATCACAACCTATCACTCTATTTGAAACCTATCCATCAACTTCATGCGAATGCCCAATAAGATCCAAAAAAGAGTCCTACCAATTTGGCCACCATACCACAACTCACTCTTAATTAACAACATTAGAAATGTGTAATTTTCATCATATACATTAATATATCATCACCATGATATGCATGATAATTCTTTCAATAATTAGGAATGTATACATATCTTATCATTAGATAAAATTACACACATCATAGGAACATATGAATACATACATGAGTGTGCATGCACACACACACATTTTCCAAAAAAATGTTAGGTGAAGTTGGGTATTTAGAGTGGTACATTATAAAACCTTGAGCTATTTGTGTCATGGGACCATGAGAGGTCACTAAGAACATGTCAAAGACAACATCTCCAACTTTCCCAAAGGTCATGATTTCTACATTATGGAATATTCATTTCAAAATTTGAAAATGAATATCAAATATGTCAACTAATGCTAGAACCTTCACTAGATATATCCTCTAGTGCATAGATTTTGGACTTGATTATAGATAGAAAATCACACGCATCTAGTTTCATAAAGATGCATGACTAGAATTGATGATTGAGAATGAAAACTAGTGAATTTTTTAGGTAAAGATGTTAACATCTCATGGTGAAAATTTATATTTTTCCTTTGTTATGACAAGTAAAAATTATGTTGGTTGATATTTCCAATGTGCAACATTACCATGTTATGACAATGAAGTGAATGGCCATAAATTATGAAATTAAAATCAGTGTGATTCAAACCCAACTTTCAATGTGAATAGAATTTTAGGACTATTTCAATCTTTTTTATAATTCCATCTTTCGTGGGGTTATTTATGATATGTAAATACTATTCAAGTCCAAGGATACTAAAATTGGTAGGGGATGAGATCTACACAACTTTGATTATGACCACCTACTCTAGTTATAACCATGTAGTCCTCATTTATATGATATGGTGTTGTGGATAACACGAGTTCATTCTTACTTCATCTTACAAATTCATCCATAATTCAGTTGAGTTCTTGTTCCCATATTTTGAGGCTATAATACAATTCATTGAAGATGCATTGGCACTTTCTCTTCACTTTTTAAATTGGTAAGAGTTTTGAATACTATTGGGATATTTTTAATTGATTATTTATATACATTTATATAATGTATTTCTTTTCAAGTCCAAAGGACTAATTTAACTAGTTATCACTATTGATGTATTTGCAACTTCGGAATATATTCTGATGTATATTATCATTGTGTGTTGTTGTACCCCCATTGGGGATATGTGTTACCCATTTACAGGATGTCTAAATTATGTCTAGTCCCTGAGGTACAACCTCCATTGTAAGTTGGGTAAATATTCCCTAGTGTAACATCATGTAGTATGTAATTGTAGTCTCTCTAGGAGAAGTGGGACCCATGTGAGATGACATGTAGGATCGAGTCTTATATTTCGTCAGTGACTTGAAAGGGTATAAATAGGGAGGCACTCTCCCTCATTTAAACACACCTCTCACACTCTCAAGGGCACATGAGAGAAAGAGATAGTAAGAGGAGGAGAGATAGATAGCTGCTGAATACTTCTTATTACTGCTTTTGATCATCTTACTTTTCTTAAGAAGTTTGTGTGGTTTTCTCCTTTATGTTTTCCTCAGTGAAAATATTGTGTCTCATGTATCTTTTATATCTTATGCATATTATTGTACTTGTTATTCTTTTAGATAAACATCCTAGACAATCTAATCAGATCTTAAGAAAAACTAACATGGTATCAAAGCCTCTGTGAAAGAAGACACTGTGCATATGTGGTAAGTAGGGATTCCTAATTGAAGGTTTTATCTCCACAGATCATCAAGAAAAGAAGGCTAGTCTAAGTCACCTTACTAGGGTGCATATTTTGGTGGTAGTTGTTTCTAAATCAGAGAATTTTCACTGTGCAGCCAAAATACAACTACAATGGAAGCTAATGAAAATTATGGTTTCATGCGTGAAAACACTAGAAGACTGAATTTAGTGATCTTAGAACTTTCACTATAAAGCGATATTGGATAAGGCCCAAAGGCCAAAACTTTTACAGCATGAATGTAAATTCTTATTGTACCTTATGTAAAAGTTTCAGCCTTAGATTCACTATACTTCAGGAGATATGGTTCCTCCAAAATACAGTCATAAACAGGTGACCTAGGGAGAATTGCTATATCTCGGGATAGGAAGGTCCAAAAAATATTTTGTAAGATGTTGCAGGTAGGGAACCGACTTTAGTTTCTCTGGTCCTCTTTGCAGACCCAACATGTGAAATAGTGACATGTGGAATCCCTTACAATTTCGTTATGCTGAACAATCCCCAAAATAGTCACCTTGGGAAACTCAGTATAAGTCCCACTTGGAGAATCCATTTCTACTCTATCCTATGGGGTTAGAAAGAAGACATGCCAGGCTATCTTAGTGAGAAGTGTCAGACTATAAGGATTTGAAACTTTTTCTATACAACAAAATCAATATCATACATTTATGGAGAAGAAATTGGAAAACTAGGGCTTCCTGTTCTGGGAGCTTCCCACCACTGTTTTCAGAAAAGGATTACATTGGACAGCTCACCTTGAAGAAGTCCATCTTTTTGTCCATTCAGAAGTTTGAAAAATTAGGGTTTCTCTTACAAACCCTAGATCATCGAGCTCCAAAATCAGGTCCGACACCTCAAATCAGTAAGATCTAAATATTTTCTATTTACATTTGAGGTTCTCATTTAAAAATGGCTAATCACACCTAGCTTGATGAAAAATTTTGGTGAAGCTAACAACTTCCGAGTATGCAAGTATAGGACCTTTGTTATCCTTGAAGAAAATTTCTTGGATCAATAGTTCTGTAAGGAAGTTCTAAGAGTCTGAGGGAGATGAGAGTAAGGCTAGAGCCAAGAGAATCATTGCAGATTCTATTAAATATCATCTCATCCCTCATGTGTCATCCTTAAAGACACCAAAAGGAAGTTTTCGATGCTATGACAAAGCAATCGAGGAATAATAAGAGATTGTTATAAACACCTTGAATGTCCTCCCAATATCATGGGATTCATTCATTCAAGGAATGTGTGCTAGAAGGAAGTTGATTACCTTCAACAGACTCTGGGAAAAGTACTCACAAGAAGAAGCTCGACTCATAATAAGAGAAGAGAATATGGGAGCAATTGAAGATCAAGCTCTCACGATTAAAGGAATATCTCTCAAGTGAGGAGGAATATGAAGGACTCAACTCTTGAAGAACATCTTATCCATCTTGGCATTTGGATAAGAAACGATGCAATTGTGAATGAAGAAGATGATGAAGATGAAGGATCAAGAAGGATTCTACCCACCAAAAAAATAAAGATAAGTATTCAATTGTCATTTCATGATATTGTATGGTTGTGCACTTGTTTATATTCAGTTGATGTGTTATGCATGTTTGATTATTTTCACTTATACTACTGAATTGAAAATGATGGGTAATAAGTCAGTGATGTTGTACAACATTCAATTGCTACTTATCTAGATTGAAACCTGTTTGCTGACATAACATTGGGGTAGAAGGAATTTAGAAGTTATTGTATGTGTATAGGATATCGATGAATGCTGTAGAATTGGATAAGATAGTTGGATGACTATGTGACATATATTTTTCAATATTAATATGTTTTGGAAATTATGAGATGTTTCTAATCATGTAACTGAAATTGACTTGTATATAATTTCGAAGAACAAGTAACGACAGCTCATAAGAGGAACCTGAAGCTTCCCGGGTCAGAGACATAGTGGTGAAATAAATATCTTCAGAAGAATATAAAGAGAATAGTAGATCCACCTAAAGAGATGAATACCACCTTTGGCATGAGAAATAGTCCAAGATGAAGAATAGTATGATGAAACTTCCAAATAAAGCAAGAGGCCTCAGACACACTCCATTTATGTGACACTGTTGAACGACATCATTGATGCAGAGGCTTCCATCTATGAAGAAGTAACCAAGAAGAAAGGGAAGGAGACTATGATCAAAGAGAACCAGTTGATTAAAATGAGTGATGTCTAGGATATGGTTCTAAGACTTGAAGGGAAGTCTGTTGTGTTTTCCAGATGGTTCTACAAGATCTAGGATGCAATAGATGGAAGCATCAAGGAATACAAGATAAGAATCATAGCACAAGGCTTCTCATAGAATGAAGACATAGACTACTAGGAGACATTTGCACCAGTTGTGAGGTACACTTTAATAGATCCATACGTGTAGGTATGAGATGGGAGATACACTAGCTGACATCAAGACAACATTATTGAATGGTCTAATTGAGGAGGAAGTGTAGGTATAGAAGCCACTGGGATTCTAGACACATGATAGGAAAATTCATATGCGAAAATTTCATGTCCCCTCAAAGTGGCCATTAAAGTGTTGACCATACTGAACTTCTAGGAGGGGCTCAATTTGACATTAATCATGCTCCCTGAGGAAATTTTGTAATAATTAATTAAGTATGGCATGTATCTAAGTTTTATTTTCCATTTTAATTATTATTGCTAATTAATGAGGTGTAAATAAGCTGCCTAGTTAGGTGGGGCGCATTGGGCAAGTCTACTAGCCAAGGAAGGAAAGAGGAAACACTATGACAAAAGCTGTCATAGGAAACAAATAGGAAAGTACCTAAAAGCAGGAAAAAAGTAGTCAAGGATAAAGCGGGCAAGTTTCTTCAAAGGAGGGTTCCATTGCCTCTTATGGAGCTCAGAAAAGAAGGAAGAGAAAAGCAGGAAATTTTTCAAAGGAAAGAACAGTTTCCTTATGAGTCTGGAAAAGCAAAAAAGGTGTCATAACTCAAAATAAGAAAATTTTGACCAAGAGAGGGCACAGTTTCTAATTATGAAGGAGGATTTGAACTTGGAAACAATGCCAAATGGTCCTACTTGCTAAATTCCCCAAAGGAAGTTCCTATGTGTCTAGGGTTAGGGTTTGTTGAGGGTTGACTTGCTCTCACAGGTCACCTTGGATCCTCACTTGCTAAGAAGGTCACTCAACACTCTATTAAAGGTGAATTTGACCCCATTGACTCAGTTTGGATTATTTTGTAGTGTGTTTATGCTATGTCAGCATACTCTTTGAGTGTTGTGCCTCAGACCATTGGGTGATGATCCCCAAACCCCTTTTCCCTTCTCTTCCATCTCCCTTTCTATTTATTGCAGGTATATGGAGTGCTAAAGTCAGACATTGAAGCTTATTCCAGAAGTATATTACAGCCTCCATCAAGTTCAGGTTGAGCTCTATTGAAGCCCATGCTTCACTTATGCTCACAGCCCCTTGCTGGTCAAGATTCAGGCCTCCTGGCCCTTAATTTTGGAAGCCTCTTTGTAATGGTCAGTCAATAATGTTATTTCTGTTCTGTAGTATCAGTATATTCTGAAAATTACATTTATTAGGTCTAGATATCTCAGACCCTGAATAATATTATCTCAGTTTCATAAAAGGTCCTATTTTTATCAGTGTATGGGGGAATTGAGTGAATATGAGTGTTGTAATGAATATTTCATGATGGGGAATGGATTAAAATAATTATTCATGTTCAGAGAGATAATATTTATCTCTGTTATAAATATCAAGTTTCACAAAATTTTATTTAAGATGATTTAATAGTTCTTTTAAGACCCTAGCTAGATTACTAGTTTTTAATAACTAGTTTTACTGAAATTGATGCAAAATAGGATCTGTAAACCCAAATTGAGATATGTTAGTTCTTGTAGGTCAGTAATAGACCCAATTTTCCATATAAATATCCAGGACCATTTTTGTTTTGGTTCGTACCACCCTTTTGCATCCTCCTCTGTGCAGGGTTTCTCTTGACCAAAATTGCCAGAAATCCCCAAATTCACCCAAAACACCTCTAACCTTACAGAACCTTAGTAAAATGTTTAAATACATTTTGTATATTAAATTAATGCTGTAACAAACCTTTGCAATTTTCCCAAAGCCTTTGGTTGAAACAGGAAGAACTGCTCTCCTTAGTTGCACGGTTTGGTTGCCCAGAAGCGTGGTAGTAGGTTTCTGTGGCACAGATTCTGAAACCTAAATGGTCCCAGATATAAATGTGTTAGGGGAGAGGAAATTAAATGTCTGAAATCTCTTTGTTGCTTCCCACTGATCATTCTTGTCCTCTGCAAAATCTTCCAGAAGAAACCCTTTTTTTTGCCAATCCGAGAAGGCTCTGTGTGGACCCCTTAAATTTCAGAAATATTTAAGAAAAAATTACAGAATTAAAGTGTTCAGGTATGTACACCAGACTTAGGACATTACAGTGGTATCAGAGCACTTTCCTCCACTCCTATGGAAAGAAGGCTCTCTGTTGATTAACATTGCAGATCAGTAAGTCAAAATTGCAACCATGAGGTTGTTACCAGTGATTGAAGCAGAAGAGGTGATCTATGTTAATGATGGATTGCAAATGTCAAGAGAACATGATGTTTAATTTTGTGAAAATGAGGAGTATGAATACAGAATTGTTGAACCATCAATGGCTAATCCTAAGAAGGATTTAGCAAAGATGATAGATGCAAGTGAAAACTTGCCCCAACACTACAAAGAGTATCTTGCATTGGGGGAAAATATTTGTAAATTTATTCCTTTCAAATATTATTTTTATTTCAGATTTGGATTTGATCCCAAGGATGTGGATGAGAATTCTTTCAATGCTAGAAAATCATCCGTAGAGGAACCCAGTCATTCCAACTATGTGAGTAAGGAAAAAGAAAGAAAATCCAAAAGAGAAGATGCATCAAAGACATATGTTGGTCCAAGTATTATGAGATTGTTTGGGTTTTATTTTAGTAGATCTTCCAAAAGTGGTGACAGGAGTACTATTCTAGAGAATGAAGTTTCATCAACTTGCTTGGAAAAGCAAGAGCCACTAAAAAACCACCCTTCAAAGGAGAAGGTCAAAAACTTTCCAGAGGAAGAAACATGTAGTGCTTCTAATGGAAGTATTGATGAGGAAAAAGAAGAAGGGTCTGTTGGTCCAAACCATCTGGATGGGAAGGATGAAGAGGAGGACAAGGTCCCAAATCCATTCTCAATCCTAGAAAAAGGACACGATTCATTAATTTATTCAAGTGATCAAAGAAAATAAAAGATCCATGAGGTGAAGTGCAAATCAGCACAAGGTGGTTGCATAGGTGAAGGAGTTGAAGATGAAGGAACTTCAATTTTTTGGGTGGGTTATCTCCAGATCACTTCTCAAGGTTTTCGCTCATGTATGGGTGGTGAGACATATTTTGGATCAGATCCAAAAGAGGTACAAAAATCAGATTTACAGTCGCATCCTCAACCACGTAGTGAAGAAGAAAACAAGGCCACACCGCTCAGGTGTGAACTAGGAAAATTGGTGGAGGAGCAGGCCACCTTAGTATCACTTCAGAAAGATGATAAGATAAAAAACATGGATAGTAAAATGTCTGATTTTTGTATCATCCATGTACACCCACAACTATATGATGCATGGGGGAAGGAAAAGACATCATCGGAACTTCCCAATGAAGTGGAATACAAGCCCCCACCAGTCGGGGGTGAACTAGTAAAGTTGAAGGAGAAAAATCTGATGCAGAGAGATGAGCACAGTTCAGAATTTTGGACTCTCTTGCAGCATGATGAAGCTGAAATTCCAAGGCATGATATTATTTTCTATTCTTGTAAATAGCACATGTCATTCTAGCCTTCAAAGATACCCTCTAATTCACACCATGGAAGTGATTTTACAGAAATTTCAAAGGCTGACTTGTTTGATGAGAATGAGTTTTGTGTTGTGGATCCATGCCACAAGAAAAGTGGTATTATATGTCTGCTATTAGAGGAAGAAACCTTGGTCCACAATCTTCTTTGTGAGCCACATCATTTGAGTGTACCACTTAAGGAGGACAGAGAAAATCTTAAGGCAGCCTTGAAAAACCCTGTTGACATCAATGCCTTGGTGGCTAGATGTTGTTGGAAAGCTTCTAGAGGAGAGATGGAAGGAGAATCCTTTCTGGAGGAGTGCATAGCACTAAAAGAAGGAATGGCCAAGATGAAGGAGAGCTATATGAACCTGCTGTTTGACAGAGACCATCTCCTCACAATGGCTGAAATGTATCACTGTGTAGTCAAGAAGGAAGAAGAAGTAGAAAGGCTCACTAATAAGTTAGAGATCACTATTGACTTATTGAACAGCACACAGATATCCCTTAGAGAGTCAAAGTTGCAGATCTTTCAACTTCAAAATGATTTGAAAATGTCACACCTTTCATGTTTCATGGAAGAAAATGTTTTGGGTATAATTGAGGGACCTCATGTGGAGGACAACCATGAGGGAGGAGCAGATTTGCAGGTGTTTGTAAAGAGCCCTGATGAAGATTATTATGGCCAAGCATCTATTGGTATGCAGAAGGGCATAAAGGAGTTCTTAGCTATGAGAAATATGGCTGAGGACTCTTCAAGTGAATCAACAAGAAAACATGATCATGTATTCAGGGATTGGGTAACTAAAATTATCACAAAAATAGAGGATAAAAGATGTACTAGAATTTCTTGCACCAGTGAAGGGTTGTCTGACACATATGCTCGGGAAGAGATACATTTTGATAACTCCTTATGGATGGTGGAATCTGACATAGAGGAGGTGGCTGATCACATACCATATGGATTAGAAAACAAAATTCCTTGTTCATCAATTGATTGGGTGGATAGAGACACTTTGGGAATAAAGGATGTGGGAGGTAAAGAGTGTAATTTCTGCAATAAGTTCTTTGGTGTGAATGGCATTGTCATGACATGTGGGAAGATGAAAATACTTAATTTGCAGCCATTGGATACCTACCATACACATGCACATGAGGTGAATTCTAAATTCTTTGTGCTTAAGGAATTTTGGGATGCAGATGATGAGTTCCAAGCACATGCCCATTTCCTGAGAAAGGATGAATTTTCTCATGGAAGGACTCCTGTTTTTGGTGAAGAGTCAGAAGAGATACCTTGTGTTGGACAAGCCCATGATGGGTTTGATGCATCCACACCTTTGGTGGGAACATTTTGCAGAGGTTTGTTTTACTATAAATCAGTCCACACTTCTAGTTCAGCAGGCACACCTAGGGATGAAAATTGGGTGAAGGGATTTTTCCTATTGATGCCACATGAGGAGCAGGAGGCTCCCAAATATTGCATTGATGACTTAATCGTTCAGCCATGTGGTGTAAAAATTTCACCATTACCTTTTTATGTGTACATGAAACATCGGAGGCATCTATTTGATGTCTTCATCATGCATGGCTATGAATGGAAGTTCCACTTGAGTCAGTTTGGTGGAACACGTAGCATAATGTTGAGTTTTTGCACCAGAACAAAGATAGTAGATGAGGAATTCCATGTTTGGTGTGAGAGTTTAAAAAATGTTCAGTTTGGCATGGGGAGAGATGAGCTCCTAGTATGGTGGTATGATTTTCATAACTTCATTCTCATCCTCTACAATGATAAGATTTTGTTCTTTTTATTGATGGGTGGAAGGAGGCAGATAAAACCATGGGATCTAGGAATTCTTAAGAATGACAGAGTTCAAAAGGTGGCAGAAAAATTTGGGTCCTTGTAGAGGAGGCAGTGGGATCTGGGAATTCTACTTAGTTACTTTAACTAGGTTGGCAATTTTGCTAAAGGATATGGCATAAGATAAATGACTATGATCAGAGTGGTGCAGCAGAAACATGGTGGAAAAATTTGTATCACTTTGTGGTGCTTCTGCTTGAGGACAAGTATATTTGGGAGGGGAGGACTATCATGTCCCCTCAAAGTGGCCATTAAAGTGTTGACCATACTGGACTCCTAGGAGGGGCTCAATTTGACATTGATCATGCTCCCTAGGGAAATTTTGTAATAATTAATTAAGTAAGGCATGTATCTAAGTTTTATTTTCCATTTTAATTATTATTTCTAATTAATGAGGTGTAAATAAACTACCTATTCAGGTGGGGCGCATTGGGAAAGTCTACTAGCCAAGGAAGGAAAGAGGAAACACTATGACAAAAGTTATCATAGGAAACAAAGAGGGAAGTACCTAAAAACAGGAAAAAATAAGTCAAGGATAAAGCAAGAAAGCTTCTTCAAAGGAGCACGCAGTTGCCTCTTATGGCACTTAGAAAAGTAGTAAGAGAAAAGGAGGAAAGTTTTCAAAGGAAAGAACAGTTTCCTTATGAGTCTGGAAAAGCTAAAAGGGTATCATAACTCAAAATAAGCAACTTTTGACAAAGAGAGGGCGCAGTTTCTAATTATGAAGGAGGATTTGAACTTGGAAACAACTCCACATGGTCCTACTTGCTAAATTCCCCAAAGGAGGCGCCTATGTGGCTAGGGTTAGGGTTTGTTGAGGGTTGACTTGCTCTCATAGGCCACCTTGGATACTCACTTGATAAGAAGGTCACTCAACACTCTATTAAAGGTGAATTCAACCCCATTGACTCAATTTGGATGATTTGATAGTGTGTTTATGCTATGTAAGCATACTCTCTGAGTGTTGTGCCTCAGACCATTGGGTGATGATCCCCAAAGCCCTCCTCCCTTCTCTTCCATCTCCCTTTCTATCTACTGCAGGTATATGGAGCACTAAATTCAGCCATTGAAGCTTATTCCAAAATTATATTACAGCCTCCATCAAGTTCAGGTCGAGCTCCAGTGAAGCCCATACTTCACTTATGCTCACAGCCCCTTGCTGGTCAAGATTCGGGCCTCCTGACCCTTAATTTTGGAAGCCTCTTTGTAATGGTCAGTAAATAATGTTATTTCTATTCTGTAGTATTAGTATATTCTGAAAATTACATTTATTATTTCGATATATCTCAGACCCTGAATAATATTATCTCAGTTTCATAAGAGGTCCTATTTTTATCAATGTATGGGGGAATTGAGTGAATATGAGTGTTGTATTGAACATTTCATGATGGGG
Organism: Pseudotsuga menziesii; assembly: GCA_001517045.1. NCBI lineage: Eukaryota > Viridiplantae > Streptophyta > Pinopsida > Pinales > Pinaceae > Pseudotsuga > Pseudotsuga menziesii. The sequence goes on from LPNX010441935.1 coordinate 70,555, forward strand.
AAGGGATTAAAATAAGTATTCATGTTCAGAGATATCATATTTATATATGTTATTAATTTAATGTTTCAAAAAAATTGATTTAATATGATTTGATAGTTCTTTTAAGACCCTAGCTAGATTACTAGTTTTTAATAACTAGTTTTACTGAAATTGATGCAAAATAGGATTTGTAAGCCCAAACTGAGATATTTAAATTCCTGTAGGTCAGTGAAATACCCAAATTTCAATATCAATCTCCAGAACCATTTTTGTTTTGGTTCGTACCACCCTTTTTCATCCTCCTCTGCGCAGGGTTTCTCTTGACCAAAATTGCCAGAAATCCCCAAATTCACCCAAAACACCTGTAACATTCCAGAACCTCATTAAACTATATAAATACCTTTTATATATTAAATTAAGGCTGTAACAAACCTCTACAAGTTTCCCAAATCCTTTGGTTGAAACAGGCAAAACTACTTTCCTTAGTTGCATGGTTTGGCTGCCCAGAAGTGTGGTAGTAGGTTTCCGCGGTGCAGATTCTGAAACCTAAATGGAACCAAATATAAATGTGTTAGGGGAGAGGAAATTAAATGTCTCACATCTCTTTGTTGCTTCCCACTGATCATTCTTGTCGTTTGCAAAATCTTCCAGAAGAAACCCTTGTTTTTGCCAATCCGAGAAGGCTCTATGTGGACCCCTTAAATTTCAGAAATATTTAAGAAAAAATTACAGAATTAAAGTGTTCAGGTCTGTACACCAGACTTAGGAAATTACAGAAAATTAATGAAGGCCTTGTATGAGATCAAAAGGCACCCATCAGATAGCACATACAGTTACATGAAGAGCTTGAAGATCACCTAGAGTGATGAAGATCTTGACGTTTGCTACAAGGCTTAATATGAAAACATATGGAGGATGACAAGCTCACAAATGGGTGCGAGAATAAATTTTCAAACAAATTTCAAGAAAGAGGATATTGGTATCTAGTGATCTTAGATGGATACATAAAAGATCAATAGTAGAGGAAGATACTTGTAACTCCAGTAAAAAACATTTCGACACATAGAGTACAAAATATAGAGGAAGGATGATACTCCACTTCAGAAGGAATGACTACTAAAGATCCTCAAGTTAGACATGGTACAACAGGATGGAAAACTTAGTGATAGCCCTATGATTTACTCAGAGTTACGCAAATCCCAACCTTTGCTTCAAGGTTGAAGGCAAAAGATAAGTGATGCTCCTGCTATATGTCGATGACTTGTTCCTGACAGGCAAAGAGAAACTCATTAAAGATGCAAGAAGGAGACCTGCTATAGAGTTTGAGATGCAAAAACTAGGGACGATGCACTACTTCTTAGGCATGGAGGTGTGGCAGAATGAAGATGGGATTTTCCTTAGTCAAGAAAAGTATGCAGTGGAGATTCTGAAGAAATTTGGAATCCTAGACCGCAAAACAATAACCACACCTATGGCTTCAAACTTGAAGCTACTGTGTGATACTTCATTAGAGTTGGTTGATGCCACAATGTATTGTTAGATGATTGTCTCATTGATGTATCTGATGAATATGATGCTAGACTTATGCTTTGTTGTGAATACCTTGAGCCAATTCCTTATGAATTTGAGACATGTTCACCTAGTTGTTGCAAAGCATGTAGTGAGGTAACTGAAGGTTACACTTGAGTATGGGCTCAAGTATGATACAAATTAGAAGACTAACCTGCATGGTTATGTTGATTCGGATTCGGAAAGTAGTGCCACTAAGATGAAGAGCACTTTGGGTTTCTTCTTCAGTTTGAGATCCAGTATAGTCTATTGGTTTGGCAGGATGTAGTCCTGCATGGCGTTGAGTACAGCCGAGGAAAATATGTTTCCACTTGGTCTGCTATTTGTGAGGTGGTATGTTTCTTTTTAAGGATACTATTTGATTTGATTGATCTGACTTGCATTTTTTGTATGTTGTAGAGAGGAGCAGTGAAGCTCAGTATGTGATCCAGATCAAGACTCTAGAAAGAGGGAGTGATGAGTTCTAGAATAACTAGTAAGTCATGTTGTTTCAGTGTAAAATCATGGTGAATATTGTAGGTTTCTCAGAGGTAATCAGTCCTGTAGGTTTTCCTCGGATGTAATCAGTCCTGGCGAATCTCATAGGTTATCCTTGGACGTAATCAGTCCTGATGTGATTCTATGCTAGAATATCCAAAGTGAAGCTCGAGTACTTCAGAGAAAGACATGGCGTGATACAATATGATACTTATAGCATAGATAGAGAAGATAGGTTGTTTGAGCGTAACATACTGGTGAAGCTTGTAGGTTGCTCAGATGTAATCAGTCCTGCAGGTTATCCTTGGATAAGTCCTATTGAAGCTCATAGGTTATCGTTGGATGTAATTAGTTCTGATGTGTGCTATGCTAGAAATAGTTGATGCATGATACCTCACATGGGAAATAATACAGGCTGTCCGAGAGGGAAAAATCCTAGTGTAGTAGGTTGCTTGGATGTAATCAGTCTTGTGACAGGTTATTTGAATGTCAATATTGAGCCATGGCTTGTTACGCATGTTATTTGGATGTAATGCGCCCCATGGTTTATCTGAGTTTAAATACTGATCCTTTGTGTGGTACACAATTTACTTAGATGTAATATGTCCTGAAGGTTATCTGAACAGAAAAGATCCTGGATGTAGGTTGTTCAGATGTAATCCCTTGAGGTTGACCAGAAGAACGTAAAAGGTCCTAGTGTAGCAAGTTGTTGGGTCGTAATTATTCCTGCCATATATATGAGATATGTGAAGTTCCCATAATGATACGATAAGGTATTGAAGCATGAGGAGGTGCACCTAGGCGGTTGTATTGATAGAGTGCAGGTTGACCGTGTAGAGACATAATGCATTGAGTTGTGCTCCTTGAAGGTTCTCACATAGTGGTAGATGCAGGATTATCTTTGTGACATCCTGAAATTTTCCTATGTTGATAGAATGAAGGTGGTCTGCATCTAAGTTGTGATGTGTGTTCTTTGTTTTGTTTTGTGTAGGACAAAAGAGATGATCTAAATCTAACGAGATGAAGGTAGGAAACATAGGTTATTGCAGTGGAAATGTAAAGAAGGTCCTGGATCGTACCTACACGATACGACGAGATGAAGGAATAAGAAAAAGGATGTTGTCATGGGAATGTGAAGAAGATCCTAGAAATATTCTATGTAAAGGCTTGCTCGAGATGTGATGAAGACCTGGTAGAGGGATAGGCCTACATCCAACATGAAAAAGGGTTGGCACTGCAAAAAATTCTGATTATAGATAGTATGGGATGATGATAAAATTATAAGAAGATGATGGAAACAACTATGATGAAGAGACTATATATGTGTTTAAATGAGTATTTGATTCATGGATGCTTTTAAATGATTATATGTTACTGATTATATATGTTAGAGTAGGTTTGAAATGATTATATATAGCATGCTTGTCTTGTTTATTGAATGTTGAGGAAGCAATTTACCAAGCCAAGCTGGAGTTGGAAAGCTCAACGGGGATCTACATCAACCATCCAGAATAAGGTATGAATCGAGATCCTTTAGTGTTAGATATTTGGTTTCTCTTAAATATAGGAAAGGATTGATTTCTGGAGTCAAGCTGTTTGTTGTGGTACCCCAATCCATAGGAATTTCACTATAGTTAAGGTAAGTTACATCGATTAATTTTTTGTATAATATTCAAAAAGGACATTTAGGATCAACAAAAATTATGAACCAGTTAGGGATTTATAGGCCTAGCTAAGTCTCTATTCCCTAGCTAAGTCTCTATTCCCTGGAGGGCATATGTGTATTGGTAAACATATTTTTCCTAAAAAATGTATGAATTAACAAAATGGATAATTCAAAAAGAAACAAAGTCCTTAAAATGGAACTAACCACAAATTCCACCTAGGATTTAAAACAAGGTTTTTCAACATATTTCATGTTGGTGCCCTATTGGATTAGTATAGGGAATTATGTATATAAGGGTTTTAACATTGGCGACTCCGTTGGGGATGTTCTTTGTTTTTATTTGGGGTTTAGGGGCACAATGTTCTTGATATTATTGACTTGCTCTTTGTTTCTCCTTGTTTCTGTGTTGCATTTTATAGTATGTTCATCCATTGACACTCCCCTTTATTGCTTTGATGCTTGGCCTGCTTTTTACCACTGTCTTCTCTGTATACGCAGGTTCTTGGACAAAAGTCACGTACATACGTGGATTTTTGGCCAAAAGTCACGTACACATGCAGATTTTTGGCCAAAATCTGCGTATACATGCAGCTTTTTGGCCAAAAGTCGTGTATATATGTAGTTGTTCTTTAAACAGTCATCTACATCCTCCCTTTTAGTGAGTTTGATGTTGTGGGAAGTTGCTGGGTGGGTTGTGAGTGTGTTTGGGTCTTCCTTGGGTCTAATGTTGTCTGTTGGATGCTTCTTTTGTGACCAAAGACTTCTTTTTCATTGATTTTTCTTTGAAAGTAGTTTTAGTCATTTATCCTTTTTGTTTTTCCATTAGTGCATTACTCTTTTTTGTCTTGGTGTCTTGTTGGGCTTGTGTTTTATACTTGCTGCAGATACTGAGAGTTTTAGATGAATTTTATTGCATTTTTCATTCTTTTATATTGAAAAATACAAAGTAGTTGCACTCTTAGTTGCATCTTAGATATGGATTTGAGGAGGTACTTGCATTGGATTGCTTTGATGAGAGTTTTATTTAGGCTTTCATATATGAAGGATTGCATTGGCATTCAGAAAGGAATATATATTTATGCATATCATGTAGTGGCATACCCTATTTTTCATTTGACAAAGATTGCACTTAGCATCATTTCTTATGGTCTGCATATTTACTTCACTACTGAGTCATAACTTCATTAGTTACACGATCATTTCCCTTTGAGTAATTATAGCCAAATAAAATCAACGCTTAATTAAAATGGATTACACTATTTTCTTTGATAGAGTACACCAAAAAGATTAGGTTTTAGGGTCTTGGAATAGTTCATTGTGAGTAAATTCTCCAAGACCACTAAACAACAACATGTATGTGTCTGTCTAGCGGAGAGTGTGAAATTCCTTGGTATAATTAGTGTTTCTCAGGATCCTCCTCTTACAAGGGAGTTAAGCATGAGGCAGTGTGAGCAGTTATTGATTGGGATGACCCCTAGTCATAACTGAGTAGCACCAGAGATATTCCCGGGATTGTATTCATATCTGGGGGCTCTTTCGAGAGTTTCAAGCTTTGCTACCCTGCCCATATGGTTGATCTCGCCTGCAACTATCCACCTGAGCATTGATTATATTGAGGTGACCTTAGTTTCCTTACCTAGGTTATCAAGGGGGTACTTCACAGGCGTTATTCTGTAGGTGTCCTGGCCAGATAGAGGTCGGACAACATAGTCGCTTTATGTGTTGAGGTTGAGGGCCACTATAATTGGTTACATACCTCTGCTTGTAGTGTATGGGAGTTTCAAGCCTCTCCTAGGTGAGACATACCTGCTGCATTAGGGAGCTCACATATCCTCCCTTTGGTTTTCTTGTATTTTGGCTATATATTTTCTTAGGAGTGTGCTCTTTGTGTGCTAGTTGGCCTTAGGGATCGCGGTTACTTGAGTATATTTATGCTCTCTTGCGTTCGGATCTTTTATTTTTGGCATGCCTAGTATCTTATCACCCGTCCTTGGTCCTAGTACGGACCTTGGTGTCAGACTTGGGGGCATCACAACCCCTTACCCGGCTCATAGATTTGGGAGTAGTCACATTTCTCTCTCTACTCCATTTGTGGAGGATGTTGACTACCTTCTCTCAGTATTTACATTGGTGGTCACCCTCACAGGGGTGGTGGTGGATGCGTGAACATTGGGTCTACACCTTACTTTCATTTTTATGTCCCATTGTTCACTGCATTATTTCCTTTGGGTGCAGTTGTCATGATCATTCATCCCTATATCCTATAGTTTGGATTCTTTATTGACTATTCTAGGTTGTTTTGGACTAATATGGTTTTCATGTAGGGTCCATTTTTTGTACACTCTCTCTGAGGTTTCAACCCATTCGTGCCTATCACAGGTATTATGTCTGAATTGGCATATAGGTTAGGATTTCACATCCGTCTGCATTTTGCATGACCTTATGACCGTTCCATCTTAACCTTAGGTATGAACCCATTCCATGGTATCACAGAACCTTCATGCTGTTGTTAGAAGTGGTACTATGTGAATGGTAGAGGCTTCCTATACATGGGTGTCCTAGTTAGCTCCCTTTTGCATTTTGTACCCATGTTGTGAGTCCTCTCTTAGGTCCAGGAGTCCTTTCTATAGTACCACCACGTCTTTTCACAAGAGCCTCATACTCCTCTTGATCTTTTTGTTGGCCTGTTTCCCCAGAACTCCCTTATGTCAAGTTGTAATTGCATTATCATGAGCTTTTCCTGCCTCATTGAGCCTTATGCTGGATTCCTTGAATTTGAAGTATCAACCGTATAGCCCAAGCTTGTCTCATGTCTAGCCACACAGAGCCATTTTATATATCCTTTGCATCTTGATTCCCTATTTGTACTGGGAGGGGACTTTCCACCGAGTGTTGCTATCCTACACATGTCTCCTTGCATTGAGCATGGGTATGTTCCTCTACTTGGAACTAGTTTGTTTTCCCATTTGACACTCATCTCCTTCTAGTCTGTAACTTTAAAGCAATTTTATTCTTTTTCAAGCTTTTCAAATATTTGAAAAAGTCCAAAAAAATTAAAAAACCAAAAAGCCGGACAAGAAGAGATGTTATCTTTGGCAGTAGTTGAGTCGTGTCGCCTTCGAACAAAGCACTATATATCACATCTGTTGGTTGGGTTAATAGTTTGAATTTAGGAGTTGTACTCATTTATCTGAGTTTATCTCCATCGACTGGTTAAGCTTCCAGTCCCTATGGAGCCTCTGTCGATACCTCCTATGTCGTAGAGATGTCCAAGTTTTGTATATCGAGTCTATGCTGCCTACATTTAGTCACCATTTGCCTTTATGCTCTTGTTCGAAGGAATTTGAAACCTGAGTTAGCCATTCCTCAGTTATCTTTGCTTTGCATGTCGGCCATTCCTGGTACACTTACTAGTTCATGCACCTTATGATCGAGTCCTTCCACATTATATAGCTTTGTTGAGTACCTCATGTTAGATGATGGGGGATTCCTTAATGCCCTCCTTCCAACGGATTTCATCCCATTGACTTCAGATCATTTATTTTGGGATAGGAATCTAGAGTCAGTTTTGAGTGCCTTGAGACTTGCAGTCATCAGTGGCAGGTTCTCTCACCATTGACATTTTTTGGGAATACATCAATGTCCCCTGATCAATGGATTCTCTCAAATTTTTGACCTCAACACATTTATTCACACGTGTTAGTTTGCACTATAGTACCTTGATTCCCATTTTCATTATCGGTGGGTGATCTCGTGTCTGTTAACGGTATTCATCAATGACCGGTAATCAGATGATGGACTACTATGTTCGACCTCGACACTTATATTCACATAGTAGGACATGTACTCGTAGCGGTTTGTGTAGAAGACCTTCTAGACTGGTGGCATCTCATATATGCTACCTCCTTGATCATGCTAGTGTTCATGAGATTTCAGCTCTCGTGACTTGATTCCAGTATATGTTAGACATTTTCAACCATTATGGAGATCTTGATCCATTATATACCTTCATCTTTCATGGAGATCATGATCCTTTGTATATCTTCATCATGGAGATTTTGAGTTATTTATATTATACATGGCAATGACCACACATGTCATATTTTGTATCATCCATATTCATGGCCATTGTACTCTTATGTATCCGAGACTTCTATATCTACTGTAGAGTTTTATCATTATATTGTACTGATTGGATGGCTAGTTTTTCCACTGGATTCTTCATCACTCCACTCCTGGGATGGACTTATAATGTATTTCGGCCATTGTATGACCCCTCTAACCTCACACATTAAGGGGCATCTGTTACAGCTGATTTTACCACACATGGTGTATCACACTTTTATGGCCTCCCTTGTCCCTTTGCAGACTGTTTAGACCCCATAGACCATTTTTGTACCTTTGGTGTTTCCAATATCATCCCTAAAAACATGCAAAAATTGCCATACGTGACTTTTAATCTCTTTCTTGCGTATATACGCGGGTTTGACCCTTAAACCCGCGTACATCGGGATGTGTGCAAAAGGCCAAATTCTTTTGGAGTTTTCCTTGATGTGGATCCGACTCACTTGTATCCTGGCCTTCCATATGCCTTGAGATTGCTCGGATTCGACCTTCATTTACCCCATTGAAGAGCTATATAAGGAACCCTTTGGATACATTGAAGGCATGAGGAATTGAGAGCAAGAGAACTATAGTCCATTGTTGTCAAAACTTATACTTGAGTCTGCGTCCATTTGTCACTTGGAGCACTTTTGTGTTCTTCCCAAGATTTCCTTTTGTTTGTGAGCTTGCTATCGAGATATGGAGGATTGAAGTGGTGGAGGCCCAAGTGGAGGACTCAGTTTCTCCGATTCGCAGACATGCCGACAGAGGTCGTATCTATTGTAATATCTTTTTTATATTAATAGAAATATCTTTTCCTGTCCAATAATGTGTATTTGAATGAATATTTGATCCATGGATGATTTCAAATCCTTATATGTTATTGATTATATATGCTAGAGTAGGTCTAACACAAATATATATAGCATGCTTTTCTTGTTTGCTGGTTTTTGAGGAAGCAATTTATCAATACAAGCTGGAGTTGGAAAGCTCAATGGGGATCTACATCAACCGTCCGGAATAAGGTATGAATCGATATCCTTTAGTGTTAGATATTTGATTTCTCTTGCATATAGGAAAGGATTGATTTCTGGAGTCAAGTTGTCTGTTGTGGTACCCCAAACCATAGGAATTTCTCTCCATAATAGAATTGGCGACTCCACTAATGTATAATACTATCTCAAAGGTGTTTGAAATCTATCACTTATAATGTATGAGAATATCTATTATTTTATGACTAGAAGAATATGGAGGTGGAGGAAACTCTCACTATGGTCAAGGAATTATAAGTTCAAATCTCAATCAATGTGAAGTTAAAACCCCTAGATACATAATTCCCTATACTAACCCAATAGGGCACCAACATGAAATCTGTTGAAAAACCTTGTTTTAAATCCTAGGTGGAATATGTGGTTAGTTCCATTTTAAGGACTTTGTTTCCTTTTGAATTCTCCGTTTTGTTAATTCATACGTTTTTTAGGAAAAATATGTTCACCAATACACATATTCCCTCCAAGGAATAGAGACTTGGCTAGGCCTATAAATCCTTAACTGGTTGATAATTTTTGTTGATTCTAAATGTCCTTTTTGAAGATTATACAAAAAATTAATCTATGTAACTTACCTTAACTATAGTGAAACTGTTTATAGCCATATCAGTTAATTTTAAATAATAATAATAAAAAAATTTGTTCTTTTGTAACATTGGTTGTCATTGACATTAGATAGGATGGATCTTGTTTGAGAATCAAGTTTTTCATATAAAAAATAGTTTGTATGTCAATGGAAAATTTAGTACTATTTCCAAGGTTAATACTATTAAACAATGATTAAAAGAAACATAAAAAAGACTAAATATTATACTCAAACAAAATTATAGTTCCACAATTCCCATATATGAGGTATCCTAATAGAGAAAATCATTGCAACTATTGCATTGATACTAGAAATTCCACAGCTCATGCAAATGCAAGAGTAGTATCTTATCTTGTTAGTTCCACACATGAGATAATTAGATATCTATACTAATGACATAATAAACTATATAGATAAAATGACACATACTCACATACATTTGTATGCATGTAACATACGTACATTTAAATACATACATACATACATACATAATGAAGTATAGATAAATGGTTTTCTATTAAACCTCATCCATGAAACTATCTTGTACAATATCCTTTCTTGAACCATAACAAATCTACCTATAACTTCAGCATTTATAAGCATCACATGAACTAGGATCAAAATGCCTAGTTCCGTCATGTTCCCTTTCCTAATTGAACTTCCTTTCATGGACTAAAGGTCAATTCCTCTCCCTCCATCATTAGGTTTTACATTATTTGAATATCCATGCTAGTGGGGTAATTAAATCAATGTGTTATTTTGAAGTAAACTATGGGTTCGAGTGGAAATCAATGCTTGGGTATAATGCATGTTATTATAAATCACGACATATTGTGAATGGGGGTTATTCCTATGACTATGAGACAGAATTCCTATCAATGGGTTACACATAAAATTATTAATTTGCATAGAACCATGACCTACCACCTAGAATTCACTGATGTTATTTACTAGTTGACATATGATCTTATCCAATTATGGCCCATAGTTTTCTAACTAAATACAATGATACCTCATCATATGATTGCAAGGAGGTTTGTTAAAAACCATAAACTACCTATCCATATAGTTTTTTATAAACCAACTATGGTCTCAATGTGTGGTACACTATTAAAATGTGTTTCTTCGTCACAAGAGGGTGTAAATTAATAATGGGCTCAATAATCAAATGGAACCTCATTGGTATTGGAAGGAAATTTGTTAAATCCATAAGCCACTTATCCACTTAGTAGTCTATAAATTGTTGTTATGTGAACCAATCCATGCAAATATGCTTCATTGTCACAGGAGGGTGTAAACTAGTTATTAGGTCAACAAACAAAGTAATGAGATCATGTTTGAAATTTTTATTTCTCTCACCTTTTTATATCTAACCTCATCCTATACTATTCAAACATGCTTTCCTTATATTTGAAAACATCAAATAATTTTCATTGGGAATTAGTGACTCAAGGCCATTGTCGATTTCATTGTTTACCACAAGATTCAGTGGAAAGGAGATAGGGTTGCATTGTTAGATGATGATGGGTTAAGATTCTATTCATGTTGGGACTCGATGAAAAATCAATGGTCAATTAAGATTCTATTCATGGTGGGACTCGTTGAAAAGATAATGGCAGGTTAAGATTCTATTCATGTTGGGACCCAATGAAAATATATTTGTAAGTTGAATTTAAACAAGAATAATTTTCTTTTTCTAATTTGAAGAATTTTAGAAAGAAAGAAATAATAACTTTTGATGATGTAACACCCCTCATCCTTTTGGAAGTCAAATGCATTTCCTTTTCTCCTCAAACCATACCTCCTACTTGAAACACACACCATGGTTTCAAAACAAACCATAACTCCTACTTGAAACACACATCATGGTTTCAAAACACAATTGGTAAGTATGTTTTTAATTGATACATGAACTTAGGAACACATGCACATTTTTAACATGTGAAAATCACAAAAAAATGACACATATTCTGACTTGAAAATATAGTTTTCCATATATTATTTGACTTGAAAATATAGTTTTCCATAAACTATATGAAAAGGTACACATGCATGTTCTTGCATGAACATGTTCCTTAACACCTCATTGCCACATTTTTAACCATCAACTTTATGTAAGGGGCTAAGAAGCTGAATCCAAAAGTGTTTTTGATTTGGCCTCCCTATCATATCTTGTTCTTTCTTAGGTTACACATTATTTGAATATCTGTCCTAGTGGGGTAATTAACTCAATGTGTTATTTTGAAGTAAACTATGGGTTCGAGTGGAAATCAATGCTTGGGTATAACGAATGTCATTATAAATCACAACATATTGGGAATGGGGGTTATCCTATGACTATTAGATAGAGTGCCTATCAATGGGTTACACAAAACATTATTAATTTGCATAGAACCATGACCTACCACCTATAATTCACTGATGTTTTTTACTTGTTGACACAATGACCTTAGCCAATTTTGTCCATAGTTTTCTAATAAAATACAATGATACCTCATCATTATTGTGAGGTTTGTTAAAAATCATAAACTACCTATCCAAATAGTTTTTATAAACCAACTATGGTCTGTGGTACTCTATTAAAATGTGTTTCTAGTGTAAACCAATAATGGGCTCAATAAATAAAGTAATGAGATCTTACTTTGAAAATGGTAAATATTTCTCTTCGTTTTGATCTAACATCATCCTATAGTATTCAAACATTATTGTCCTATATTTGAAAACATCAAATATTGTAAATTTCCCTTTGGCATTGACAATGGACTTAAATAATGTAGTGAGTGAAAGGCATGAGGACACTTTGGTGATTCTAAAAGTAAAAATTAGACTTTTTAGTGATTTAAGGCCATTGTTGATTTTAGTGTTTACATCTATACTCTTTCGTTTGGGTCTAGGTTGGGTTTGATTTATTTGGGTGATAGGGGGATTTGGATTCTATTAATGTGTAAGCTACATTAAAATAGATTTATATATGTTTCATTTGAATGATAATAGAAGAAATTGTATTTATTTTTTTAATTTGAAGAATTTAAGAAAATTTAAAAACAAAAAAAATGGATAGTTTAACCTGCCTTAAATGAATGGTGGAAACAATAAATGGAAATGATGCAAGATCCATCATCCTTGTGGCAATCAGATGAAATGTACCCCCCTCAAATCATACCTCCTTTTCCTTGAAAAAACAACATGGTTTATGACAAAAATACAAGCCATAGGTATATTTTTTAAAATTAATACACATACAAACATGCATGCACTTAGGAACATATGAGAATTTTTAACATGTACACTTTCCTATAAGTACACATGGACATACTCTTTGAAATAACAACCTAGCACTCTATTTGAAACCTATCCATTAACTTCATGTGATGGCCCAAGAGGCTCCAACCAATATTCCTACTAATTTGGCCACCATATCACAACCCACTCTTGAATAACAAGATTAGAAATATTTTATTTTCATCATATACATTATTATATCATCACCATGATATGCATGATAATTGACTCAATAATTAGGAATTTAGACATATTTTATCATTATAGAAAATTACACACATCATATGAACATATGAATAAATACACGAGTGTGCATGCGCGCACACACGTTTGCCAAAAAAAAAATTTAGGTGAAGTTGAGTATTCAAAGTGGTAGATTATACAACCTTGACTTCTTTCTATCATGTGACCATGACAGGACACTAAGTACATGTTAAAGACAAATTCTCCAACTTCCCCAAAGGTCACGATTTCTAGATTATGGAAAATTCATTTCAAATTTTGAAATTGATTATCAAATATGTCAGCTAATGCTAGAACCTTCACTACATAGATACTCTAGTGATAGATTTTGGACTTGATATCTACATAGAAATTCTCACACATATAGTTTCGTAAATATGCATGACTAGAATTGATGATTGGGAATGAAAACTAGTGAATTTTTCTAGGTAAAGATGTCAACTTCTCATGGTGAAATTTTATATTTTCCTTTGTTATGACAAGTAAAACAAGTGTGAGTTGATATTTCCAATGTGCAACATTTCCATGTTATGGAAATTAACAGAATAACCATAAATTATGAAATTAAAATCAATGTGATTGAAACGCACCTTCCAGTGTGAGTAGACTTTTAGGATTATTTCAATCTTTTTTATCATTCCATCTTTGGTTGGGTTATTTCTGATATGTAAATACTATTCAATTCCAAGGATACTAAAAGTGGTAGGGGATGAGATCTACACAACTGCTACACAAATTTCATTATGATCACCTACTCTAGTTATAACCATGTGGTCCTCATTTATATGATATGGTGTTGGGGATAGCACAAGTTACATATTGTCTTGTCTTACATATTCATCCATAATTCCATCAAGCTCTGGTTCCCACATTTTGAGGCTATATTATAGTTCATTGAAGATGCATTGGCACTTTCTCTTCACTTTTAAATTGATAAGAGTTTTGAATTCTATTAGGTTATTTTAATTGATTATTTATACACATTTATATAATGTATTTCTTTTCAATTCCAAATGACTAATTTAACTAGTTGTCACGAGTGATACTTGAAATTTGGATTTTTTTTAAAATTATTAATATATAAAACTTTCATAAATAGATATAGATATGAATATAAAAATGGATATGGAAATGTCCATAGGTCATACATATATTTCATCATTGATAATCAATATATTGTCTATGTCTCATGTGGTTGGTATTATACTTTTGACTTGTCCTCAACAACTTCCAATCTAAAATCACAATTTTGTTTGTATGTAATAACCAACATAGATCCTACATTGGATCTGGCAAGTGTCGAAAGGGATAAAATCCTTTGATCTACAAAGTAAAATATAGATCAACACAAGAATTGATGTTTGTGTGAATAAATGTTATTAAAAAACATAAGATATTGGGAAAGGGGGTTAGTGCTCTTCCTAAGAGGGAGGGTACCTCTCAATGGGTCATTATGTGAACCAATCCAAGTAAATATTCTTCATTGTCACAGTA
>LPNX010441935.1:92503-99962 GCA_001517045.1 Pseudotsuga menziesii
ATCTTCATCTTCATCTTCATCATCATCATCATCAACATCATCATCAATTTCACTAGAGGGACCTTCAATTTCCACAAGCCATGCATAGGCTTTAGAGAAATAATTAAATTTATCTTATTTATTTAAATCCTTATTCCTCCTAACAATAATTTTAAGTTCCATTAGATGGGTCAAATAATATACCATTTTAGGGGCCATCAAGTGTTATGTGGAAAAAAAGTTAAACCAATAATATTAATGATAATAAATAAACAAATAATAATAATAATAATAATAATAATAATAATAATAACAAGTAATTCACCAAGTAATATATAAGTAACATTAGAAAAAAGAGCTTAAGGATGACGTTTCTTTAAGGGGAAATGTATGTAATAAACCACATTAAGAAGAATAAATACATAAACTAAAGTAATAAGAATGATGAGAATGGAACTAAAGTAATCATAATAAAACTTAATAATAAATAAATTAAGAAATCATTAAGAAATTAGGAAAGCCTTAGCCGTGCACCCAACCCATTAATTGTGCTTAAACATATTGCGTGCGCGTTTTGCTTATACAAATCGCCTACGCATTTTGACTCTATATAACGCGTGTGCGTTTTGGGACTGTTAAAACAGTGAATTGTCTTTGTCCGAGAGCAACTTCACTCTGTTTTTATGAAAATTCCGATTAGCGCGCATTTTTTTCAAGAGCACGAGCCTGCCTGTGGAAATACTCACTATCTACACATTCTTCATTATTCTTTTTGTTATGCAGGTGCAGCATTGAGGACATCTTTCATCGTTGAGGAGCACACAGGATAAGATATCAAGCTTCAATTTCATTTCATGGTGATGGTGGATAACTTTCATTTGCTTATTATTCAAGAGAACCAAAGGTAAATTTTCCCATTCATTATTGTTTTGATGGGAAATATGAACAATTGAGAAGGAAGATTGAAGCGCCTTGAAGGATCAATAGTTATAAAGCAAGTTAAAGGTTTGGAAGCTTGTAATTGAGGAGCAACAAAAATAAACTATATTGACATTGATCATTGTGGTGATGGGGAATGTACGTAACCGAGGAAGAAAATCAGCAAGGAAGAAGAGACCTCAAGAAGTCATCGAAGAAGAGAAAGAAAAGAAAAGAATAGACATGATGAATCGGAGGCTTTCTTTGGAAACTAATCCAAAACCAATTATAGAGGATACGTCGGTTCATCCTATTAATCTAGCACAAGAAAAAAGGAAGCATTCACTAGAGGGACCTTCAATTTCCACAATAGTTGTTGAACAAGCACCCCATGGAAGTATTCAAGAAGCAAAACGTAGGTGCTCATTAGGGGATGTTTCAAATCCCACATCAAGTCAAAGTGATAAGTTACCATCTCAAGACGAAGCTCATGAAGAGGCAGTGTACATGGAGCCTACTGTTGAAGAGGCATTGGACAGGGAGCCTACTGTCGAAGAAGAAAATATTAACCAGACCATCGATGAGGATGTTCGACTTCCACCATCCAACTACCAGGAAGAGAGTGAAGGACAACAAGTTGCTATTGAAATGCCAGAGCGTATTGTTGATGCAGTAGATGATAGAAATCCAACCCCCTTACCTCCATTAGAAAGCACACGTCGAAGAACTCCAAAGCGTATACAAGTTGATGAAGGACTCCTCAATTCCATTGAAGGTACGCTATCTAAACGTAGTATTTCTTATCAAACTCAATAGATACTAAATAAATATTTTGTTTCTAAATGTGATGGAGATAAATGTAGATTATTTTTATCATTGTTAAAATCTAGGGGCATGAATATTGTTAGGAAATCATTAGGGACAAAGATGATAAAGCCTTCTGGACCATGTTCTCATATAGTTAAAAGCTTAGTAGACGCCTTTGGTAAAATTGGTAAGAACACACAGTCAAAGGACTGCAATGCAGCTCGTCATGTGTTGTCACAAGCAATTGTAAATAAGAGCACCAGGGTCCTTCGTTTTCTCAAACCTACATCTAAACTAGTTAATTTGAATGTAAAAACCCTACATAGGTATTCTATTAGAAGAGAACATCTCGACACAACCAGCCAGATGGATTTTTGGGCCTTTATTGGTCGATTGCCACATCGTGACATGAAGCTAGTTGATGCAGTAAAGGGACTAGTGCAGAGTTTTTGGCATGATCACACAAGGCCTTTTTCAAACCGGAAGGATGTACTAAAACTGAGAAGGGGTTCAAAGGACCATGAACCACATATTAAGCATCTTCTTGATATAAAACAGACAGAACTATACGAGAAATTTAGGAATGAACATAGGCAATTGAATTTGGGGCAAAGATCTTTTGAGAAATGTAAGCCCTGGTATGTTAGAATAAATACTCTTCGTAACAATTGTTGTTGTAGATACCATGTAGAATATTAATATTACTATGAAACATTTTTGTACATTCGTTGTGTGTTGCATACTAACCATGTGCAGGATTTCTCCTTGATAATACCACTGACCTCATCAAGAGAATTCATTCATAGTATCATGTGCAATAGGCCTGAGGGGCAAACTTACTATGAAAAATCCTGTTTGGATGGAACTTGCTCCAACTGTGCTGGAATGGCATTATTAAGCCGATGTATGCACGAAACTGGAGACAATGAATTTGGGAATATGGTTACAGACATAAAAAGTTTCAAATATATCAGCTATGAAATAGTCCCAGGGAAAGAAAGCAAAAAAATACAATTGGTGACATCTCAGGTACATGCATTTATCTATAAATTTATGTTTGAACAGTTGCATTTCATTCCTTACTTACAAAAAAACCTGATATTGAGATCATTTTGTGTCAACAGGTACAAGTTAGTGTCTTCATCAAGGAATTTATTGAAAAGACACGTCAATATGTTCAGCATGTCCACTTGGCACGATGGCAGGATGGGAAGTTTAGAATATGTAGAGATACATTTCCTCGTGGTACTATACTTTCAGTTGTTGATTTTGTCGAGAACTACACTTTGCAACCTCAAAATGAGATCCAAAGTCAGTATTATCACTCTGAGCAGGTTTCCTTGATGGTGCATACCACATAGAGGCATGGCCCAAATAGTAGTGACGAGCAAAGAGAAATTCTAAAGGAATATCACTTCTACATAAGTGATGATAGGTGCCATGAATTCCACTATGTACGTCATTGCTTCATCATGTTCTATGATCATTTGAAGGGTGGGAACATACAGATGGATCGACATTGAATTTGGTCTGATGGATGTGCTGGCCAGTTCAAAAATGCACGCATATTTCAATAGTTGTGTTCATTGCATAAAAACTACAAAGTTCCACATATGTGGAACTATTTTGATACTGGGCATGGTAAAGGAGAGCATGATGGATCCAGAGCATGTGTCAAAATAGCCCTACAAAGAGAGGAATTGAAATTATCTACAATATCTACTATTCGAAATGCTCAATCTATAGTCAGGTGGTGCACGCCAGTAATGGGAGAGGAATCAGCTATGCGAGTAGAATCCACAAGAAAAAGACATGTGGAGATATTTTTTTGGGAGGTGGTAGACATAGATCGTTCACATGCATGGGAATGCAAGACTGTTCCTAGGACTCGTGGCTTTCATTTGGTTGGAAGTTCTTATAACCTAGTATTTGAAATTTGGACCAGAAAACTTGCTTGTTTTTGCTCGCCTTGTTGTGATGGTGACTGGGATGTGTGTGAATCATTGGATTGGGTTGATGGATGGGATCACATATCACTTCCACTTGATCAGCGTGCAATTGTTGAGTTAACTCCATTGGAAGAAGACCAATTGTTTATTTCTATAGATTTTGATCATGTATCAAACCTTGTACAACCTGGTATGATGCATTTCCTTAACATTTTTTTGTTAAATTTACGTAGTCTTGAAACTCACATTAATGGCCTTGTATCACATGGAAAATATTTGATCATATACCTACAATCATACTATGCAGGACACATATACGCAGTGGTTTCCTCAAAATATACTGAATGGGGTGGTGATTACTGGTTGGCACGTTGTATAGAGGGAAAGCAAACCCTCATTATGTCCATGACTGATGATGAAAACAACCACTTCCCCACTGGGTCTATGGTTGTTAAAGGTGAATACCTTACACATGAAAACAATGCAAGAAAGAAGGGTGGATATGTTTACAAGGATTACAAACCAGGTGCAAATGTGTATCACTTTACCAACTTAATCATTGGTACAAACCTCCAGGTAAGAATAATGCCTAGCCAAAATTCATCGAAGGTACGCTACTTCTTACCGGATACAGAGCACGAGAGACTAATGGAGACCATCATTATAAGAGATGATCTGGAGGGCTTGGTTGTATGATACTAGGTGGGATCTAGCATGATGAGGTATGTATCATAATTTTAATTTCCCCATGTTTGTTTCTTATGAATATGTCAATTTTGTGTTCTTGATATGCAAAATTTTCCATAATGTTGTTTATAAATATGCCAAAAGTTCTCTTGTATTTCAAGTTAATGAACATGCCAAATTTTACATATGATCAATAAACCATATATATCAATCAAATGATTTTATTAAGGAGTTTAATTTCCAATTAAAAGATAAAAATAAACTCATTTCCTCATGTTTCTAATTGATCATGTATTATAAAAATCCTAAAACAAAACAACATACTAGCAATGACAGCTCGACAACTCAAAAGTAACATTAAGTCGTTGATGCACAGAAAGACATGGATGGTGGGGATGTGGTTGGCGTTGCCATATTTCCCATGCCCAAACACACTAGCAAGAGTTGACAAAATTCAAAATTGCTGCTCTGTGAGTTTTTTTGCGCACCGGGCCCAAGTCCACCAAGTGTCCCTGAACAGTATCTGGAGGTGACCTGTAAATCGCCATAGATCAATGCATGGGCCTCCGATCAACGAACCGTCGATTCCGTTGGATTTGTGACATGGGATTTTAGCTAGGGGGGGCCTCTCCCTCCTGTCCATTGCCCGATGACCTCCATCTATGGTGGTTTCTGAAGCTAGGGTTTCGCTCAGTAGGGGACAATGCAGTCACGCCAACGAGGGCCAAAGATGGAAAGCCACAGATGGTGGGGATGTAGTTGGCATTGCCATATTTCCCATGCCCAAACACGCTAGCAGGAGTTGACATAATTCAAAATTGCCGCTCCATGAGGATTTTTACACACCGGGCCCAAGTCCACTAGGTGTCCCTGAATGGTATCTGGAGGTGACCTGCAACTCGCCATAGATAGATACGCAGGCCTCCGATCGATGAACCATTGATTCTGTTGGATTCGTGACATGGTATTTTAGCTAGGGGGGGCCTCTCCCTCCTGTCCATTTCCCAATGACCTCTGTCTACTATGGTTTCTGAAGCTAGGGTTCCGCTCAGTAGGGGACAATGCAATCACGCCAACAAGGGCCAAAGCTGGAAAGCCACAGATGGTGGGGATGTAGTTGGCGTTGCCATATTTTCCATGCCCAAACACACTAGCAGGAGTTGACGGAATTCAAAATTGCCGCTCTATGAGATTTTTTGCGCACCGGTCCCAAGTCCACCAGGTGTCCCTGAACGGTATCTGGAACTGACCTGCAACTTGCCATAGATCGATGCTCGGGCCTCCGATCGACGAACCATCAATTTCGTTAGATTCCTGACGTGGGATTTTAGCTAGGGGGGGCCTCTCCCTCCTGTCCATTACCCGATGACCTCCATCTACGGTGGTTTCTGAAGATAGGGTTTCACTCAGTAGGGGATAATGCAGTCATGCCAACGAGGGCCAAAATTGGAAAGCCACGGATGGCAGGGATGTGGTTGGAATTGCCATATTTCCCATGCCCAAACACACTAGCAGGAGTTAACGGAATTCAAAATTTCCGGTCCATGAGGTTTTTTGCGCACCGGGACCAAGTCCACCAAGTGTCCCTGAATGGTATCTGGAGGTGACCTGAAACTCACCATAGATCAATGCTAGGGCCTCCAATCGACGAACCGTCGATTCCGTTGGAGTCATGATATGGGATTTTAGCTTGGGGGGTCCTCTGCCTCCTATCCATTTCCTAATGACATCCATCTACGGTGGTTTCTGAAGCTAGGGTTTCGCTCAGTAGGGGACAATGCAATCATGCCAACGAGGGACAAAGTTTGAAAGCCATGGATGGTGGGGATGCGGTTGGCGTTTCCATATTTCCCATGCCTAAACATGCTAGGAGGAGTTGACGGAATTCAAAATTTTCGCTCCGTGAGGTTTTTTGCGCACCGGGCCCAAGTCCATGAGGTGTCCCTGAACGATATCTGGAGGTGACCTGCAACTCACCATAGATCGATGCTCGAGCCTCCGATTGATGAACCGTCAATTCTGTTGGATTCACGACATGGGATTTTAGCTAGGGGGGGGCTTCTCCCTCCTGTCCATTTCCCTATGACCTCCGTCTACGATGGTTTCTTAAGCTAGGGTTTCGCTCAGTAGGGGACAATGCAGTCACGCCAATGAGGGACAAAGCTGGAAAGCCATGGATGGTGGGGATGTGGTTGGCGTTGTGATATTTCCCATGCCCAAACACGCTAGCAGGATTTGACAGAATTCAAAATTGTGGCTCCGTGAGTTTTTTTGCGCATCGGGCACAAGTCCACCAGGTGTCCCTGAATGGTATCTGGAGGTGACCTTCAACTCGCCATAGATCGATGCTCGCACCTCCGATCGACGAACCGTCGATTTTGTTGGATTCGTGACATGGGATTTTAGCTAGGGGGGGGGCTCTCCCTCTTGTCCATTGCTTGGTGACCTCCATCTATGATGGTTTCTAAAACTAGGGTTTCGCTCAGTAGGGACAATGTAGTCACGCCAATGAGAGCCAAAGCTAGATAATGCATTTCATGCCAACGGAGGCAAAACTTGGAAAACCCTATCCCTAACTAGGGTTTATTGTTTAACATGCATGGCCCATAACCATAACCCTACCAAGGAAACCCTAATCCTAACCCTAATCTTATCTTACTGTCACAACTCAATTCAGAATCAATCTAATGTTGAACTGAACTTTTTCAAATCCGGTGGACTTATGCTTCAAATCATGTTGATTCACAAAGTTGGTTCTCAGTATTTGGATTCTATACGGTAGTTCCTTTAATGCTGAGTGATTAGTCATTGGGTGCATGAAGTTTGTTAAATAGTGTTGTTGGTTGTTGATGAAATGTGAAGCATGTATTGCACTTAGTTTTATTAAATTACACTTGAGCATTGACTTAACTTGTAATTTAATGAATCCAAACTCACAATTTTTAATTAGATATATCCAATTGGTGTGCAAGTAGTGAGTTCATTGAAACCTTGAAATACATTTTATTGCACTTAAATTTATTAAATTACACGATCAAGAACTTTGACTTTAGTGTGCATGTATTGAGATCATTGAAACCTTTAAATATAATAGTTTTTTCTTTTGACATAGTGCATTC
>LPNX010441935.1:100192-139522 GCA_001517045.1 Pseudotsuga menziesii
CTGTGACAAAGGGGATTGTGTTTCTTGTGTAGTAGATGGAGCTATTGGTTGAACATGAAGGATGGTCGCATCCATGGTCAAACCAAAGGGGGTAGGAACTGGTGGTGGTGGTGGTGGCTACAATCACCAAATCTTGAAATAGTTAGAAATGTGCATGAATAAACAATAGACAACAATAACACACTATGTCTATATCATGTTCAAATAGTTGTACCTCTATGTGGCTTGTTGTTATTGCAGATACCACATTGACTGTTGCATCAATAACTCTTGCTACTGGTGGCTACAATCACCAAATGTTGAAATAGTTAGGCATGCATGAATAAACATATGCCAACAATAATAAACTATGTAATGATCATGTTGAAATAGTTGTACCTCTGTGTGATTTGTTGCCATTGTAGATGCAGCACTGACTGCTGCATCAACCATCCCTACAAGGTTTTCAATAGTAAACTCTGGCTCCTGATGCAGTAAACATGCAAATCAGAAATTAACAAAACATTTATGCACTGGATTTCAAGTTAATCAAGAAATATCGTTGAAGGATATAGAAATTACCATGGTATCAGTATCTCCATGGTCGTGGACAACTTCACTCTTTCTAGGAGTAGGCCATCTCATATACACTTGACCCTTGTTCACATATGGCTTATGAGGAGATACAACTCTAGGAAATGGTCCAGGTGTTTCGGTTGGTACCTATAGTCAACAAGAGTTCATGTAGTTAGACATGCATGATTCAATGAACATACATGTATTTAAAAAATGACATCTTTTAAATGTTTAAAATGTTTACCTCCATCACTGCTTTCCCTCGTGCAGGATCTGGCATCTGCCTAGATATTTCCTCAGTCGATACGACCATGGATCCTACCTCCATCACTGCTTTCCCTCGTGAAGGATCTGGCATCTGCAAGTTTAATAATTGTAAATATTAGACCGTAGATAATATTAGTGAACTAACATGTATAGTATGTGGAAATTATCAAATTAACAAGTATTAAAAAACTGAAATTTTAAAATGTTTACCTCGGTGTGAGATACGACAATGGGTGCTATAGGAATCTCTCCACCAACCAAGGGATCAGTGGATGGAATGTCATGCCCTTGTGTAGAGTGTGGAACATGATACTTTGGGGCATCGCTGCCAGCATAAAGCATCAACCGCAAGTTCACAAAATTAATATATTAGCTCAAACTATACATATGTGTACAAAGAGGAAAATAAATAAATAATTTATTACAATTAACCATATACATACATCACTCAAAAACCCACTGAAGACAACATTTGATGAAATACCATAGCATGGATGACCACACAATGTGAACTCATGAGGCTCAAAAGTAGGCTGGGAATGTGCTGATGGTGTTGCACTAGTAGATGGTCCTGCAGTAGATGGGGGTACTGCACTAGTGGGTGGTACTACACTAGAATATGGTCCTGCACCATGATGAACTGGTGTATGTACCACACCAGGGACATATGTCCCTTCCTCACCCATATGTTGAACCATAGTGCTATGGCGAACAACGACCCGTGCCAAACTCAAAAATGCATCACGTGTCTGTGGAATAACACAATGTACAGGTGGGACATCTGGCCCAGGCAACTGCCTGCGAGGTGCAGGGATAGGGCGATCAACGTCTCGAAGCCTGACATTGGGTCGGTTTTGGGGTATCCTCCCTCCGATCCCCTGAAACGCCAATATATCAAAATATTTTATGTGTTTACCCAACACGAACTCTGCATACATCTTCCGAAGGAAATACAAGGGGATTTCCCTGTTGTTGTGTGGTGGCATATCAAAAATCATATACCATCTGTCCATCCAGTTATCAACAAATGGTTGATATGTGCACCACTCGATAGAGATATGTGGCCTATTTGCATTTGGGATTTCCCCCGTGCGAGGGTCCCTAAACAATGAAAATATATGCTCTTAGGTAATTTTCAATTTTTTTATTGCACTGTAGCTAAGCCCATCAGCATACTCACGTCTTTTTCTTTCTCTATATGAAGTAATATCATATAGTATGTTGCTTGACAATGTAATAGTCTCAACAATTGCATCCAAAGTGGATGCAAGTGAACGTTGAATCATATCACCACCACTAAAAGCAGTACTGAGACCTCTCAACTGGGAAAGCTCAATCAATATTTCAGCATTGGTGTCCATAGCCACAACTGCAATAAAAAAATCAATAAGGAAATCATTAGAAACGTATACATGGTATATAATGACATCTCTTCAAAATTGAAAATGTAAATTAAGGAAAACTCAAGTTACAAGCAATTTAATGGCATTCACTTACATACATTTAAAACTTAAAATTAAACATTTAACAATTAAATAGTGAGTTTCGTTCAACTTCTTTCTAGAAGTTAAGGCAATTCTTCACCCTCATTGGTGACTTTTCCATTCACACTTGGCTTTAAACTTCTTTGAATTTAGGAGTGCTATTTTGACATGTTTTGGCCTTTACGTCCCTTGGATATGTAAAAGAAAGGGGCAAGGGACTATTAGAACATGTGAGGGTAGAAAATGGGTGATACAGGGTTGCCACCATATCCTCTAAATATAATTGACTCGATCATGGTTGGGAACACTCTCACGACGCACTCTAGGTAGTTCATGGGTGTTCACCATTTCCATTGTTGTATAACCATGGAAACCAACCAAAAGTTACATGGAAAATGGAGAATTTGTGGACTGGACTACAATTGGTTGTAGATGAGCTTAGAGACTTGACATGTAGAAATATATTACCCATTGTTTTTGCTATTTTAAAAAATGGTTGATAAGCCTAGTGATGCAGGGGCATAGACTGTTTGAGTGAAGTCATTTATGTCTTTACTAGATCTAGGGATATGGGTAGTCAAATGTCAGAAAGCTGACATTATGTAAAAAACCAATCCACATTTCAGGCATATGATGTATGGAGTGGTCACCTTTCCTCAACATTTCGTGGTGATTATGACTTTATAAATTGTCGTTCATTCAACTCTCAGGATCAAGTAGATCTCTTGAATTAAATGTTGTTGTGAGATTTTATAGCTTATAAATTTACTCCAGTTGTTGTATATGACTCTATGTATGTATAGGACATTCAGAATGAATAGGTCGATGGATTCACATGGTATTGTTGAGTATTGATATTCTTCTAGAAATTACAATCCCTTTATATAGTCATATGTGTTTTTTATTGTGTCAAATGATTGTTAAATATGGAATTCTGATCAAGATGAGGGTCCAATTTGCATATTTTGATCACAATTTCCTCTTTCTTCCATTTTGATGATTATATTGGTTGTTACATTTGGATCCCTCATTCATTATGTATCTTAAAAAGTTGGCATTCACCTATCTATGAAAATAATTGCTAAATTTTATTGCACTTTGTGTTAATTCCAGCACAATCATTGCATTTGAAGGTTTGACTATGCATGTTAAAGGTGGGCACTCTCGCTAGTATCCCAATTCAAACTTTGCATTCTTCATCAAATTCTATGCAAGTTGGGATTATACTTCTGTTTGTTTTATATATTTCTAGCCTTTTGGAACATTGAATATCTATTAGACATGATGTTTTTGATTCTTATAGCCTATTTTAGTTTGAGTCCATCAAACATTAGCTTGGGAGTTGTTGGGTTGATTATTCTATTAAAAAACACAATTATAGGTTAAAAATTGACCAAAAAAGAATGCTTTGGGTGATTGAATTACCTTGTTGGATGACAATTCACTAGTGGAATCTCCTCTCCTCAACCTAAATCATCTCCTCCAACAATCCCAAGTAGTTAACCTGCTCCAAAACGCTCCAATTGGCCTTCTTTTTCACGTTCTTGATTCGTAAAATGGGCCGCGGGTTTCGGGCCTGTGTATATAAATTATTTTTTGTTTTCCAAATCACGTACGCATTTTATAACTACATATCGCGAGCGTGTTTTGTAGTTATATAACGCGTACGCGATATTGTTTCCTATCCTACATGTCCCATGACATGTCAGACTCGGGTTGAACCATAGCAAGTGCTATGTAGCAGAAACACGTTGTATTTTTTGGTAACGTGATCGTGTTTTTGAAAACTAGGATTGCATCTAAAAGGTCCCTCATCTTCCTGCATTGACCCATCTCATCATAGCAACATTTTGCTATCATCATTATATATTAACGTATATCTATCACTATGACATAGATGCTAATTTACAATCATAAATATAGACATATCTCATGATTATAGAAAATTGCACATATCATATGAATAATGCATATGCGCACACACCAATTACACAGAGAACATACGGATCTGCTCTTTTTTAAGGGTCATCTTTCAATCTAATCACTTGTCATGGATATATAGTCAACGTGTCATGTGTTTAACATTATACTTTTGACTTGAGTTGTCTCCAGCACTTTCAAATCCATAATCATAGTTTCGTTTGTGCCTAATATGGATCCTACTTTTAACAACTGTTCTTCAATAATTAACCTGAAAACAATTGAGTGAAAATGACCTACTCGCTCACAAGAAACTGAAAGCGTTGGTGTGCATAATATAAACCAATCTTTGCTCAAGATTGGAACTGAATCGAAATCAACTGAACTTTCAATTATAGAAGTATTGGCGCTACTGAACCTTTGATTATAGAAGCATTTATTTCCAATTTGCTACAGAGTCAAAAAGTTTGTACGCTTAGGCTACAAATGCAAGAATCTTATGTTTCTTTTAGATTAAGAAAACGTCTATATCTATTCCAGTACCGATACCTTCTGCTGTATCTCATCGATCTCATTGGCCAATCAAAAGTTAAATGGACTTTGTTTCGTTCAAAGATTTACTTAACTTTTACGCAGGTACCTAAAAGCAGATTTGCGTAGAAAAACGAAGAATCTTGGCTGTTGAGAGCATAAGCAAACAAACTGTAGATAATGAATTATCAGTTCAAAAGCTGCTGGCATTTAAGCGAATATTTGTAGCCATTCATGTTCTGATTTTGACATCAATATAATACGCTTCCAAGTTGTTGCCCTGGGATCATCAATTGTAAAGTGGGATACAATAATATGTTAAAATATGCGAAGTACAGTATTAGTATTAGCTGTTGTAGCTTGCAATTGAAGGGAAGAAAATGTCTTGGGCAAATCTAATATAAATCTCTGTTTTCCGAAATTACTTTTGTAAGATGCCACTCTGGTTATTTCAATTTCCAAACAGTGTACAACTTACACTCTATTGTTTAAGTCCATCGTTTGCTGAGGAGCCTCAGACCGTAGTGTTAAATATGAAATAATCATATGATATATGTACCTTAGTGTTAAATATGAAATAAGCATGTATAACACTATGAAATAAGCATGGATATATGTTTAGTTGAGATGTTAAAATTAGCAATTGCATCTTCAAATGTAATAAAAGAATGTGGTAATGCAAGTGAAGCAAGAATATATATTGAAAGTAAAACAAAGAGGTTAATAAGCTTATAGAAATAATAAAAATAGCATATGCAAATCAAATTAAAACCAAATCCATTCACAATACTTTCACATCATAGTAAACCCAAAGTGGAAAGGATCCCTTAGAATTGAACATAAACAACACTATGAAATAAGCATGGATATATGTTTAGTTGAGATGATAAAATTAGCAATTGCATCTTAACATGTAATAAAATAATGCCGTAATGTAAGTGAAGCAAGAATATATATTGCAAGTAAAACACAGAAATTAATAAGCTTATAGAAATATCAAAATAGCATATGCAAATCAAATTAAAACCAAATCCATTCACAATACTCTCACATCATAGTAAATCCAAAGTGTAGAAAGTATCCCTTGGAATTGAACATAAACAGGAAAGAATCTAATAAATTGTGAGGTCTCTATAGAAAATGACTTAGGTATAGAAAGGATATATATTTTAAATAATATAAAAAAAATTAATTTCAGTTGTTTCAATATAGTTTGACACTTTCACTTATGCACAAGGCTTTAATGAAAATGAATATGGTAGTTGAGAACATGAAACGCTATTCAATGTAAAATAATTGTTTTTAGACTGTTATTATGTGGATAGGCATTTAGATATTATCTTAGATTTGGGATTTGTTTGACCAGATCAACAAGATTAATCGAAGTGTAACAAGTGTATTTTATCTTAGATTTGGGATTTGTTTGATCAGATCACAAGATTAATCTAAGTGTAACAAGTGTATTATAGGGATTCATTTCATAATGGTAGTATTTTGTTATGATTAAATGCATTTTCATATTAGTTCTTGTTTTTGTGTTATTAAATAGTATTTGTTTTGTGATTATATTAATTCTAACAATCTGATATAAATAATAGATATAAAATTATATATTGTAACCTTTGTTTAAGAGTTAATTATCTTCACAAAACTAAATGGTTGATTATGTCTATCGACATTTATCCACCAATTTACTTGTGGCTATACCAATTAAATTGTAAGTAAAATAATAATAATATATAACTCTCTTATCCAACTTGTGTCCATTGAAAACCTACAAATAAGAGGGGAGGCAAGGATACCTTTATCCATTGGCTTTCCTAAAAATGAAAGATATCTAATACTGAAATGCAGAATATTAAATGGATGAATAATAAAAGTAGACGGGAAGGCAAAAGGGGAAAGAGATAAAAATGATGTAAAGACAATGAAAAGGGTTTGGGAACCCCTTTCCAATAACTGATCTTTCCTTTAAAGCTTCATTGGTGACGTGGTTATGTCCTTTTTACATAAATTCCTAAATGGTAAATAAAGAAAACCTCTTAACAAAGAGTGGTCTTACTAGAGGGCGGATAACCCTTTAATAACAGATATTTTTCATTCTCTAGTGAGTTAGGGAGAATTTGTTATAACCCTTTAATAATAACTATTTTTCATTCTCTAGTGGGTTATAGAGAATTTGATATATTGATGATCTTACTATGGTGGTGGTGCTACAACTTTGATACCATTTTTGTTGAATCTTACAATCATTTGTAGCCCACTTGAAGATATAATATTGTTAATAGTTGGAATATAAACTTTGTGGTACAAGTTAAGAATACCTATTTATATGAGATTTTAAAATTTTGGATTTAAAAAAAAAATCAGGTGCCCATATTCGTGTAAACATGAATATGGGCACCCATATTTTTTTAATCCACGTTTTTAAAAGCTCAATCGAGATTTTTTCTAATCACACATAAGCCCTCGATCGAGACTTTTAAAAACACAGATAAAATCTCAATTGAGGTTTTCAAAACCTCAAATGAGCTAATAGCTCGATTCACGGCTTAAAAAACAAAAATTTAGCCCTCATTTTTGCAAATTTAATTTTGTTGGGATCTTTGCTAGGCCTTAACACTATCCTATGATGCACCTTAGGTGGTGTACTTCATAACGATGGATTCATCAATGAATCATCTATCCATTAGCATATACATTACAGGTTTGACTTCATATGATAATTCTTTTTTGTTTTCTTTTCAAACTTACACTCAAAAACTGTGTCCACAACTTCAAACAAATGCAAAGAAAAATAAGCAACATAAAAGGTACACAACCAAAAAATTCAAATCATATATATACCCCACATCAACGCATAGTCTTTAAAAGGGTACTTTTTGTTTTTTGAGTTTTGTAGCCAGCGAAAAAAAGGTTTACATACACACACGTGTATTAAATGTAATTAAATTTTTCAATGGTTAGATTTAAAATTAATAAAGTAATAATTTTTCAAAATTCATAAAGTAATAATTTTCCAAAATTAATAAAAGATGTGTATATATATCACTAAATTAGCAGACGTGCATACAAGCCACTTGTTAACTTTTCCTGAAATTTAGAAGAAAAAGCATATGATTAAATACAATTTTGACATATTAAATAATATATTTATATTGTAAATATAAGTGGAAGGACACCATAATTCCCTACAATTTTTTTTTGTTCCATGTTGGAATTCGCAAAGCATATTTGAGTTTTGAGTTCTTCAATTTGATAATTGAGTAGAAAATCAAATTTTCACCATCACTTTTGTCAAAAAAATGTTACCCATGTTCTCGTCTAGCATGAAAGTCACATGTTTCTCACATTTTGTCATTTTATGTTTCTCTACATGGTCTATATGTTGATATATATAAGTCATCAAGTTTTTAAGTTCTAATTGGATTATAGTATGCAAAGTTATTAGATAGATTTTTTTAAAGTGAACCTTGCATTTAATTCTATGTATCATGCTATGGAATTTTGGACATTATGTAATCTTTTGTTTTCTTTGTTAAGTTGCAACCCTTCTTATTAATACAAGTTTAACCATTCTAACTTATTTTAAAGAAAAAAAACTAACACATTAACTAAAATATGCAATCTATCTATTAACATAAATTGACAAAATGTTTACTAGTGAAAAAATATTGTGTAATGTTTAATACTATCTCAAGGGTGTTTAAAATAAATCACTTATAATGTAAGAGAAGAATATGGAGGTGGAGGAAACTCTCACTATGGTAAAGGATTCATAAGTTAAAATCTCAATCTATGTCAAGTTAAAACTCCTATATACATAATTCCCTGTACTAGCCCAATAGTGAACCAACATGAAATCTCTTGAAAAACCTTGTTTTACATCCTAGGTGGAATATGCGGTTAGTTCCATTTTAAGGACTTTGTTTCCTTTTGAATTCTCTATTTTGTTAATTCATACGTTTTTTAGGAAAAAGATTTTCACCGATACACATATTCCCTCCAGGGAATAAAGACTTGGCTAGGCCTACAAATCCTTAACTGGTTGATATTTTTTGTTGATTCTAAATGTCCTTTTTGAAGATTGTACAAAAGATTAATCGATGTAACTTACCAAGTAACTATAGTGAAATTGTTTATAGCCATATAAGTTATTTTTAAATAATAATAATAAAAAATTAATATTTAAATAATAATAAAAAATTAATATTTGTTCTTTTGTAACCTTAGTCATCATTGACATTAGATAGGATGGATCTTGGTTGAGAATCAACTTTTCATATTAGAAATAGTTTGTATGTCAATGAAAAATTTAGTACTGTTACCAAGGTTAATACTTTTAAACAATGATTAAAAGAAACATTAAAAAATACTAAATATCATACTCAAACAAAATTATAGTTCCACAATTCCCATATATGAGGTATCCTAATAGAGAAAATCATTGCAACTATTGCATTTGTACTAGAAATTCTACAACTCATGCAAACGCAAGAGTAATATCTTATCTTGTCACTTCCACACATGAGATAATTAGATATCTATACTAATGACATAATAAACTATATAGATAAAATGCCACATACTTACATACATGCGTATGCATGTAACGTACATACATTTAAATACATACATACATACATAATGAAGTCTAGATAACTGGTTTTATACTAACCTCATCGATGAAACTATCCTGTACAAGATCCTTTCTTGAACCATAACAAATCTACCTATAACTTCAGCATTGATAAGCATCACATGAAGTAGGATAAAAATGCATATTTCCTTTATGTTCCCTTTCCTAATTGAACTTCCTTTGATGGAATAAAGTTCAATTCCTCTCCCTCCATCATTAGGTAACAAATTATTTGAATATCCCTCCTAGTGGGGTGATTAAATCAATGTGTTATTTTGAAGTAAACTATGGGTTCGAGTGGAAATCAATGCTTGGGTATAACGAATGTTATTATAAATAACAACATATTGGGAATGGGGGTTATTCCTATGACTATGAGACACAGTGCCTATCAATGGATTACACATAACATTATTAATTTGCATAGAACCATGACCTACCACCTCTAATTCACTGATGTTATTTACTTGTTGACACAATGACCTTAGCCCATTTTGGCCATAGTTTTCTAACTAAATACAATGATACCTCATCATTATGGCAAGGAGGTTTGTTAAAAACCATAAACTACATATCCACATAGTTTTTTATAAGCCAACTATGGTCTCAATGTGTGGTACTCTATTAAAACGGTGTTTCTAGTGTAAACCAATAATGGGCTCAATAATCAAAGTAATGAGATCTTACTTTGAAAATGGTAAATCTTTCTCTTGGTTTCTATCTAACATTGTCCTATAGTATTCAAACATTATTGTCCTATATTTGAAAACATCAAATACTTTAAATTTCCCTTTGGCATTGGCAATGGAAGATACAATGGACTTAAATGATATAGTGAGTGAAAGGCATGAGGACACTTTGGTGATTCTAAAAGTAAAAATTAGTTTTTTTAGTGATTTAAGGCCATTGTTGATTTTAGTGTTTACATCTATACTCTTTTGTTTGAGTCTAGGTTGGGTTTTATTTCTTTGGTTGATAGGGGGATTTGGATTCTATTAATGTGTAGGATACATTAAAATAGATTTATATATGTTTCATTTGAATGATAATAGAAGAAATTGTATTTATTTTTTTAATTCAAAGAATTTAAGAAAATTTAAAAACAAAAAAAAATGGACAGTTTAACCTACCTTGAATGAATGGTGGGAACACTAAATGAAAATGATGCAAGATCCATCATCCTTGTGGAAATCAGATTAAATGTACCCCTTTCAAATCATACCTCCTTTTCCTTGAAACAACAACATGGTTTTTGACGAAATTACAAGCCATAGGTATATTTTTTTAAATTAATACACATACAAACATGCATGCACTTAGGAACATATGAGCATTTTTAACATGTACATGAGTCTTATAAGTACACACGGACATACTCTTTGAAATAACAACCTAGCACTCTATTTGAATCCTATCCATTAACTTCATGTGATGGCCCAAGAGGCTCCAACCAAGAGTCCTAATAATTTGGCCACCATACCACAACCCACTCTTGAATAACCGTGATTAGAAATATTTTATTTTCATCATATACATTATTATATCATCACCATGATATGCATGATAATTGACTCAATAATTAGGAATTTAGACATATCTTATCATTAGAGAAAATTACACACATCATATGAACATATGAATAAATACATGAGTGTGCATGCATGCACACACGTTTGCCAAAAAAAAACGTTTGGCGAAGTTGGGTATTCAAAGTGGTACATTATGCAACCTTGACTTCTTTCTGTCACGTGACCATGATAGGACACTAAGTACATGTCAAAGAAAAATTCTCCAACTTCCCCAAAGGTCATGATTTCTAGATTATGAAATTGATTATCAAATATGTCAGCTAATGCTAGAACCTTCACTAGATAGATACTCTACTGCATAGATTTTGGACTTGATATCTACATAGAAAATCTCACACATATAGTTTTGTAAAGATGCATTACTAGAATTGATGATTGGGAATGAAAACTAGTGAATTTTTCTAGGTAAAGATGTCAACATCTCATGGTGAAATTTTATATTTTCCTTTGTTATGACAAGTAAAAAAAAGGTGTGAGTTAATATTTCCAATGTGCAACATTTCCATGTTATGGCAATTAACTGAACAACCATAAATTATGAAATTAAAATAAATGTGATTGAAACCCACCTTCGAGTGTGAGTAGACTTTTAGGATTATTTCAATCTTTTTTATCATTCCATCTTTGATTGGGTTATTTCTGATATGTAAATACTATTCAAGTCCAAGGATACTAAAAGTGGTAGGGGATGAGATCTGCACAATTGCTACACAACTTTGATTATGATCACCTACTCTAGTTATAACCATGTAGTCCTCATTTATATGATATGGTGTTGGGGATAGCACAAGTTATGTCTCGCCTCATCTTACATATTCATCCATAATTCAATCGAGCTCTTGTTCCCACATTTTGAGGCTATATTATAGTTCATTGAAGATGCATTCACACTTTCTCTTCACTTTTTAAAATGGTAAGAGTTTTGAATTCTATTGGGTTATTTTAATTGATTATTCATACACATTTATATAATTTATTTCTTTTCAAGTCCAAAGGATTGATTTAACTAGTTGTCACGAGTGATACTTGAAATTTGATTTTTTTTTTTTTAAATATTAATATATAAAACTTTCATAAATAGATATAGATATGAATATAAAAATGGATATGGAAATGTCCATAGGTCATACTTATATTTAATCATTGATAATTGATATATTATCTATGTCTCATGTGGTTGGTATTATACTTTTGACTTGTCCTAGATGCCTTCAAATCTAAAATCACAATTTTGTTTGTATGTAATAACCAAGATAGATCATACATTGGATATAGCAAGTGTTGAAAGGCATAAAATCCATTGGTCTACAAAGTAAAATATGGATCAACATGGGAATCGATGTTTGTGTGAATAAATGTTATTAAAAAACATAAGATATTGGGCATGGGGTCAGTTCTCTTCCTAAGAGGGAGGGTACCTCTCAATGGGTCATGTATATTCATCTATCGATCTTCCATAGACACGTGACCTACCACTTGGGATTCACCAATGTTAGAGTAGTTGACATGGTGACCTAAAAGAAATCTATCCCATGATTTTTTAACTAAATCAAATGGAACCTCATTGGTATTGGAAGGAAGTTTTTTAAAAGCCATAAACCACTTATCCACTTAGTAGTCTATAAATGGTTGTTA
Organism: Pseudotsuga menziesii; assembly: GCA_001517045.1. Lineage (NCBI taxonomy): Eukaryota > Viridiplantae > Streptophyta > Pinopsida > Pinales > Pinaceae > Pseudotsuga > Pseudotsuga menziesii. Next base: position 112,813 of record LPNX010441935.1, read on the forward strand.
TGTGAACCAATCCATGCAAATATGTTTCATTGTCACAGGAAGGTGTAAACTAGTTATCAAGTCAACAAACAAAGCAATGAGATCATGTTTGAAATTTGTATTTCTCTCACCTTTTTATATCTACCCTTATCTTATAGTATTCAAACATGCTTTCCTTAAATTTGAAAATATCAAATAGTTTTCGTTGGGAATTAGCAATGCATGATACAATAGTCTCTACTGATGTAGCAAGTGAAAGGCACGAGGGAACTCTAGTGTTTCTAAAAGTGAGTATTAGGTTTCTTAGTGACTCAAGGCCATTGTTGATTTCATTTTTTACGACAATACTCAGTGGACAGGAGCTAGGGTTGCTTCGTGAGAGGATGATGGGTTACGATTCTATTCATGTTGGGACTCGATGAAAAGATAATGGTCGGTTAAGATTCTATTCACGGTTGGACTTGATGAACAGATAATGGAGGGTTAAGATTCTATTCATGTTGGGAATCCATGAAAATATATTTTTAAGTTGAATTTAAACACGAATAATTTTATTTTTCTAATTTAAAGAATTATAGAAGAAGAAAAAAAGATAAGACAGCCTACCAATGGTGAAAATAATACTTTTGGAAGTCAAATGCATTTCCTTTTCTCCTAAAATCATACCTCTTACTTGAAACACACAACATGGTTTCAAATTACAATTGATACATATTTTTTTAATTAATACATAAACAAACATACATGAACTTAATAACACATACACATGTACACATATTTTTTAAAGTGACAATATAGTTTTTCATAAGCTATATAGAAAGATACACATACAAGAACTTGGATGAACATGTTTCTTAACACTTCATTGTCACATTTTTAACCATCAACTTTATGTAAAGGGTTAAGAATCTCAATCCAAAAGTGTTATTGAGTTGGCCTCCCCAACATATCTAATTCTTTTCTATCATAACTCATTCTTTCTTATGAAAATGAGCAATATTTTAGCATCATCATTATATATTAACATATATCATCACTATGACATAGATGCTAACTTACAATCATGAATATAGACATATCTCATGATCATTATAGAAAATTGCACATATCATATGAATAATGCGTATGCGCACACACCAATCACACACACAATATATGGATCTGCCTTTTTTTAAGGGTCCTCTTTAAATCTAATCGTTGTCTCGAGCACTTTCAAATCCATAATCATAGTTTCGTTTGTGCCTAATATTGATCCTACTTTTAACAACTTTTCTTCAATAATTAGCCTAAAAACAATTGAGTGAAAATGACCTACTCGCTCACAAGAAACTGAAAGCGTTGGTGTGCATAATATAAACCAATCTTCGCTCGAGATTGGGACTAATTCGAAAGCAACTGAACTTTCAATTATAGAAGTATTGGCGCTACTGAACCTTCAATTACAGAAGCATTTATTTCCAATTTGCTACAGAGTCAAAAAGTTTGTACGCTTAGGCTACAAATGCAAGAATCTTATGTTTCTTTTACGTTAAGAAACCTAAAACAGACCAATACCTATAAAGAAACATGTAACCTTTACGCACGAAACGTCTATATCTATTCCTGTACCGATACCTTATGGTGTATGTCATCGATCTCATTGGCCAATCAAAAGTTAAATGGACTTTGTTTCGTTCAAAGATTTACTTAACTTTTACGTACGTACCTAAAAGCAGATTTGCGTAGAAAAACGAAGAATCTTGGCTGTCTAGAGCAGAAGCAAACAAACTGTAGATAATGAATTATCAGTAGATAATGAATTATAATGAAGCCGTAATGCAAGCGAAGCAAGAATATATATTGCAAGTAAAACAAAGAGAGTAATAAGCTTATAGAAATAATAAAAATAGCATATGCAAATCAAATTAAAACCAAATCCATTCACAATACTCTCGCATCATAGTAAATCCAAAGTGTAGAAAGGATCCCTTGGAATTGAACATAAACACGAAAGAATTTAATATATTGTGAGGTCTGTATAGAAAATGACTTAGGTATAGAAAGGATCCCTTGGAATTGAACATAAACGCGAAAGAATTTAATATATTATGAGGTCTGTATAGAAAATGACTTAGGTATAGAAAGGCTATATATTTTAAATATAAAAAAAAAAATTCAGCTGTTTCAATATAGTTTGACACTTTCACTTATGCACAAGGTTTTACTGAAAATGATTATGGTAGTTGAGAACATGAAACACTATTCAATCTAAAATAATTGTTTTTAGACAGTTATTATGTGGATAAGAATTTAGATATTATCTTAGATTTGGGATTTGCTTGACGAGATCAACAAGATTAATCTAAGTGTAACAAGTGTATAATAGGGATTCATTTCATAATGGTCGTATTTTGTTATGCTTAAATGCATTTTCATATTAGTTCTTGTTTTTTTTATTAAATAGTATTTGTTTTGTGATTATATTAATTCTAACAATGTGATATAAATAATGGATATAAAATTATATATTGTAACCTTTGTTTAATAGTTAACTATCTTTACAAAACTAAATGGTTGGTTATGTCTATCCACATTCATCCACCAATTTACTTGTGGCTATACCAATTAAATATTAAGTAAAATAATAATAATATATAACTCTCTTATCCAACTTGTGTCCATTCAAAACCTGTGAATAAGAGGGGAGGCAAGGACACCTTTATCCATTGGCTTTCCTAAAAAAGAAAAATATCTAATACTGAAATGGAGAATATTAAATGGATGAATAATAAAAGTGGACTGGAAGGCAAGAGGGGAAAGAGATAAAAATGTTGTAAAGACAATGAAAAGGATTTGGGAACCCCTTTCCAATAACTAATCTTTCCTTTAAAACTTCATTGGTGATGTGGTTATGTCCTTTTTACATAAAGTCCTAAATGGTAAATAAAGAAAACCTCTTAACAAAGAGTGGTTTTACTAGAGGGTGGATTACCCTTTAATAATAGATATTTTTCATTCTCTAGTGGGTTATAGAGAATTTGTTATAACTTTTAGTAATAGATATTTTTCATTCTCTAGTGGGTTATAGAGAATTTGTTATATTGACGAATCTCACTATGGTGGTGGTGCTACAACTTTGATGCCATCTTTGTTGAATCCTACAATCATTTGTAGCCAATCATTTGTAGCCCACTTGAAGATATAATATAGTTAATAGTTGAAATATAAACTTTGTGGTACAAGTTAAGAATACCAATTTATATGAGATTTTAAAATTTTGGATTCGAAAAAAAATTAGGCACCCATATTCGTGTAAACATGAATATGGGCAGCCATATTTTTTTAATCCACGTTTTTAAAAGCTCAATCGAGCTTTTGTCTAATCACACATAAGCCCTCAATCGAGACTTTTAAAAACACAGATAAAATCTCAATTGAGGTTTTTAAAACCTCAACTGAGCTAATAGCTCGATTGAGGGCTTAAAAGACAGAAATTTAGCTCCTTTTCTACAACTTTAGTTTTATTGGCATCTTTTCCAGGCCTAAACACTATCCTGGGATGCACCTTAGGTAGCGTACTTCATAACGATGGATTCATCAATGAATCATCTATCCATTAGCATATACATTACGGGTTTGACTTCATATGATAATTCTTTCTTGTTTTCTTTTCAAACTTACACTCAAAAACTGTGTCCACAACTTCAAACCAATGCGAAGAAAAATCAACAACATAAAAGGTACAGAATCAAAAAATTCAATATATATATATATATACCCCACATCAACGCATAGTCTTTAAAAGGGTATTTTTTGTTTTTTGAGTTTTATAACCAGTGAAAAAAAAGTTTAATACATACACACATGAGTATTAAATGTAATTAAAATTTTCAATGGTTAGATTTAAAATTAATAAAGTAATAATTTTTCAAAATTCATAAAGTAATAATTTTTCAAAATTAATAAAAGATGTGTATATATCACTAAATTAGCAGACGTGCATACAAGCTACTTGTTAACATTTCCTGAAATTTAGAAGAACAAGCATATGATTAAATACAATTTTGACATATATATTTCTATTTTAAATATAGGTGGAAGGACACCATAATTCCCTACAAATTTGTTTTGTTCCATGTTGGAATTCGCAAAGCATATTTGAGTTTTGAGTTCTTCAATTTAATAATTGCGTAGAAAATCAAATTTTCACCATCACTTTTGGCAAAAAAGTATTTCCCATCTTCATGGATTCGCCCTTCAATAACCTTAGAACTATAAAGAAGTTACCACGAAAGATTCCCATAGTGGGTCTGGTCTAGCATGAAAGTCACATGTTTCTCACATTTTGTCATTTTATGTTTCTCTACATGGTCTATATGTTGATATATATAGTCATCAAGTTTTTAATTTCTAATTGGCTTATAGTATGCAAAGTTATTAGACGGAAATTTTTTTAAGTGAACCTTGCATTTAAATTCTATGTATCATGTTATGGAATTTTGGACATTATCTAATATTTTGTTTTCTTTGTTAATTTGCAACCCTTCTTATTAATACAAGTTTAACCATTCCAACTTATTTTAAAGAAAAAAATTTAACACATTAAATAAAGTATGCAATCTATCTATTAACATAAATTGACAAAATGTTTACTAGTGAAAAAATATTGTGTAAATATTAACCTCTAATGTTTAATACTATCTCAAGGGTGTTTCAAATATATCTGTTGATGTAATTGTAACTTTGGAATGTATTCACTTGTATTTCTTATGTATTGTACCCCGATGTTTATTCTGGGAAGTGTTTGTAATGTAATTGAGTCATGTCATGCCCCAATGTTCTAATCGGGAGTTTCTATAATGTAAACAAGTCATGTCAAGTCAATGTGGGTAACCCTCCTATTGTTCAAGGGCCCTAGGGTTGTTATACTCACCTAGTCAAGTTGGCCCTAGTGAGTCATTGTCAAGTCAGGATATAGCATAAATAGAGAGTGAGTCTCTCTATTTATTACACACTCACTCACACTCAGTTGTAGCGCATAGCTAAGGGAGAAGAAGTTGCTGGGGCTAGAAAGAAAGAGGCTACTACTGGCGGGAGATCATCTTACTGTTTTGGGTTTTACTTTTGGTGCTGATTCTATCTCTGAGGAAGTTGCGGGGTTTTCTCCATTTATGGTTTCCCCGAGGGAAAACACTATGTTCATTGTCTCTTGTGTTTGATTGTTGTGCTTGTTATTCTCTTAGATAAAGATCCTAATATAATGCTAGCTTAATGTTAAAAATCTAACATGGTATCAAAGCTAACCTGAGAAGAAGACACTGTGCAGCTGCGAGAACTAGGACTTCCTACTTTTTGGATCTCTCTACACATATTTTCAGCAAAATAAGGATGGGCTGAATCTCCTCCCTAGGGCACATATTTCTGTCGAAACATATTATGATTTTGAGCTTTTTCAGTTTTGGACCCAACACTGCTGCCGAAAATTAGGGCTTTCCACAGAAGTGGAATTTTTGAGTGAGCCTATTCCTGGATTGATCTCTTCCTCAAAATAAAAGTTTAGAGATCAAGATCAAAGCATTTGGTTGGACATAACTTTGGGAAAGTCAAACCCTAATCTACTCCTCAACCAACGGTGCAGAAATTCAACTCCAAATCCAAATCCGACATCTTGACCTGGTAAGATATAAATCTTTTGTATTTCCATTTGAGGTTCTCAGTTAAGATGTCTCAGTATACCAAGCTTGATGAAAATCTTGAGGGAGCTAATAACTTTCGAGCCTGGAAGTATAGGATCTCCCTTGTCTTGGAAGAAAATGATTTGGACTCCTACATCAATGAGGAGGTTCCAGTTCCAAAGGAAGATGAGGCTAAGGCTTTACATAAAAAAAATTTGGTTATGGAAAAGAGGATTATTGCTAATTCAATCAAGGATCACCTCATACCACACGTGTCCTCCCTCAAGACACCTAAAGCTATGTTCGATGCCCTAACCAAATTGTTTGAAGGGAAGAACATAAACCAGAAGATGACTCTAAGGAACTAGTTAAAGAATGTAAAGATCTAGAATGAGGAGGCCATCCATTCATACTTCAAAAGGGTCTCCCAGATCAAAGAACAACTTGAAGGAGTAGATGAAGAAGTGGAGAATGCAGAAATTGTGATGACAACCTTGAATGGTCTCCCTAGGTCATGGGATTCTTTCATCCAAGGAATCTGTGCTAGGAAGAAGCTAATCAAGTTTAGTAGACTGTGGGAAGAATCTTCACAAGAAGAAGCTCGAATAGCAGCTCTAGAAGAAAATATGGGAAGTGAAGATCAAGCTCTCACAGTACACTCCAAGAAAGGCAGAAGGGAAAATCATCATCACCAAGGTAATAATTCTCATCAGAAAAATAATTTTGTAAGAAGGGATCCATCCAAACTCAGATGTTATACATGTGATGAAAGAGGACACTTTGCTATATGTTGTCCCATGAATAAGAGTGGATCCAAGAACAATAAGAACTCCAAAAGAAGACATCATGCTCACACTGCTAAGGATGATGATCTTCCCAGGAAGAAAGTAAAATAAGAAAGTGAAGACTCTTCAAGTGATGAAGAATATGTTATGATCTCCGCTCTCATGGGAACTGTCACTCATGGGAGAAAATATTGGATTATTAACAGTGGGGCTTCCAAACAAATGACAAGTTTCAAGGAATCTTTTGAGAAACTATCCGAACATGATTCACCCCATAAGGTGAAACTTGGGGATGACTACCAATATCCCATAAAAGGTAGTGGTGAATCCTCCTACAAGTTAGACTCTGGAAAGTCTATGAAAATGAAGGATGTCTTGTTTGTACCAGGACTAAAGAAGAATATTCTCTCCATATTGTCACTAGATGCAAAAGGCATGAGGGTTGCATTTGTAGATGGCCAAGTCCTCATGTGGCCAAGAGGAAAGACTATTGACGATGCAATAGTAATTGGAGAACAAGAAGGAGGATTATACAAATTGAAGGGCCATCCAAAACAAGCTTTGGTCCATGACACAATAGAGAAAAATGAACTTTGGCATAAAAGGATTGAACATTTGCACTACAGAGCACTACCACTTGCAAGCAAAGCTGTTGAAGGTATTCTAGAAACTCAAGAAAAACATGAAGGAGTCTACAAAGGATGTGCGAAAGGAAAGAACACAAAGAAGACATTTCCAAGTAGAGAAAGCAAAGCAAAAGGAATCTTGGAAATCATTCACTCTGATGTATGCGGTCCAATGTCATCCAGTTCTTTAAGTGGGTATGTATACTATCTTTCTTTTATTGATGATTATTCTAGGAAGACATGGATATACTTTATGAAGAACAAAGATGAAGTTTTTAGCAAGTTCAAGGAATTCAAATCCTTGATCGAGAACCACATAGAAAAGAAGATCAAGACCTTTCGATCAGATAATGGCGGATAATTCACATCAAATGAATTCAAAGAGTTATGCAAAGATTCAGGGATTAAGAGGGAGTTATCCACTCCATATAATCCACAATAGAATGGGGTTGCAGAAAGGAAGAATATAACTATCATGGAAGCTACAAGAGCAATGCTTCATGATGAAGATCTTCCCATGCATCTATGGGATAAGCTTCCAGAACAACGGTGTATGTACAGAACCGTACTCCACATAGAGTAATCGAGAACAAGACACCTGAAAATGTCTTTTCCAGCAAGAAGCCAGAAGTTAGCCATCTCAGAATATTAAGTTGTCCAGTGTACATACACATTTCGAAAGAAAAGAGGACAAAGTTAGATCCTTAAGGAAAGAAGGGTATATTTTTAGGATGCTCTGAAAGCTCAAAGGCTTACAGAATATACTTCCTCAGATTCAAGAAGATAAACATCAACAGAGATATAACATTTGACAAAGACTGAGCTTACAACAAATCCAGAAAGAGACTTGCTAAAGATCCTAAAGAATCAGAAGCACCCAGAATTCGTGACACAACCATGAACGAAGAAACTCAATAAGAGTATCAAGAATTTGAAGAACCTCAAGAACCTGTAGATCCACCTCAGGGGAAGAATCCTCACAAGAGGAAACCTGCTTGGGTACGAGAAGCTATCCAAGGTGTAGAAATATATGGGGCTCCAGAAGAGAATCACAGATAAAGAATGAGGACCAGGTCCTGCTTAGGGTATGTAGCTTTATTATGTGACTTTATCAATAAAGAACCTTCCAACTATGAAGAAGCGGCAGAACGAAAAGAATGGAAGGATGCTATGATCGAAGAGTATCAATCGATCACGAAGAATGATGTTTGGGATGCTGTCCCAAGATCAGAAGGGAAGTTGGTTGTAACTTCCAAATGGATCTACAAGATCAAGCATGATGTAGATGGAATCATAGAAAAATATAAAGCAAGATTCATGGCTCGTAGCTTCTCACAGAAAGAAGGAATAGATTATGAAGAAACCTTTGCACCTGTAGCCAGATACACTTCCATCAGATCAGTGCTTGCTCTGGTTACAGTGATGAAATGGAAGATACACCAAATGGATGTCAAGACTGCTTTCTTGAATGGTGTAGTGGAAGAGGAAGTGTATGTAGAGCAGCCACTTGGTTTTGAGACACATGACAGGGAGTCTCATGTGTGTAGATTGAACAAATACCTGTATGGTTTGAAACAGGAACCCAGGACATGGTACAATAGAATTGATGCCTTTCTATCTATTTTGGGAATTACCAAAAGTAAAGCAAATTCCAACCTTTACTACAAGGTTGAAGATGGAAACCTAGTGATGCTCCTACTATATGTAGATGATCTATTTCTAATAGGTATGGATGGGTTGATTGCTGATATGAAGATGAAGCTTGCTTTTGAGTTCGAAATGAAGGACTTGGGTATGATGCACTATTTTCTAAGCATGGAGGTGTGCCAGAATGTGGATGGAATCTCCCTTGGACAAGCGAAGTATGTAGTAGATATCCTGAAGAGTTTTGGGATGATGGACTGTAAGACCATGACCACACCTATGGCATCGAACCTGAAGCTATTGAGTGATGCTTCATTAGAAGCTGTTGATGCTATGCTATATCATTAGATGATTGGGTCCTTGATGTACCTGACAAACACACGACGAACACGAGACCAAATATTTTCTTTGCTATGAACACATTGAGCCAGTTTCTGACAGATCCGAGACATGTTCACTTGATTGTTGCAAAGCATATTCTGAGGTACCTAAAGGGTACAGTTGATTATGGGCTCAAGTATGAGGCAAATTAGAAGATTAACCTAGAGGGTTATTTTGATTCAGATTTGGCAGGCGGTGCCATTGATAGGAAGAGCACTTCAGGGTGTTGCTTCAGTATGGCATCAGGTGTGATCTCTTGGTTTAGCAGGAAGCAATCATGTGTGGCACTGAGTACAGCTGAAGCAAAGTATGTTGTAGCTTGTTCAGCTAGTTGTGAGGCAGTATGGACGAGGAAGTTATTGTTTGATTTATTTGATCTCCAGTTGGATGCTACTTGTATATATAGTGACAACCAGAGTTGTGTGTAGTTGTTGAAGAACCCGATGTCCCATGACAAGTTGAAGCATATCAAGATCAAGTATCACTATATCATGGATATAGTGCAGAGGGGAGCGGTGAATCTCCAGTATGTTGCAATGGACGAACATATAGCCGATGTGTTAACAAAGCCATTAGCTAGAGTGAAGGTTGAGTACTTCAGGGAGAAGCTTGGTGTTCTCTAGATCGAGGTTCCCTCCAAAGGGTAGTGATGAGTCCGTGAGCCATTCTATCATGGTGAGATGATTGGTTCCTTCCATGTGAGATGTGAGTGCTGAGCCATTCTGATGTGACTATAGGATTGGTTTCTACATGATCAGATATAAGCACTAAATGCCATTATTGGAATGGAGGCACTTGGTCAATTTCCAAGAAAGCTCAATCTGGGACTGAGAGCCAATTTGATGTGACTGTAGGATTTGTTCCTCGCATGGTAAAATGTAAGTGCTGAGCCCTTCTGACATTGGTTGTCAGATGTGATTGCTGAGCCTTTCTAACATTGGTTTCCAGATGTAAGTGCAGAGCCCTTTCGGCATGGAGGATTGGTTCCTCACATGGTCAAATGTAAGTGCTGAGCCTTTCTAACATTGGTTTTCAGATGTGAGTGCTGGTCGTGCCTTTCTGATACGATTATAGGATTGGTTCCTACATGATCATATATAAGTGTTGGGCGGGCCATTCTGACTTAGGGTCAGATATAAGTGTTGGAATAAGACCTACATGGAGGCTAGGACTACAACCAGCATGAAAAAGGGTTGGCTCTGTAGAAATTCCTGTGATGAGAAGAATCAAGAGATAACACCCGTAATGATGATCTAGTAGAGATGTTCTGGAACCAGAGATGATCCAGATCAAGTGATGATCCAGATCTAGTGATGATGATCCAGATCGAGTGATGATCCAGATCTAGATGAAGATGGCTTGAAGATGAAGATGAATTGAAGATGACAAGGACTCGATGATGATCCAAGATGATACAAAGAAGAATACCTGGGATGATAAATTGTGTCGAGAGAATACCTTCCTAATTAAGAGGGAGTGTTGATGTAATTGTAACTTCAAAATGTATTCACTTGTATTTCTTATGTATTGTACCCCGATGTTTATTCCGGGAAGTGTTTGTAATGTAATTGAGTCATGTCATGCCTCGATGTTCTGATTGATAGTTTCTATAATGTAAAAAAGTCATGCCAAGTCAATATGGGTAACCCTCCTATTGTTCGAGGGTTAAAGTCCTCGCAGTTCCGGGGCCCTAGGGTTATTAGACTCACCTAGTGAAGTCGGCCCTATTGAGTCATTGTCAAGTCAGGAATTAGTATAAATAGAGAGTGAGTCTCTCTATTTATCACACAGTCACTCACACTCAGTTGCAGCACATAGATGAGGGAGAAGAAGTTGCTAGGGCTGCATAGATGAGGGAGAAGAAGTTGCTAGGGCTAGAAAGAAAGAGGCTACCACTGTCGGGAGATCATCTTATTGTTTTAGGTTTTACTTTTGGTGCTGATTCTATATATGAGGAAGTTTAGGGGTTTTCTCCATTTATGGTTTCCCTGAAGAAAAAAACTATGTTCGTTGTGTCTTGTGTTTTATTGTTGTGCTTGTTATTCTCTCAGTTAAAGATCCTAATATAATGCTATCTTAATGTTAAAAATCTAACAATATCACTTATAATGTAAGAGAAGAATATGGAGGTGGAGGAAACTCTCACTATGGTAAAGGAATCATAAGTTCAAATCTCAATCTATGTCAAGTTAAAACTCCTATATACATAATTCACTATACTAACCCAATAGGGCACCAACATGAAATTTGTTGAAAAACCTTGTTTTAAATCCTAGGTGGAATATGTAGTTAGTTCCATTTTAAGGAATTTGTTTCCTTTTTAATTCTCTGTTTTGTTAATTCATACGTTTTTTAGGAAAAATATGTTCACCAACACACATATTCCCTCTAGGGAATAGAGATTGGATAGGCCTATAAATCCTTAACTGGTTGATATTTTTTGTTGATTCTAAATGTCCTTTTTGAAGATTGTACAAAAAATTAATCGATGTAACTGACCAAGTAACTATAGTGAAATTGTCTATAGTCAAATAAGTTATTTTTAAATAATAATAATGAATTAATATTTGTTCTTTTGTAACATTAGTCATCGTTGACATTAGATAGGATGGATCTTGGTTGATAATCAACTTTTCATATAAAAAATAGTTTGTGTCAATGAAAAATTTAGTACTATTACCAAGGTTAATACTTTTAAACAGTGATTAAAAGAAACATAAAAAAATAGTAAATATCATACTCAAACAAAATTATAGTTCCACAATTCCCATATATGAGGTATCCTAATAGAGAAAATCATTGCAACTATTGTATTGGTGCTAGAAATTCCACAGCTCATGCAAACACAAGAGTAGTATCTTATCTTGTCAGTTCCACACATGAGATAATTATATATCTATACTAATGACATAATCAACTATATAGATAAAATTCCACATACTAACATACATGAATATACATGTAACATACATACATTTAAATACATACATACATACATACATAATGAAGTCTAGATAACTTGTTTTATACTAACCTCATTGATGAAACTATCATGTACAAGATCCTTTCTTGAACCATAACAAATCTACCTATAACTTCAGCATTGATAAGCATCACATGAACTAGGATAAAAATGCATATTTCCTTCATGTTCCCTTTCCTAATTGAACTTCCTTTAATGGACTAAAGGTCAATTCCTCTCCCTCCATCATTAGGTTACACATTATTTGAATATCCATCCTAGTGGGGTAATTAAATCAATGTGTTATTTTGAAGTAAACTATGGGTTCGAGTGGAAATCAATGCTTGGGTATAATGAATGTTATTATAAATCACAACATATTGGGAATGGGGGTTATTCCTATGACTATGAGACATAGTGCCTATCAATGCTTTACAGATAACATTATTAATTTGCATAGAACCATGACCTACCACCTATAATTCATTTATGTTATTTACTTGTTGACACGATGACCTTAGCCAATTTTGGCCACAATTTTCTAACTAAATGCAATGGTACCTCATCATTATTGCAAGGAGGTTTGTTAAAAACCATAAACTACCTATCCACATAGTTTTTTATAAACCAACTATGGTCTCAATGTGTGGTACTCTATTAAAATGTGTTTCTGGTGTAAACCAATAATGGGCTCAATAATCAAAGTAATGAGATCTTACTTTGAAAATGGTAAATCTTTCTCTTGGTTTCATCTAACATCGTCCTATAGTATTCAAACATTATTGTCCTATATCTGAAAACATCAAATACTTTAAATTTCCCTTTGGCATTGACAATGGAAGATACAATGGACTTAAATGATGTAGTGTGTGAAAGGCATGAGGAAACCTCCCTCATTCTAAAAGTAAAAATTATATTTTTTAGTGATTTAAGGCCATTGCTGATTTTAGTGTTTACATCTATACTCTTTCGTTTGGGTCTAGGTTGGGTTTTATTTCTTTGTGTGATAGGGGAATTTGGATTCTATTAATGTGTAGGCTACATTGAAATAGATTTATATATGTTTAATTTGAACGATAATAGAAGAAATTGTATTTATTTTTTTAATTTGAAGAATTTAAGAAAATTTAAAAACAAAAGAAATGGATAGCTTAACCTACCTTGAATGAATGGTGGAAACAATAAATGGAAATGATGCAAGAGCCATAATCCTTGTGGCAATCAGATGAAATGTACCCCCTCAAATCATACCTCCTTTTCCTTGAAACAACAACATGATTTATGACAAAAATACAAGCCATAGGTATATTTTTTTAAATTAATACACATACAAACATGCATGCACTTAGGAACAGATGAGCATTTTTAACATGTACACTTTCCTATAAGTACACATGGACATACTCTTTAAAATAACAAGCTAGCACTCTATTTGAAACCTATCCATTAACTTCATGTGATGGCCCAAGAGGCTCCAACCAAGAGTCCTACTAATTTGGCCACCATATCACAACCGACTCTTGAATAACATGATTAAAAATATTTTATTTTCATCATATACATTATTATGTCATCACCATGATATGCATGACAATTGACTCAATAATTAAGAATTTAGACATATCTTATCATTAGAGAAAATTACACGCATCATATGAACATATGAATAAATGCACGAGTGTGCATGCATGCACACACGTTTGCCAAAAAAAAAATTTAGGCAAAGTTGGGTATTCAAAGTGGTACATTATACAACCTTGACTTCTTTCTGTCATGTGACCATGACAGGACACTAAGTACATGTCAAAGACAAATTCTGCAACTTCCCCAAAGGTTATGATTTCTAGATTATGGAATATTCATTTCAAAATTTGAAATTGATTATCAAATATGTCAGTTAATGCTAGAACCTTCACTAGATAGATACTCTAGTGCATAGATTTTGGACTTGATATCTACATAGAAAATCTCACACATATAGTTTCGTAAAGATGCATGACTAGAATTGATGATTGGGATTGGAAACTAGTGAATTTTTCTAGGTAAAGATGTCAACATCTCATGATGAAATTTTATATTTTCCTTTGTTTTGACAAGTAAAAAAAGTGTGAGTTGATATTTCCATGTTATGGCAATTAACTGAACAACCATAAATTATGAAATTAAAATCAATGTGATTGAAACCCACCTTCCAGTGTGAGTAGACTTTTAGGATTATTTCAATCTTTTTTATCATTCCATCTTTGGTTATTTCTGATATGTAAATACTATTCAAGTCCAAGGATACTAAAAGTGGTAGGGGATGAGATCTACACAACTGCTACACAACTTTGATTATCATCACCTACTCTAGTTATAACCATGTAGTCCTCATTTATATGATATGGTGTTGGGGATAGCACAAGTTACGCCTTGACTCATCTTACATAGTCATCCATAATTCAATCGAGCTCTTGTTCCCACATTTTGAGGCTATATTATAGTTCATTGAAGATGCATTGGCACTTTCTTTTCACTTTTTAAATTGGTAAGAGTTTTGAATTCTATTGGGTTATTTTAATTGATTATTTATACACATTTATATAATGTATTTCTTTTCAAGTCCAAAGGACTAATTTAAGTAGTTGTCACGAGTGATACTTGAAATTTGACTTTTTCTTTTAAATTAGTAATATATAAAATTTTCATAAATAGATATAGATATGAATATAAAAATGGATATGGAAATGTCCATATGTCATACTTATATTCAATCATTGATAATCGATATATTGTCTATGTCTCATGTGGTTGGTATTATACTTTTGACTTGTCCTAGATGCCTTCAAATCTAAAATCACAATTTTGTTTGTATGTAATAACCAACATAGATCGTACATTGGATATAGCAAGTGTTGAAAGGCATAAAATCCTTTTATCTACAAAGTAAAATATTGATCAACATGGGAATTGATGTTTGTGTGAATAAATGTTATTAAAAAACATAAGATATTGGGCAAGGGGGTCAGTCCTCTTCCTAAGAGGGAGGGTACCTCTCAATGGGTCATGTATATTCATCTATAAACTTGCATAGACACGTGACCTACCACTTGGGATTCTCCAATGTTAGAGTAGTTGACATGGTGACCTAAAAGAAATCTATCCTATGATTTTTTAACTAAATCAAATGGGGCCTCATTGGTATTGGAGGGAAGTTTGTTAAAAGCCATAAACCACTTATCCACTTAGTAGTCTATAAATGGTTGTTATGTGAACCAATCCATGCAAATATGTTTCATTGTCACAGGAGGGTGTAAACTAGTTATCAGGTCATCAAACAAAGTAATGAGATCATGTTTGAAATTTGTATTTCTCTCACCTTTTTATATCTAACCTCATCTTATAGTATTCAAAAATGCTTTCCTTAAATTTGAAAATATCAAATAATTTTTGTTGGGAATTAGCAATGCAAGATACAATAGTCTCGACTCATGTAGCAAGTGAAAGGCACGAGGGAACTCTGGTGTTTCTAAAAGTGAGTATTAGGTTTATTAGTGACTCAAGGCCATTGTTGATTTCATTGTTTACCACAATACTCAGTGGACAAGAGCTAGGGTTGCTTCGTCAGATGATGATGGGCTACGATTCTATTCATGTTTTGACTCGATGAAAAGATAATGGCCAGTTAAGATTCTATTCATGGTTGGACTTGATGAAAAGATAATGGAGGGTTAAGATTCTATTCATGTTGGGAATCCATGAAAATATATTTGTCAGTTGAATTTAAACACGAATAATTTTATTTTTCTAATTTAAAGAATTATAGAAGAAAAAAAAGGATAAGTCAACCTACCAATGCTGAAAATAATACTTTTGGAATTCAAATGCATTTCCTTTTCTCCTAAAATCATACCTCGTACTTAATACACACAACATGGTTTCAAAATACAATTGATACATATTTTTTTAATTAATACATAAACAAACATACATGAACTTAATAACACACACATTTTTAACAGGTGAAAATAGCTAAAATTGTACACATATTTTTTAACGTGACAATATAGTTTTCCATAAGCAATATGAAAAGATACACATACAAGAACTTGAAGAACTTAGATGAACATGTTCCTTAACACTTCATTGTCACATTTTTAACCATCAACTTTATTTAAAGGGTTAAGAATCTCAATCCAAAAGTGTTATTTTAGTTGGCCTCCCTAACATATCTCATTCTTTTCTATCATAACTCATTCTTTCTTATGAAAATGAGCAATATTTTACCATCATCATTATATATTAACATATATCATCACTATGAAATAGATGCTAACTTACAATCATGAATATAGACATATCTCACGATTAGACATATCACATTTTTAACCATCAACTTTATGTAAAGGGTTAAGAATCTCAATCCAAAAGTGTTATTGAGTTGGCCTCCCTAACATATCTCATTCTTTTCTATCATAACTCATTCTTTCTCATGAAATATTTTAACTCATAACTCATTATATCATAACTCATTCTTTCTCATGACATAGATGCTAACTTACAATCATGAAATATTTTATTAAAATGTAATAAAATCCGTAGTGTTAAATATGAAATAAGCATGGATATATGTTTAGTTGAGATGTTAAAATTAGCAATTGCATTTTAAAATGTAATAAAAGAATGCTGTAATGCAAGTGAAGCAAGAATATATATTGCAAGTAAAACAAAGAGATTAATACGCTTATAGAAATAATAAAAATAACATATGCAAATCAAATTAAAACCAAATCCATTCACAATACTTTCACATCATTGTAAACCCAAACTGTAGAAAGGATCCCTTGGAATTGAACATAAACAGGAAAGATTCTAATAAATTGCGAGGTCTATATAGAAAATGACTCAAGTATAAAAAGCCTATATATTTTAAATAACAATAAAAAAAGTAATTTCATTTGTTTCGCTATAGTTTGACACTTGTACCATGCACAAAGCCTCACTGAAATGAGAATGAATTCTTAGGAATATGGTAGTTGAGAATAGGAAAACTTTATTTAATCTAAAATATTTGTTTTTAGATGGTTATTATGTGGATAGATATTTAGATATTATTTTAGATTTGAGATTTGTTTGAGCATATCAAGAATATTAATCTATGTGTAACAAGTGTATAATAGGGATTCATTTCATAGTGGTGGTATTCTGTTTTGTTTAAATGCGTTTTGATTAAGATTTAAATAAGCTTCAAGGTGGTTAAAGAAACTGGCAAAAATTTGTTTTTGTTTTTTCATATCAATTTTTGTTTTCTCTTTATTAAATAGTATTTGTTTTGTGATTATATTAATTCTAACAATCGGATATGAATAATGGATATAAAATCATATATTGTAACCTTTGTTTAACAGCTAGCTATCTTCATAAAACTAAATGGTTAGCTATATTTATCCACGTTTACCCACCAATTTACGATACTAATTAAATTATAGATAAATAATAATAATATATAGCTCTCCTATCCAACTATGTCCATTCAAACAAAACCTGGGAATAAGAGGGAAGGCAAGGCCACCTTTATCCATTGGCTTTCGTCAGAAAGGAAGATATTTAATACTGAAATGCGGAATATTAAATGGATGAATAATAAAAGTGAACCTGTAGGGAAAAGGGGAAAGAGATAAAAATCATGTAGACACAATGACAAGGGTTTGGGAACCCCTTTCCAACTGATCTCTCCTTTATAGCTTCATTGGTGACATGGTTCTGTCCTTTTTAAATAAAGTGCATATTAATATATGTTTCAAAATGGTAAATAAAGAAAACCTATTAACAAAAGCTCTCTTATTAGAGGGTGGATGACCCTTTAATAATGGATAGTTTTCATTCTCAAGTGGGTTGTAGATGCCATTTAAAAGCAGGTAGAGTCCATTGTATTGGTGGTTTCATTGTGGCACTATAACTTTCATACCATTTTTGTTAAATCTTATAATAATTTAATTTTGCAGTTCATTTGGAGATATAATATAATTTAAAACTTTTCAGATTCACTTTATTTGGTGAATCCAAGTTGGTTTTTAGTATATCATTTTTTACTTATAAATGGACTAACCATTCCTTAGGGTCATCTAGGTTGACTTTGTCTTTTTGTTTCAGTTATGTGCTTAAATATATTCTAGCTTTGTACAAAGAAGACATGTAATGAGACTCAATGATAAACTCACCTTTAATATTCATGGCCCTTCCATGCTATCAACTTAATCATTTAAGTTAGTGATGTGACCCTAGAAAAGTCTTCTAAAACTTATCGAACCTAGTTGTGGCCTTTGTTAGTGCCTTCAGTGTTCTATCCCATGATTCTTGCACTTCTATGAGATGGTTATTGTTTTTTATGTTATGTTTCCTATTTCAATTGAAGGTACTTGCTCTGCTTGGTTGAGGTATGGTGGAAAATCAACATACTGCGCCATTCTCAAAATGGTCAACTAATTGTTTGACCAAGTTGAGTAAGGCACAAAAGGCCATAATGTGACGTGATGAGGTGCATAATGAGAATAAAAAATAAACTAATGATGTTTCGGGTGTTTCGAGGTACAACTACTCAAATGGAGAAGGTGAACAAAATTAGGGTGATAACATACAAAGATAAACGTTGGTGATCAAGTTAACAATTAACTACTTCCACTCATATTATTAGATGGTATTATTATAAGATGAATATCAATTTTGACACAAACAAGGAGGCAATAGGTGAAGGGAAATTTTTTGTTGTTGATGACCATGTCTTAATTCCCCTGACAGTTCAATCTTTGCAAGATCTATAGATAGGAAAAAATACAACAATGACAATGCCGTCACTGGAATGGATATTAATGTAGGACATGTAATTATTGACAACATTATTTCAGGTTGTGTAACCACCAAGAATCCCATGACACATCAACCCTTAAGTGTGAAGATACTACGTATATCACAAAAATGCTCATCAAAGTCTTGAGTGCTACACTATCCAGTGGTGCAATAGTAGGAGCTTGTTTTTGTTGTTGCAATTTCGAGAGCTTCTACCTAGGTGAAAATCATATTTATAATTCCCCTTGGACTCTCTCTTAGTTAATCTCAAGTTGCATCCAACATTTATAGGCTACCGATGCTCCATACCTTATTGACGTTATTAAAATTATGAGCATATTTATCTTTGGAATAGTAGTGTTCCAATTGAGATGGAGGTGAATGAGAACACTATAGTAGAGTGCAGGTTTCAAGAAGGTCATGAAGCTCACTTCTCAAAAGGGCATTCTTTTTCTTATAGTCAGTGTCCTATATAATTTGCTCATATACTTATTTTCCCGACTCAACAAAGTCCTTTTCATTCTGACATCAGGAGTGGCAACAACCCAAAGAAGCCCATAGATCAAGGAAATGAAACTTCAGTTGAATCATCAAAGAATACCAAATATTAGGAAAATGATGAGGAAATGCAGGATGTGCTCCAAGGTTAGTTTATTCATAATGTTGTGCCACCACCTCTACTCTATTGACAGACAATAATCACTTAACTTTACTCTCTAGCTCAAAATAATGAGTATGGATAGGAGTTTCTTAAAATCTTACATCATAATTTCAATGTTACTGATTCTAGGAAACCTTCAAGGCTACAAGATCCTATAGGATCAAAGGATCCAAAAGTCTAGAGTAAATCCATGCATTTTTTAAAAATTAAACTATCTATTTCATGTTCACATGAACTCCACCATACCTTTATATTCACGTGCTTCTTCCTTGGAAGTAATTAACCGAGTTTATTTCTATGGTATCCTATACATATTTTGATTAGATGGAGAGGAGATTGATCAACATTTTATGAATCTAGAGTGGGATTAATTTGATCATAGTGGAAAGAAACAACTTAAAAGTTAAGTTGCTCGAGGCAATAGCTAAGCTTGACATCTTGTGTAAAAAAAAACTTTTGGATGAGCTTGAATAAGTATACCATCATCTCATTTAGATGTGGCTAGTGTCCCAAGCTCAAGATTAAAAGTTAGAATATATGGTTGGTGATGAGAAACTCTCTACATATGCATATTATGTTCATGATTCCTTGTTGTGGTTTAGGTAAGATAAAATGACTTGCAATTGTAGCTTGACAGAAAACACCAGCATGGTAATTTATGGAAATTGTCAAGACCAAGGAATGACTGGAATAATACTTATAGGTTCATATGCATGGTAGTTTCCATAGGAAGTAGACCTGATCATAAAACTCAAACAAAGGAATGAATTCTAGACAGAAATACTAACCTATTCCGTGGGAAGGTTGAGAACACATCCCAAATAAGTGCTACAACATATTCCAAGGGATTGTTATTTGAATAATCAATGTTGACTTCCATTAAATTATTGAAAATTTTTAAATCTACAATTCAGTATTCAAATTGAGAGCCATGTTTCTATGTTATGACAAAATATTTGTCTAAAACATCCCTCAAACTCTCACCTATGGGTTGTATATAGCCGATAAAATTATCCATGAATTTGACCCTAATACCCTTGTTAGAAATAATGAAACCTAGCAGTTGCCCCGACTCAACACAGAAGACACACTTATGGGTATTTAAGTGAATATTATAGTGTTGGCATCTTTTAAATACCAAAAGAAGTTGATTGAGATGATATTTTCTTTTTCGCGAATGATCCAGAAGGTCATCTAAGTAAGGTTCGACAATGTGTTTTATGTCATGAAAAGAAAAATTCATAGCCCGTTGGAAGGTAGCCCCAACATTATTTAATACAAATGAAATCTTTTTATACACAAAAGCACCCCATGGGAATATAAAAGAAGTCTTATGTTGGTCCTCGGGTTTAATTTAAATTTGATTGTATCTTGAAAAAAATGTCCATAAAAGAAAAGACTAAGATACTCGTGAACACATCAATTATTTGATCTATGAATGGTGTAGGGTAGCTATCCTTAGGACATGCCTTATTTAGGTCTCTAAAGTCAGTACAAAAATGTATAGTTCCTTGTTTTTTATCCATTGGAACTGGGTTAGCTACCCATTTCATTAAAGAAATGGTATATATGAAACCAACCTTCAATAGTTTTTCAAGTTCAGCCTTGACGACTGGCGCTTTCCACAGGTTCACAAGACATAGATTTTGTCGAACATGTTTAACATTAGGGTATGTTCTTATTTCATATTCCACAAAAGATAGGTCGATTCCACACATCTCCTTGTAATACTAGGTAAACACATCGTGGAATTCCTTAAATAGAATTGTGTAAAGGACAATTTCTTTAGGTGAAGAATTTTCTCCAATTTAGACATTTTCCACGATGTCGAGTTTGGTGCAAGTGTTGATTGGTATGGTTGCATAAATTTTTGTCATGTTCCCTTTGAAAAACACTCCTTCCTTATGCAAAGGATTTATAGGTTGGTCAACACCTTCACTCAATCTCACATGGAAATCAGAGTTTTCAATTATGCTCTTTCTAGTAGGAAATAGGACTTATGATGGAAAAATTCAAATATTTTATAGGGTCCTATCATGGCCACCATAATGGATTCATCAGATGGTAAAACCATGTCCAAGAAATCATATGAATAAGTCAAGTTCAATGCCCATGTGGGAAAGTAAGGTTTCTATGGATCCTGTAAGACGAAAGGAGTCAAGCGGGAATGACAGAAACATCATATATATCTTGGTAGTCTACTTCTGCTGCTGATAAGGGAACATCAGGTTCAACTTGCGAAGGGAGGACCCATGGATCAATTATATCTACAACTGTACAAACAATCTTCCCTACACTATTCATTCTTAGGAATTTTATAGGAGCAGGCAAGTCAAACATTCCCATAAGTGACATGTACATCCCAGATCCTAAACTTTCATTCGTCGAGCATAATTGATCAATCAAAGGTGAATTGGACCCCAACGTGTCCGAGCGACTCTTCCAGGTATAAGATAGTTGATCAATGGTCACTATATTCCCTCCATTATGGAACACGAGGACCCATAAGATTGCCGATGGAATAACACACATGCGTAGGTCCAAATCCTACCTAAGAGTAAATTATAGTCCAAATGAGCATCAACAACCTCTACTTCTACTGAAACTATTTTCCCTACAAATTTTTTGTTAAAATAGGGCAGGATGCCATGTATATGGAAATACCTTCCACCCAAATCGGTTAACAAGTTGTTCGATAGGACCAACTCAGGGGATCCCAACTCTTTCCAACACAAAATAGCTATTACACACATGAATGGACCCTCATATATAACTATTCGTCCGATGGTTTTACCACCATGGACTACTTTGAAATCGAAGGATACATGGTAATGAAAGCGAGGTTTGACATCAGATAAAATAAAACTTGGCCATCAAGACCGTATAATACGAACTACCGATAGCTTCCAGAAGTGCATTACGTCATGAAGGACAACTTCATAACACTTCTAAAGCGAACATAGCACAAGGCGTTTTGGCCAAGTCTTATACAACTGAATAGTTGGGATCATACCTTGCATTAGGTTTGTGATATGTCTTCTTGAAGACACCTTTCGGTATCTTTGACATAGGTTCATTCAATTTTTCAATCGCAAGCGGGAATGATACTTCAGTAGGTTGCTTATCTTTCTGCGAAGACTCGGTGTCACATGCCCCAATTTTGCAAAACAATATTATCTTATTTGATTTTATTTAAGGACAATGTGTTAAATTTTATGCTAAGTTATAATTGATGACTCAGCAGAGTCAAGGATATTTAATGTAATTCTGAATATTTTAATTATAAATAAATAAAGGTGGAGACNTTTTTAGGTCAAATTGGTGGAGGAGATCGGGTGGAGAGCAAACAGACATGTGGCAGCATTCTCAAGCCACATTCAACTGTTGTGGGTGGTAACCTCCCTACATTTGGGGTCATGATCCCCCAAGAAAGTGGGATCAAAGAAGGTGGCTCAATTAATGATAACTGACCCAAAATACCTAGGCAATCTTTATAAAAATACGCATTGAAGAGAGCTAAGGCTGCTCATTCTAGAGAAGTGATCATTCAAGTGAATGTACTTCAGAGAAATTCAATGGAAGGGAATTGTGGAAAGAGTTTGAGGGGATAACTACTAAGTGATCTAGTGCAACTTTTCAATTGAAGGATCTTACTACTAAGTGCTGAGTGTGTTACTGAGTCATTGGACTAGTCTATTATTTGCATGCTCCACCAGTTCTCAACCAAGAAGACCAGGAACAGGCTCGGGGGTCCTAAGGAAGTGTTGTTTGAGCGGTCTCTAGGAGTTTGGTAGGGAAGAATGGCCTCCTAATGCTGTTGTTGTCTATCCTAATCAGGTTCTACATTATTTTGTTTTATTGTGTTTGATAGTTAAATATGAATTTGACTGTTAGATGAATGTTAAATATTAGTTGTAAATGTTAGAGTTAGAAATCTTTTAGACTATTGAAGAAATAAATCTGAAAGAGTACCATGTTAAGATGGAGATTAATTCTAATATGTGTTTTTCTACGGCTAGAAGGACCAGGTCGTACTCCAACACAGATAGCGTATTTAAAGTAGATGAAGAAAATGATAAGAGACTAAATTGAATAGATGTGGTTCTGCATTTCATATTAGCAGAGTAATTTATTTCAGTATGTAGGTTATTATTAAAAAGAATAATAATCTAGTTATCTATGTTTATTGTTTTACAAGCTTATTTAGGTAAATATACCGGAAAAGAAATAGTAGTAATATAGTACAGATAGAAGGATTATTATGTTAAGAAAATACCCTAGTAGATAAGATGTTGTGTTTACATACAATAGATTATTTTCTTTTATATTCAAGTTAAAATATACTGGAGGTTAAACTGTGTTATGTTATAAATATATTCTTTTATGTTTATTTTATAACTATTTGCAAATGCAGTAGAAGAAACACACTCAAGCTATTTTATTACATTCAGTTAAATAAAGAAATAAACTACAAATACTTAGTTTTATTTCCTAATAATATCAACTAAACTAAGTTTAACAAATACCATAAACCAAGTAGAGATGCATTATAGTATTTAAAATATAAAGAACAAACTAAACTAAGTTACCGAATCTAGGCTTTTACTTTTCAAAGAACTGTGAGTAATTTCAACCTATGAGCTTAAGTAAATAAAACAAAAGAATATGACAATAACTAGTATATAACTAAATATCTATCTAAGTATAGAACTGTTTTATATTTAGCAAATAGGTTATACCTATAAAGATAAACTATAGGTTCGAAACCCTAAACCAATATTATTGTTTCAAATAAAAACAAATAAGCTATAATCCATTTGTTTGGATCATTATATCAATAAACAAACTTAAACTATTGTATATTGGTTACAGTCCTTATAACAAATATATAAACAGTCATAAATTAATATTAACTTAAAACAATATACACTGGTAATAATATTAACTTAAAACAATATTTTTACAAATAATAGAACCTATTTAAATAAATTAAAAGAATTATTTAAAACAAGGGTTTCATTTAGGAAAACCTAGCTCGTAATTTCTGAGCCAACAAATAAATATTACGAATTACTCTAAGACGGAGTTACAGTTACACTCTTAAATAAATAACCATATTATATACAAAAATTACAATAAACCATAAATTTATTTATTCACAGTCGAATAGGGTAAAACCCTACTTACATAGAGTCACAAAACAGTATACTGTAAAAATGAGTCTAAGCTCAAAGACAAAGTGTCTTAAAAACTATTGTATTGCATTGAAAGGCTGTAAGGCTAGAAATTAAAACTATTTACAACACCCAGCTCACGACCGGGACTACCCATCGACTTAGCAAGGGTTTAAAGATGTTTTAAAACCAACAACAAACATTTAAAAGAAACTGCTTAGTTAATGGCGAAGCTAGACAAGCTTCTAGTTCAAGGTTACCCCATGAAAAACCCTATTACAAGTAGGGTAAGAACCCATTTGTCAAACCCCGGGCTTACCGAATTGGAGACATGGTCTTCGAAGACAGGTAGCAATTGCTTCATCATGGATTGCAAGCACTGTCTCATGTTCCTACAAGGGGATTACAAGGAAGAGTGTTAGTTATGAAAATCGTGATGTATTGTAAACCCTACTGTAAAAAAAACTATGCTATAAACTTCTATGTTAGAAGTAACACTAAATAATTACCTTAAATAAGAATGTTGAACAGTCTAGTGGAGAGACTGTCACTAACTAAAAACTACTCATATGAATCTCCAAACCACCACGACAATGAAGGAGCACAACCAACAGCAATGAAGCCTCAGTTTCGCACAACAGAGGTGAAGCTTAGCTTCTCACCATGGTTACAGGTCACGGGGAAGGCAAAATGAATTTTAAGATAGACTATGAATAAGTGCAATAACCAGTGGACTCTAGCTTGGTAAAACCACAAGCGACGAAGGCTAGCAACAAGACTAAGCTCAAGAAACTATAGCACAATAAACACAGGCATTGGGGCGAACTGAAATAAGAATAACACTCACGGCTGCCATGAAAACCTTGCAGAGCAGCTCGAAGGCCAGCGTGAACTACGGAGGGAGAATATCAAGGCGCTAGGGTTGTAAGAGTTATATATTTCCAACACATGGCCAGGAGGTGACCACGTTCCCTCAAGAAAATCAAACCATGCATGGGTCGATTCTATAGTTCACCTGCATTCCAATAATTTTCAATTATTTAAAACAATGATTTCAACCAAAATGATGCATGAACTATAATATATGCCTTAATATATCCCATCGCTAAATCATATATCAATTATATCATAATGTTGATAGCATGATATGAGCGTTTTGATAAACCATAATTTATCAATGTTGACCCTAGCAAAGTGTAGTAACCATTTGATGCATGGAAAAATCCAAAGTTGAATTGTTTAGAACCTTCGAACTAACTATAGATTTTTATGTCTATAGACATTGTAGATATTGCATGTTTATAACCCTTTTAAAATCAACAATTCGAATGGTAATAAATTATAAAGTTGGATAGCTTAGTAAAAGAATATATTCATGAATTCCTTTACAAAGTTCAATTTTGGTTTTGACTTTCATAAAAACTAGTTGTTTCTCAACTTGTCATTTGCTAGTAATTTACCATGATTATTTATTTGGTAAGATAATTTTGTGATTATACAAGATAACTTGTACTTAGCATAGGATAGAATGTTGATCATTATAGAAATATCTACCTTGGAAGCTGTTATAGACAGTAACTTACTGTAAGAAAGGAGTTATAGTAATAATAAGAATTATAATGGAATAATCCTACTCAAGTCCATAATCATTGGAACAACATGGATTGACTTAGATTTAAGAAGTAAAGGCAAACAGTTTTCCATGTGAAACGATGCAGTTGATTTTACACTAATCAAACTTATGATATCAAGATGTTTTACAGGCTGTAAGTTTCCCTAATGTAAATATCGATCATCTTGGTACTCAAGTAAATAATACGATAATGTATATGATACATTAGTACATGCAGTACAACATTGACGAGGAAGCTAATAACCTGATAGTGAGCCACTGAATTGTACAGATATCCACGGACCTGGGTAACACTTTTTGGCAAGTGAATGTCGGCAAAAACAGAAAAACGCACCTCGGTCGAGGGCTTGTTAAGCCCTCGACCGAGGTCTTAATATCTCGACCGA
>LPNX010441935.1:139982-164355 GCA_001517045.1 Pseudotsuga menziesii
ACTCAAAATTCACATGGAATATATGCATTTTGAGGGCTTCTATCTAGCACATGAGTAAAAAATCAGGTTTTCATCGCCAAATTTGGCCAAAAAGTGTTACCCATCTTCATGGAATCACCCAGTAATAGGTTGATACTTACCATAATTATTATGTTAAAAATGAAATCGAACTTTATGTTCTAAGGAGAATCTTACTATCAGTATTGATAGAAGCTCTACCATCTATAAAAACCAATAGTACAGTAAATTATAACATTTGCAAGATAAGCATGATAAAATAGAATTTAGTATGCGACAAAGAATACAAGCTTAGAGTCACAGTAAGTATCATTTCTATCGCTAAGTTTGATAAAGAAAGGAACTTTATTATTTGAACTTTGCTTACAAGAAAAATTGGAGAAAACAAACTACTTTACCTCATTGAAGTTGCTTGGAATTTATCATCTTATATACTAAGCATATTAATTGCAATTAGAAACACTTCCTGATACTTTATGAAATTAAAACGTCTACTTGTTCGATCATACTTGTAAACCTGTAAGAACTAGTAATCTTTCTGCGTTAGCATAAATGCTAAGTAAGCCTAGGATTCAAAGTTAGATTCCACCTACTTTCCATAAAGAAGACTCATTAGTAAACTGAAATAAAACAATACGCAAGTAAACCTTATTTATGTTATGAAAAGGAAACTGCTTTTGAAAATATGTAATACTAATCATTGGACTGTTTCTTTTTTTGCTAACCATTGGCTGTTAGTAAACTGCAGATTCAACATTTTATGTTATCTCAAAATTTTAAATTTTTGTGAAAATTTGGGGTTTTGACACTCGGATTCGTACTTTTTGTCTTTGGTTTGAAATAAAGTGTTGGATCTAACCATATTAATGTATGATTGATCATTAGGGGTATTATTTTGAGTGCCCATGACATTCTTTGGATCACTCAAAGTTGACGCTTTTTTCCTGCAGGAAAGGGTCCTTGAGGATAGCAGGTTATTTCTTCAACAACTTCTAAGCTTTTCCATTAGGGGAAATCAGTAAATCAACCTCCTTATTCTTCTCTACTCCTGAATGTGATCATTAATGTGATTAGACTTATTCTTTGAAAAGGTTGACAAAAGATCTATATCGACATCATATCGAACATGAAGTTGAAAGTGATTGGAAAAAACCATGGCTAGATTAAGGAAATTGTCGTAAGAGTAGATGGAAGTTCAATGTACCATTTGGATTCTACACTAGTCAAGGTCCTTTGAAAAATCCTCAACCGAATCGAATCATCCTTTAACGAGTTTGAGTAACACCACCTTGATGTAATTGTAACTTTGGAATGCATTCACTTGTATTTCTTATGTATTGTACCCCGATGTTTATTCTAGGATTTGTCTGTAATGTATTAGAGTCATGTCATTCCACGATGTTCCTATTAGGATTTTTTGTAATGTAAACAAGTCATGTCAAGTCAATGTGGGTAACCCTCCTATTGTTCAAGGGTTAAATTCCCCGCAGTTCCGGGGCACTAGGGTTGTTAGACTCACCTAGTGAAGTTGGCCCTAGTAGGGTTTAGTCAAGTCAGGAATTAGTATAAATATAGAGCTATCCTCTCTATTTATCACACACTCACTCACACTCAGTTGTAGCACATAGCTGGGGAAGAAGAAGACACTGAGGCTAGGAAGAAAGAAGGTTACTGTTGTTGGGAGATCATCTTAATTTTTTGGGTTTTACTTATGGCAAAGAGGATTATTGCTGATTCAATAAAGGATCACCTCATACCACAGGTGTCCTCCCTCAAGAAACCTGAAGCTATGTTTGATTCCCTAACCAAACTGTTTGAAGGGAAGAACATAAACCAAAAGATGACTCTAAGGAACCAGTTGAAGAATGTAAAGATCCAAAATGAGGAGACCATCCAGTCATACTTCACAAGGGTCTCCGAGATAAAAGAACAACTTGAAGAAGTAGATGAAGAAGTGGAGAATGCATAAATTATGATGAAAACCTTGAATGGTCTCCCTAGGTCATGGGATTCTTTCATCCAAGGAATATGTGTTAGGAAGAAGTTAGTCAAGTTCAGTAGACTGTGGGAAGAATGGTCTCAAGAAGAAGCTTGAATAGGAGCTCGAGAAGAAAAGATGGGAAGTGAAGATCAAGCTCTCACAGTACATTCCAAGAAAGGAAGAAGGGAAAATCATCATCACCAAGGTAAGCATTCTCATCAGAAAAATAATTTTGTAAGAAGGGATCCATCCAAACTCAGATGTTATACATGTGATGAAATATGACACTTTGCTAGAATTTTTCCCATGAATAAGAATGGATCCAAGAAGAAGAATAAATCCAAAATATGACATCATGCTCACACTGCTGAGGATGATGATCCTCTCAAAAAGAAATTAAAAGAAGAAAGTGAAGAATCTTCAAGTGATGAAGAATATGTTTTGATCTCTACTCTCACGGGAACTGTCACTCATGGAAGCAAAGATTGGCTTATTGACAGTGGGGCTTCCAAACACATGACAGGTTTCAAGGAATCTTTTGAGAAACTATCTGAACATAATTCACCCCATAAGGTGAAACTTGGGGATGACTACCAATATCCCATAAAAGGTAGTGGTGAATCCTCCTACAAGCTAGACTCTGGAAAGTATATCAAAATGAAGGATGTCTTATTTGTACTAGGACTAAAGAAGAATCTTCTCTCCATATTGGCACTGGATGCAAAAGGCATGAGGGTTTCATTTGTAGATGGCCAAGTCCTCATGTGGCCAAGAGGAAAGAATATTGAAGATGCAATAGTAATTGAAGAACAAGAAGGAGGATTATACAAATTGAAGGGCCATCTAGGACAAGCTTTGGTCCATGATATAGTAGAGCCAAATGAACTTTGGAACTGAAGGCTTGCACATGTGCACTACAGAGCACTACCACTTGCAAGCAAAGCTGTTGAAGGTCTTCCATAAATTCAAGCAAAACATGAAGGCGTCTGCAAAGGATGTGCGAAAGGAAATAATACAAAGAAGACATTTTCAAATAGGGAGAGCAAGGCAAAATGAATCTTGGAAATCATCCACTCCGATCTATGCAGGCCAATGTCATCAAGTTCACTAAGCGGGTATGTATATTATGTTTTTTTCATTGATGACTTTTCTAGAAAGACATGGATTTACTTCATGAATAACAAAGATGAATTTTTCAGCAAGTTCAAGGAATTCAAAGCCTTGATAGAGAACCACATAGAAAAGAATATCAAGACCTTTCAATCAGATAATGGTGAAGAATTCACATCAAATGAATTCAAAGACTTATGCAAAGATTCAGGGATTAAGAGGGATTTATCCACTCCATATAATCCACAATAGAATGGGGTTGCAAAAAGGATGAATAGAACTATCATGGAAGATGCAAGAGCAATGCTTCATGATCAATATCTTCCCATGCATATATGGGTAGAAGCTGCCAAAACAGCGGTGTATGTAAAGAACCGTACTCCACACAAAGTACTCAAGAACAAGACACCTAAAGAAGTCTTTTCCAGCAAGAAACTAGAAGTTAGCCATCTCAGAATATTCGGTTGTCCAGTGTACATACACATTCTGAAAGAAAAGAGGAAAAAGTTAGATCCTTCAGGAAAGAAGGGTATATTTGTGGGATACTATGAAAGCTCGAAGGCTTACAGAATATATTTCCTAGGATTAAAGAAGATCGACATCAGTAGGGATATAACATTTGATGAAGACTCATCTTACAACAAATCCAGAAAGAGACTTGCTGAAGATCTCAGAGAATTAGAAGTACTTAGAACTCATGACACAACCATGAACAAAGAAACTCAAGAAGAAGATCGATAATTTGAAGAACCTCAAGAACCTGTAGATCCACCTCAAGAGAAGAATACTCAAAAGAGGAAACCTGCTTAGGTACGGGAAGCTATCCAAGGTGTAGAAAGATATGGGGCTCCAGAAGAGAATCACAGAGAAAGAAAGAGGACCAGATCCTGCTTCAGGTATGTAGCTTTATTGTGTGTCTTGATCAATAAAGAACCTTCCAACTATGAAGAAGTAGCAGAATATAAATAATGGAAGGATTCTATGATCGAAGAGTATCAATTGATCATGAATAATGATGTTTGGGATGTTGTCCCAAGACCAGAAGGGAAGTCGATTATAACTTCCAAATGGATCTACAAGATCAAGCATGCTACAGATGGCAGTATAGAGAAATATAAAGCAAGATACGTGGATCATGGCTTCTCACAGAAAGAAGGAATAGATTATGAAGAAACCTTTGCACCTATAGCTAGATACACTTCCATCATATCAGTACTTGCTCTGGCTGTAGTGATGAAATGGAAGATACACCAAATGGATGTCAAGACTGCTTTCTTGAATGGTGTAGTGGAAGAGGATGGGTATTTAGAGAAGCCACTCGGTTTTGAGACACATGATAGGGAGTATCATGTGTGTATATTGAAGAAATCCATGTACGATTTAAAACAAGCACCCAGGACATAGTACGACAGAATTGATAGCTTTCTGTCCAGTTTGGGATTTACCAAGAGTAAAGCAGATTCCAACCTTTACCACAAGGTTGAAGATGGCAACCCAATGATGCTCCTACAGTATGTAGATGATCTGTTTGTAATAGGTATGGATGGGTTGATTGTTGATATGAAGAGAAAGCTTGATGTCGAGTTCGAAATAAAGGACTTGGGTATGATGCACTATTTTCTAGGCATGGAGGTGTGGCAGAATGCGGCTGGAATCTCCCTCGAACAAGGGAAGTATGCAATAGAGATCCTAAAAAGGTTTGGGATGATGGACTGCAAGGCCATGACCACACCTATGGCATCGAACCTGAAGCTGTTGAGTGATGCTTCATCAGAAGCAGTTGATGCTAAAATGTATCGTTAGATGATAGGGTCCTTGATGTACCTGACGAACACAAGACTAGATATTTTCTCTGCTGTGAACACCTTGAGCCAGTTTCTGACAGATCCGAGACATGTTCACTTGATTGTTGCAAAGCATATTCTGAGGTACTCGAGGAGTACAATTGATTATGGGCTCAAGTATGACGGGAATCAGAAGATTAACCTGGAGGGTTATGTTGATTCAGATTAGGCAGGTAGTACCATCGATAGGAAGAGCACTTTAGGGTGTTGCTTTAGTATGGGATCAGGTGTGATCTCTTGGTTTAGTGGGAAGCAATTCTGTGTGGAACTAAGTACAGCTGAAGTAGAGTATGTCACAACTTGTTTAGCTAGTTATGGGGCAATATGGTCGAGGAAGCTACTGTCTAATTTATTTGATCTCCAAATGGATGCTACTTGTATACATTGTGACAACCAGAGTTGTGTGAAGTTGTCAGAGAACCCGGTGTTCCTTGACAAGTCGAAGCGTATCGAGATCAAGTACCACTATATTAGGGATATGGTGCAGAGGGGAGCAGTGAAGCTCTAGTATGTTGCAACGGATGAACAAATAGCTGATGTGTTGACAAATCCATTGGCTAGGGTGAAGTTTGAATACTTCAGGGAGAAGCCTGGTATTCTCCAGATTGAGGTTCCCTTTAAAGGGAAGTGATGAGTTCGTGAGCCATTCTCACGGTGAGAGGATTGCTTCCTTCCATGGTCAGATGTAAGGGCTGAACCATGCTGTCATGGTCAGAGGATTGGTTCCTTCCATGTTATATGTGAGTGCTTATCCATTCTGATGTGACTGTAGGATTGGTTCCTACATGATCATATATAAGCGCTAAATTCCATTCTTGGAATGGAGGCACCTGGTTAGTTACCAAGAAATATCAGTCTGGGACTAAGGGCCATTCTGATGTTACTATAGGATTGGTTCCTAGATGATCAGATGTGAGTGCAGAGCCCTTTTGACATTGGTTGTCAGGTGTAAGTGTAGATCCCTTTCGACATGAAGGATTGGTTCCTTTCATGGTCGAATATAAATGCTGAGCCTTTTTGACATTGGTTGTCAAATGTAAGTGCAGAGCCTTTCGACATGGAGGATTGGTTCCTCGCATGGTCAATTGTAAGTGATGAGAATTTTTGACATTAGTTGTCAGATGTGAGTGCTGAGCCTTTCTAACAGGGTCATGGGATGTGTTCCCACATGGTCAGATGTGAATGCTGGGCATGCCTTTCTGATATGATTATAGGATTGGTTCCTACATGATCAAATATCAGTGTTGGGCGGTCCATTCTGACTTAGGGTCAGATATAAGTGTTGGAAGAAGACCTACATGGATGCTAGGCCTACAACCAACACGAAAAAGGGCTGGCTCTATAGAACTTCCTGTGTTGAGAAGAATCAAGAGCTAGCATCTGTGATGATGATCTAGCAGCGATGATCCAGATCCAGTGATGGTGTTCTAGTGATGATGATCCAGATCTAGTGATGAGGATCCAGATCGAGTGATGATTCAAATCCAGATGAAGATGACTTGAAAATCAAGATGATGAGGACTCGATGATGATCCAGATGATACAGAGAAGAATACTTGTGTTGATAAATTGTGTCCAGAGAATACCTTCTAGTTAATAGGGAGTGTTAATGTAATTGTAACTTCGAAATGTATTCACTTGTATTTCTTATGTATTGTACCCCGATGTTTATTCCAGGATGTGTCTGTAATGTATTTGAGTCATGTCATGCCATGATGTTCCTATCAAGAGTTCTATAATGTAAAAAATTCATGTCAAGTCAATGTGGGTAACCCTCCTATTGTTCAAGGGTTAAACTCCCTGCAGTTTTGAGGCACTAGGGTTGTTAGACTCACCTAGTGAATTCATCCCTAGTAGGGTTTAGTCAAGTTGAGAATTAGTATAAATAGAGAGCTAGCCTCTCCATTTATCACACACTCACTCACACTCAGTTGTAGTGCATAGATGAGGAAGAAGAAGACACTGGGGCTAGGAAGAAAGAAGGTTACTACTGTCAGGAGATCATCTTACTATTTTGGGTTTTACTTTTGGTGTTGATTCTATCTCTGAGGAAGTTGTGGGGTTTTCTCCATTTATGTTTACCCCAAGGAAAAACACTATGTTTATTGTCTCTTGTGTTTTATTGTTGTGCTTGTTATTCTTTGAGTTAAATATCCTAATATAATGCTATCTTAATGTTAAAAATATAACACACCATAGATGAAAATAGTGACATGATCACTAGGGTCTTCTCCAGTTCTCCTTTCAAATTTTGGAATATCTGAAGAATGTTTAATGGGAATTGGTGGCCAATTTGGGTCATGACACACAGGGTCGTTCATTAGTTCTGAAATATCTCAAAATTTT
Organism: Pseudotsuga menziesii; assembly: GCA_001517045.1. NCBI lineage: Eukaryota > Viridiplantae > Streptophyta > Pinopsida > Pinales > Pinaceae > Pseudotsuga > Pseudotsuga menziesii. The sequence continues at coordinate 147,282 of LPNX010441935.1, forward strand.
AACGTTACCAGAAAAAGAAGTCAAGGCCTAGCTAGAGTTTGGTAGTAAAAAACTTGGTGTGAGGAAGTTACCACACCAATGTTCCTATAAGGTTGGTTAGGGTTTCCCCCAACCACTAGTTGTGAAGTAGTAACAATTTTTTGGAATGGAATCCACCCAAAATCCAAGGGATTACTAACCTGAGATGTGTTATTATGGGTTTGAATAGTACCAAGAGAGACGGGTGTCATAGACATGGGAGTTGTAGTTCTTCCACTGAGTAGTGAAAAATCAAAGCTTCCCACTGGTGTGGTCGAAACCTTACTTATGGTTTTAAAGTTAAATCCTAAGAAATTATTCTAACTTCTAGAATACACACTTGAAAAAGTAGGTGTAGGACCTACATATGTAGAGGATGGAGGAACATGTCATCCATACCAAGGATACCCTTGAACAAAATAAATATAACCACTAGGGTTACTTTAAAAGTTTTGAATAAAGGAGAAGATGTGAAAGGTACACTAGGTATCCCAGTGACCACCACATTAGACAGACTAGTAGCAGTGTTCATAGGTACTGAAGGACTAACCACTCTAGTACTCAGAGACACAGGGTTGGTGAAGTAAAGTTCAATGATACTACTTGTGTAGTGGGTATGTTTGGCAATGGTACACTCACATGTGGAGGAGATACTCCACTGACTGACATGGCCTAAGTGGGGGTATATATATCCCTTGATCCATATCCTGTATTTGACATGAAAAAACTTAATGGGACACCAATCCCAGGTTGACTAAATAGTCTAATTGATACAAGTATTGGATCTCCTAAATCAGTGAGAGGTGAGTTATAATTCCTCGCAAACTCTTCCGCTTGAAAGAATCATATATTTACCAATGAAATATCAGGATAACTATATCTTAGTTTAGGTTCTCCTACAATTTTTCTTATACCAGTCAATTCAAATGAACTGCTTGTGTTAATTCTCCACCTTTGAGGTGGTGCTGGAGGCTCAACTGTTATTAGTGGAGGAAGGCTTTGCAACCTTCTTGACCTATGAGGAAGGTGATCCTCCAAAACTAAATACTTTATTTACACACATCTAAAGGCCAAACTATATCACAAGAAAATAAAAAAACACACCACTAGAAAATTTTCCGAAGTATCACAACCAAGAACATGAAGACATACCTTCCAAAGGACCGTCTGGGATGATGAGGCCCCAGGATAGACCAATGAAGAGTCGAAGAACAGTTACCTAGGGTCCCAATACAAGTTTTCTAGGAGCAAGTAGTTGAATCGTAAAATACCTTTCCAAATTATTGCACGGGGTTTTCTCTCACATATTTCCTAGGTATAGTGGAAATATCCTTCCACTTTCACATGTGTAAGAATCATAGATCAAGATACTAAGGATACCAAATCTACAAGAAATTTTAGGTGGAAAAATCCTTGGTCTAATTGATGTGCATGGGCAGGGTAACAAATCCTGAAATACAAACAATATCCGTATCGCACAGGGCCAAGGGTGCTACTAACTGAATCCTTGAATACACAACAGTGATGGTGTATGCTCAACTAAGTGTTGGAGGGGTATCTTCACAACCTAATATACATACAACCTTGTGCTTGACTCCTATTTTATAAGATATTTCTAGTTTACCTTCTTGTAAAAGTGTATTTCCTAAGCAACATACTACTATGCCTAAGTTTCAATGGTTTTGGATGGTTACAGATAACCCTAATCCAAAACCCTATCTTAAGCTAGTTGGTGTCGTCCCTAGAAAAGAAAACATTACTAATCAATTTTAAATTATGAGTGTTCTTTTTAGGGATTATTCTTTACTCGTGATGATGATCATGAAATTTATGGTGATTTTGAATCAACTGTAAATAAAAAATGTATGGTGTAAAATATTTCTAATTAACATTTCCATTTGAATCCTCTCTTTATTTTTCAAAAGTAATGAAATTTTCTTACTGAATTTTGGAAATCAAATTCTTTTTTCTTTTCTTTTTTTGAAAACTTGAAAACAATGTAAGAATATCTCTTCTTAAGACTAACATGCACCTAATTGCTTTGTTTTTTTAAATGAAAATGAAAGACATAAAATATACACAAATGCAAGTCACCAATATGTAGAAATGTATAAGCAAGACTCATAGTTTAGACCTTATAAACACAAACCTCGAAGACCATGCAAAGTTTGATAAAACCCTACTTGGAATGAATTACAAAATTTGTTCGAAAGTTTGGAAGAAGATGATATCAGGTTAACTACTCAAGAAACCATGCTATAAGTGGAACCAAGTATCAACAAGAATTGAAAACTTAGAGTCTACCTACTCTCCTACCAAGTACATGCCAAGTGGAGAGACCTAGTGAATGCTATACAAAAATCCAACCTAACCTACTAAAGGAGTCTTAAAATACAAATAAACAGAGAGTTATATAAGTGACAGACCAATGAAAACTCAATATAAAGTCCTAGAAGAATCCAAATATCCAAAATCAGACTTATAGGAAATAAAACATAGCTTTTAAGAATCCATACAGGAAATACATGACTGTTCAGTGGACAATCCACATACCATACATGATTGTACTATGGAAAACCCATGTATTCAATGAGAATACACGACTGTGAGTATAACCTACCTGCAGATTCCTAAAAAAAAATAAAAAAAGAAGAAAACATGGACCTAGAAGACTAAGCATTCAACTTGGACTGAATGAATCTTTCTAAATGGAAGCCACACACAGGACCAAGAATGACAAAACTAGAAAGAAACTTCATTGAAAGAGGCCCCAAAACATAAAAAGACTCCCTAGTATGGTCGTCAATTCTGTTGTTAGGGAATCTATCCTACAGATGGGGTTTGAGGCAACCAACATCATTAAGGGTTTATTGATATACAATCAAGGTTTTACAAGCATGTATTAAATAATAAGAGAGAAAGGAGGTGGACACATTACATATCCTCTTCCTGATCAAGCTTCTCTGGAAACCTAGATCTGATCCCTATTTCTTCTCTCCTCAATGGAAATTCTCCAACATAAATTCGCCTCCAAAGTTGGTCCCCCTCTCCATGGTATTTTTTAAGGATTCTAATAGTATACTTGAGTATAGTATTCTAGGTGATTGTTTTGGATTGAAAAAAACATTTTATAGATAGGTAGGAGAATATTAAATATGAAACATACAATTAACAATGAAATGTGTAAATTTTGGTGAATATTATGATAAAAATAACATAGTTGATGTAAATATAGGTGATATTAGAGACTAAAAATGACCAAATAATGAATTTGTTTTTGAAAAAAAACCCAAAAATAGCCAATTGGCAAAATTTTGCCCCTAAAAATTACCCTGCCCCTCTCCTCTTTTTATAGTTGTTTGGGAGGAAGGGTTGCAAGGAAATGATATTTATGGGAGTTAAGGAGGTTTCCAAACCGACCCCAACTTCCCCATGATTAGTTATCCTTTTATTTTTAAATAATTATAATGAAATACATGGGTTGTAATAGGGAAACTTGCAAATGATATGCGGGTTTCCTTGAAGAAACTTGCGTATTCAACATTTCAGATCAACACATGGGTTACTTGTGGGAAACTCATGTATGGTACAAAGGTTGTTATAAGGAAACTCACATATTCAAGGTGATTTCATATGCAAAAAATATTGATACTATAGTTGTCAATGTGTATTAAGGGTCCAATCCTCTTATAAAGTTAAGGCTACTTCTATCCATACTGTCCTTTTATGTGACGACACATTTGGTGTCATTACTCAGATGGAGAAGTTCCATTTCATGGTATAACACACTCCTACGCAAAAGAAAAGGGAAGAATAAGGTCTCCCTAAGGATGTTGTTAAGGGTAGAAAACCAAAGAATAATGAAAGAGTGTGGATTGATGTTTTATAAATTGTGTTGTCAAAATTGTGTTTTATTTTAAATTATTGTATAAAAAATTAGTCTATAAAATAATGTTCCATGATTCCATTGGTGTATATATGTTCATACATTCTATATATTTATTTCTTAATAAATATTTGGTTATATTTATTTGAAATTGATACATTTATGATTTACCAAAAAATTTCCAGACATTAAATAATGTTTGTGTTTGTTGATAGGTAGAAGATATTGATTATACACCTACAAATATTGAGACCAAGCTGTCTTATTAAGATTTGGATGGAATGATCCAAACCATCCTTTAAAATATATAATGGTGAAAATACCAACATTGAAGAGAATACTACCAGCTGAGAAATTTGGAGAGGTGATGTAAGAATTACATTCAATCCTTCTACATTTTCACTATCATCATCATCATTAAGGCTAGGTGGCATGTCATGACATGCCACCTAGCCTTAATGATGATGATGATAGTGAAAATGCAGTGCATGAAGAAGGATTGAATGTATCATTATTTTGGAAGGGAAACAATTATGACACAAATGATAATTTGGTTGACACTAATTATGATAGCAAGTAAATTATCACCAAGGTAATCTTGATGGAAACAACCTAAAAGATTTAAACAAGCAAGCATTCAAGACACCCGTGTTCAAATTGGGTTCAAGTAGAACCTCAAAAATAGAAAACATGTTAATATTATTGGAAATCAATTCATTGTTTGGTTGGTCAGAAAAAGGATTCACTACCCTACTTACGGTGAGTTCAAATCTATTTATTAGTTTGCATTGTCAATTGTGTATGTAATTTGTCAACATTCGTCAACTTATATTATATTTATTTAAGGGGATTTTAAAACCATATGTTGTATATAAACATTCCTATTATAAATTGAAATATCAAACATATTCATCATAAATCAAACATTCAATTGATTTAATCTCTTGTAATCTTACAGGACACTAAAAACTAAAATATTGCCTGAAAAGAATGTGTCTCCATCAGATTCTAGAGAAGCACATCAGTTATTGGTTGAGTTGGGGATTGAATATAAGAAAATTCATTCATGTATAAATGATTTAATTTTATATAGAGATAAATATTAAAACAAGGTAGAATTCCTTGTATGTAGAAAAAATATATATCGTACATATGCACAAGGTCATACAGTACCAACTATGGTTTTACGCCACATGCCAATTATACCTATAATTAAATGGTTGTTTAATAGAAATTCACTTGATGAATTTTAATTTAAATAATATGAGTAAATATGGATTCATGTGAATTTTGGCAGACTACAAAGCAAGGAAACACATAGAGGAAAAATGGTCAAGACAATTTAAAGATGAACCCCATAGTGTAAGGTTTGGGATTGAAATAGATGGAGTGTGGCCATTATTTTATTAGAAAAAACATAATTGCTTGAACATTCAGAATTATAGTATACAATGTAATGTCTCCTTTTTGGAATTTTATTAAAATGCCCAATTTTCCAATTTTTTCACAATTTTGGCTCTTGACTAGTTTTGATGTCTAGACCTCCAAATTGACCCAAATGCTTCCAAATTTTCTCTGAAGGTAAATGACTGATAATATAACTTAAATATAATTCTTATGTATTTTTTTGGACCTCCAAATTAATTCTGCAAACTTTTTTAATGTTATGTTCAAAGTAGGAGTCTTTACTAGCAAATTGGGGCTCCAATTCCCCCTGGGTAGTTGTCGAAAATGGCTTCACAAATGATCCCAAATTCACTTGAATTTCTGAAAATAGGATGGGTATGTGTAATGTAACTTTTAAAATTCTCATATGCATCATGGTTCATTTTATACATACTTTTATGACTCTTTCCAAAACAACTCCCAAGTCACAACTTCGACCCTTGGGGAAAATGCACCAAATCTTCTCCCAATGCAATAAAAATGTGTAAAATGGCTTCCAATTATTAAGTACTGAACATTATACTTGAAATTAAAATTAATTACAGTTCATCCATCATACATTTATCAAATATATATTCCTCCATTCGAAATAATAAGCATTACCATGACATATATCAAAATGGAGTGGAAATGGTCATTGTTTGCTCATTAAAAGTCATTTTGACATACAACTCTTGGGAATTTCGACTTGAAATTTTTTGATAATGAATAATAGAGAATATTTAACTGATTACAATCATAAATTGGCAATTAAAGGCTCTCCTAAGTCGAAATCATCAGCATTACAATGGTTGACAACAAGATAGAGGGGAAATGACACAATTTCTTCATTGTTCAACACTTTTACATGAATTATTTTGGGTATTTGAACCTGAAATTATTATAAACATGAAATACAGAGAATAAAAATTATAACATAATATAATTATCATTATAATTTTCCCCAAAGAGATCAATAACTCACCCAAAGCGAAATCCCTCCATTGGCATGAATATGGTGTGAAAACAAGAAATAGTTGAGAGAGAGTGCTGCAATAGAAGAACCCACATGATTTCCTGTATCTTACACCTGCAAATAAGAATCCATTAAAGATCCATGAAATACCTGAGTGGCCTTTCAAAACACCAACTAGGATGGGAATCTTTCACCCTCGAAATTGGCTTAAGCAAGAAAACTAGTCATCCACTAGCTCTCACAATTCACAAATAACAATTTCACAAACGAGAAAAAGCTTCTTCTCATGGCTGATCCCTATATTTTATAAAAATTATTAGCCTTCTAAGGTTCCAAATCCATTCATAAACCAAATCCAAGTCGAAATGGTGTGGCTTCTCATGCTATGCCATGTGGCCTCTCTCTTCACCTTCATTCTTCTCCCAAATTTGAGTAGGAGCCTCTTGGCCTTCTCCAACTCCCAAATTCAACCTATAAGATGCTCTATTCAGTCCTGACATGTCATTATGTTAGTATATCAGCCTTCAGGTCTGACTTGTGTCATAATTTTCATAGAATCTCCATCATTGGTGTCATAGATGTCATAAATGTAAGGGGAATCTAGCCAAGTGTCCATGAAACTCCCATTTGACTCTTCCTCTTTCATATAAGTTACAAGTAATCCAAAAGTTGACCTATTAAGTATATAAAAAATTATATTAAAATTATAATCCATACAAAACATTATACTTTCCATATATTCAAATTTACAAGAGAAAGATACCATTTAACATAGGAATTCTAGCTAGTGTGGGCCCCATAGTCTCCATGTGTCTTCATGATCCATTGTCACTTCCATTTTTTATTGTATTTATTTAATAAGATACATTATTTAATATTTATCCCATTCTAATGTCTAAACATCATTTATTATCCCCATTATTCCAAATCTCAAAGCTTCCACCCCCAACCTAGGAAACTAGTGATTTTCCTCCTTGGCAATTATTTGACTTTTAGCATCCATTTGACAATTTTCATGAATATGGAAAATGTGATTTGGCCATTGTGACCCAATGCCAAATTTGGGACATTAAAAATCCTCCCTTCCCAATATTGCTTGTCCTCAAGCAATTCCAAACACGGTTGTTGAAGAACCTACTTTCTCTATGATTCTTTGAAGTTGCCACTAAGCTACCCACCTTAAGTCTTTTAGATTTCATGAAGAGTTCAGAAAGGAACCACCATGCTTGCTTCTGCACTACTATGATTAAAATCACCTTATTAAATGGGGAATCCATCTCCCATACTGCTTGTTTCCCAAATAATTTGAAATCAATGGGACTAAAAACTATCCCAGGGTCCCATTGCTTGCATTGCACTCCAACAATTAAGAGTGCTCTCCAACCCATACCATTTGGAAAGAGAATTCCTGGATCCCATTTTCTTGTATGCATTCTTTCAAACATCATGAGTGCATAATATATATCATCAAAGTATATAACAACATAATAATAATTTACATCAAGGAGGTGCCTCACCAATAAATCATGAAAGTGCTTATACCTCCCAGTGAGTAGACTACCATTTGCCAAGTGCATACATGCTTCAAGTGACCAATCAAATCTGCTCCAATGACATAGGTTAGGATCCCATGTCTTATAATGCTGATCCAAAAGAATGTAATATGCATAAAAATGATAATCATCCATTTTTTCTTTCATCCAACAAGTGAATGAAGAACCTCCACCAAATATGAACCAAATAAGGAGAAAATAAAACACGAAGACTTCAAGTGTCTCAAAGAAGTCTCATCAATACACCCATGAATATGTATATCATCATGAAATAAGAGAGGATGTTTCTACCAATAATAATGTTCCTCAATCATATCCCTCTTCACCCAACTGTTGGATGAAGTTCCTCCGACATCAAATGAACCAAGTGTTGAGCAAGAAAAACCATGACTCTTCAAGTGACTCAAATGAACATCATAGGTGCACCCATGTATATGTGTATAATCATAATGTAAAAAATGATGCTGCTGAAAATGTAAATAAGATGGTTCTATAATAATTCCATCATCAAAAGGAGAAATATAATTTCCATGCTCTTCATGTGGCACCATCAAAAAAGAAACCTTTCACTCATACTTCATTAGGATGACTGCTGCAAAATTAGAAGTGTAGGATGTAGGAGAAAGAACCAACTCACCCAAATGATCAGTAAGTGAAATTTTTTTATAATGCGAAGTATCCATAGGGTTAGGATTATTCACCTCCCTAGAAAATGAAAAAAATTCCTCATGGATTGGTTCCAAGGTGTTGGAATTATGCATTTCTTCAAAAAATGTGTAACCATTTTCAAGAGGCAACTCAAGTTCCTCTTCCACCATTACTAGTGATTGGATCTCATCACTATAATCCTCAAGCACATCAATAACCTGAAATTTTTCATGTTTCTCATGTTCCATCATGTCATGAGAATCCTTCAAGAAATCTACGTTATGGAAATCTAAAACATCGAAGGAAAAACAAGTGTCTTGCAACTTTTCAAGAAGTTGCTCATTTTGAATTGTGAGCTTATGAATAAATTCAGTATTCTTCAAGTAAGATTCATGTAACCATTCAATAAGCTCAATGAAATTTTTTATATCAAAAAGCAAAGACATGAAATTACCTTTGATGTTGCACATTGATATTTGGATCTTCTCCATGTCTTCAAGGAAGGATGGATCCTCCAAGGAAGTAGCTCTCCAACAAGAATTTGATACCAATGATTGAGTGTCATGGAGTATGCTAAGGGCCTCTTGGATCTTCTTTTCATTCATCTTTAAGGACCCTTCAAGAAAATGAGGCTCTTGCAAATGAACCTCCTCATCTTCTTCCTTCTTGTTTGGACCAACTTCATGAAGCTCAAGTGGTGATGGGGAAGTTGATATTGTTTCTTCTTCAACTGCTACAAGGTATTCATTTTCATGTTTAATGGAATTTTGGCTTGCAGCAACACTTTCAAAATTGATCTCTATGTCACAACTATAGAGGTGTGAGAACCCATCAGTAGGTACTACTTCATAGTTCAAGCATCCATTAGTAGATGCTCTTTGGTCCATGTCCATAGTAGAATTTGTTTCAGAATGATATTCAATTGTTTCAAGGTACTCTTCTTCCTTCTCATGTGATGTTTCCTCGTCTTTTTCAAAGTCATTTGGGAGTGAATTTCAATCCTCTTCATGTAATGTCTTTTCTTCTTCATCACCCACAGAAATTTGTAGCTCCTTGGTCTCCTCCCTACTTGTGCATTGATTATTATTCCTTAATGAGTTCTTATTTGAATTATTTTTTATAAATTCCTTCAACCAATCATTAAGGTCTTCACAATGAATAGTTTTATGTGCCAATTTGAATGCTTGATTAACCTTCCTGGACATATCATCACCACATGGCTTAATGAATTTATTTTATTAATATATACCATCCATAACTTCCATAGGTTCCAATACCATGATCTGATACCACTGTAATGTCCCCTTTTTGGAATTTTATTAAAATGCCCAATTTTCTAATTTTTTTACAATTTTGGCTCTTGACTAGTTTTGATGTCTAGACCTCCAAATTGAACCAAATGCTTTCATATTTTCTCTGAATGTACATGAATGATAATATAAATTAAATATTATGCTCATGTATGTTTTTTGACCTCCCAATTACTTCTGCAAACTTGTTTAATGTTCTGTTCAAAGTAGGATTATTTACAAGCAAATTGGGGCTCCAATCCCCCCTAGGTAATTGCCGGAAATGACTTCACAAATGATCCCAAAGTCACTTGAATTTATGAAAAGAGGATGGGTATGTGTAATTTACCTTTTAAAATTCTCATATGCATCATGGTTCAGTTTATACAATATTTTATGACTCTTTCCAAAACAACCCCCAAGTCACAATTTCTACCCTTGGGGAAAAGGCAGAAAATCTTCTCCCAATGCAATAAAAATGAGTAAAATAACTTCCAATGCTTAAGTGCTGAACATGAGAATTTAAATACAAATTAATTTCATTCCATAAATCATAAATTTATTATAGATACATTCCTCCTTTGAAATAATAAGCATTACCATGGCATATATCAAAATGGAGTGGAAATGGTCATTGTTTGCTCATTAAAAGTCATTTTGACATACAAATATTGGGAATTTAGACTTGAAAATTTTTGAGAATAACTAAAAGATAATATTTAACTTATTCCAATCATACATGGAAAATTAAAGGCTCTCCCAATTCGAAATCATCAGCATTACAATGGTTCACAACAAGATAGTGGGGAAATGACACTATTTCTTCATTGTTCAACATTTTTACATGAATTCTTTTGGGTATTTAGACCTGAGAGTATTCTAAACATGAAATACATAGCATATAAATTATAACATAAGATAATTATAATTATAATATTCCCAAATAGATCAATAGCTCACCCAAAGCGCAATCCCTCCATTGGCATGAATATGGTGTGAAAACTGGAAATAGTTGAGAGAGAGTGATGCAATAGAAGAATCCACATTATTTCCTGTATATTAAACCTGAAAATGAGACTCCATTAAATCTCCATGAAATACCTGAGTGGCCTTTCCAAACACCAACTAGGATGGGAATCTTTCACCCTCGAAATTGGCTTAAGCAAGAAAACTAGTCATCCACTAGCTCTCACAATTCACAAATGACAATTTCACAAATGAGAAAAATATTGTTCTCGTGGATGATACCTATATTTTATAAATATTATTAGCCTTATAAGGTTCCAAATCCATCCATAAACCAAATCCAAGTTGAAATGGTGTGGTTGCTCATGCTATGCCATGTGGCCTCTCTCTTCACCTTCCCTCTTCTCCCAAATTTGAGTAGGAGCCTCTTGGCCTTCTCCAAATCCCACATTAGACCTTTAAGATGATATATTCAGTATTTACATGTCATTATTTTAGTATTTCATCCTTCATGTCTGACCTGTTTCATAACTGTCATAAAATCTCCATCATTGGTGTCATAGATGTCATAAATGTAAGGGGAATCTAGCCAAGTGTCCATGAAACTCCCATTTGGCTCTTCCTCTCCCATGTAAGTTAAAATTCATCCCAAATTAGACCTATGAAGTATATAGAAAAGTATATTAACATTATAATACATTCAAAAACATTATACTTTCCATATATTCAAATTTGGAAGAGAAAGATACCATTTAACATAGGAATTCTAGCTAGTGTGGGCCCCATAGTCTCCATGTGTCTTCATGCTCCATTGTCACTTCCATTTTATATTGTATTTATTTAATAAGATAAATTATTAAATATTTATCAAATTCTAATGTCTAAACATCATTTATTATCCCCATTATTCCAAATCTCAAAGCTTACACTCCCAACCTAGGAAACTAGTGATTTTCCTCCTTGGCAATTATTTGACTTTTAGCATCCATTTGACAACTTTCATGAATATGGAAAATGTGATTTGGCCATTGTGACCCAATGCCAAATTTGGGACATTACATACAATATTCCACAATGGATGAGTGTTAGAAAGGAGCACCTTATACTGAATCTCATTATTTTAGGAAAGCATCAAGTTAAAAACATGGATGTTTATCTTGCAATTTTATTGCTGACATGCAACTTATATGGAAATGAAAAAGAATGTATGACATATCACATCCTCCATCAAATAGGTCATTCATGTTGTATGGTGTGCTATTCTAGACTATTTATGATTTCCTAGGACTTGGTGTTTTTTTTGGTAAGATAAAATATTTACATATTTACACTCATGTTTTTTTCGTCCATACTTTAATCGATAATTTTATAATATTATTTTGATGTTATTAAAATTACTTATTAAACTTCAGGGATTCAAACAAGGGGAAATTTGCATGTCCAAGATGTGCAGAACAATTTCAAGGGAGGTATTCTAAAGATATACATAAATCTATTAACAGAAACAACAGGGTTTTTGTACCACCATATCATAAGTTTAGAAATCACTTGAAGAATCAAATTGATGGAAAAGTTTAAAATAGAGCCCGTCCCATGATTATGGGTCTAGGTGATTGGCTTAAGAAATATGAAGATGTTGAATTGAAAGCTTGGGAGGATTTTTTGATTGAGGTCATTCAATTGAAGAACAAGAACAAGTTGTAGTTAATATGCTAGATGGAATGAAAATGAAATCCATATTTTATGAGACCTTTACTAGAATGATCTATTAATATCTCACCTATTATATCCTATGCACATCTTCAAAAATTTCATATATTCTATATTTCAACATATATTAGGAAAAGACAAGGACACCTTGTCTTCGAGGAGAGATATCACGTGCTTGCATACCAAATTTGATAGAAGACATTTGTGGACAAACATGGATTTTGAAAAAATCAAGAGCTAGACTAACTAGAAAAAGTCATTTGTTTAATAAGGACACCTACTGGCTATGGGTCCTCATTGGAAAAATATTTTACAGTTAGTGGACATATCACAAGATTTGAATCACATGATTTTCATAATTTTATGAAGGTATTATCATCTCTTAACTTTTAGTGGTAGCATTAACTAAGTACTAGATATTTTTTGATATTCTATTGTGTGAAAAATTACTACTTATAGTTGATAAATGTGTTTGATAGCATATCATTCAATTGGAAATTAGGGGGATTCATGTCTTACCATTGGATTAAGGACCGCCATAAATTGATTGTTAGCATTTACAATGTATGTCTAATGAAATGTTCATGTGTGAGAGACATATAGATATTATACTGCAGTTTTATTTTTGACTAAAGGATGATACTAATTTACTATTATTATATTAGGTTGGTGATCTCCAACAATATCCAAAAATGTGAAGTGCCAATATGGAAAAAGGAAATTGCAGAAATTGTATGTGTATTTGAGAAGAAGCTCCCTACGAGTTTCATGGACCTACATGTCCATTTACTTATACACCTGGTTGATGACATTGAATTCGTGGGTTTCATATCAACGAGGTGGATGTTTTTTCTTTGAGAGGTATATGAAAACTCTAAAAATATATTTCTGACAAAAGAGACATCTAGAGGGTTGCATGGTTGAATGATATGTATTGAAAGATTCATTTTTCTTCCTATGTGAATTCCTTGGTAAGCATTTTGAAGATGGTCCACACTTATGGGATGAAGAATGAGCATTAAATATTTTTTTATGGATAAAAACCACAATCTAATGGTGTTCAACTAGAAATTGGTAAGTAAATTCACAATCATTGTGGTTGTATTTATTGTAATCATTAATTTAATCTATATTATTTTATTTGTCAATTTAACAACATGAAATTTCAAGTTTGAAATAAGCATATTGGCATGTAATAGGTGTAGATGGAAGAACTATACTTGACAAGTTCGTTTTCTACCATGTGGATTTTAAGAAAACATGGATTGATTTATATGATCACAAGAGAGAAGAAGTGTTAAAAGTGGGGAGACAATTTAAGAGATCAAAACCAAGGAATAATCCACTTCCCACTGATCTGTTCTAGGAATGGGGAAAATATTGCACACTAGAATGGGTTACTGAACAAATTCAAAGTCAAATAGAAGACACAAGTATTGATTCAAACATATCAGAAGATGAAATCAACATGTGTACATGATGTTAAAGAAAGGTACAATTGGAATTTATAAAATGTTGTTTCAAATTATTTTTGATACTATTAAGTATTTAAATATTAATCATTATATTTGTTTTCACTGAAATAAATGGACTTTCACAATTGAGGAAATATCTTGCAATGTGAGCATATGGTCAACATTATTATGTAGAAAGAGTAGATGTAAAAAGATAGTCCTTTGATATCGACTCATGGTTGATTGCAAGCAATCCAATCAAACAAGATCAAAAGATAAGAATATTATTGAAGGGAATATACAATATCTTGGGAAAATGCAAGAAATTATTGAGTTGAATTACTGCTCTTTTAAATGTTGTATTTTTAAGTGTAGATGGTATGAAGAATTTGATAGGACATGAAGACATGATACCCTCAGTGGATATTTTTCTATAGATTCATCAAGATTCATACTAGAAAATAAGGAGCCTTATGTTCTACCAATTAATTCTGAGTAGGTATCTCTTTAACTCAAAGAAGAAGCGGTAGTTACCATTAATATATTAATTAATAACTTATTGTGAATGTGTGTGTGCATGACATCACTCCATGTGTATGTATTTTTTTATGAATATATTTTGGACTCGAAATGGGTATTTGTCATACATTATGATCCAAGGCTAAGGCATGTATTTGGTGATGCCTCCATGGATACTCAACAAAATAATGATAGCCAACAATACGAGAGAGAGAGAGAGAGAGAGAGAGAGAGAGAGAGAGAGAGAGAGAGAGAACATTGGAGAAATTGAAATCCATGATGATGTTGAAGATGGTTATGTTTAGGAACAAGAAGGAAAAATTCCAAACTTAGATGATCTTGTAGAAGACAACAATATGGATGGTACAAAGAATGACGATCCCAATACAACTAGTAATAATATAGATGGTCTATAGTCAAGTTTCAAGTATGATGAAAATGATGAAAGAGAAGATGAGGATGATGAAAATACCACTTTAGAAGGATGGTATAGTAAGAATAATATTAATCACTTGAAATAATATATGAACAAAATTGACAATGATACACTGGATGGCATTATTGCAAACAATATTGCTAATTATTAATCTTTTAAATTTTCAAAAAAAATTCTAATCCCTATTTAAAAATTATTATTTTTGCAGTCCACACTTTGAAATGATTCATTATTATTTGTTTCGATAAAAATTACCTATTGCAACATCCTTAAAGACTTGTTCAAACTTTGGTATGAATTCTTGGCAGAAAATATTAGGATTACATGGAAATTAAGAGTTAGCATGGTTAGTGGTCATTTATTGGTTGAAAATGGTTTCTAGATGTTTTTATATTATTAGTTATAATTGTATTGAAATAGGATGAATATGCTATTGATTAAAAATACATTAAATATGTAATATATAAAAGATATAATTACCTATAGTGTATATATAAAACAATGTAAATACAAACCATTAGAAAAAATGTATGGAAAGTGGATTAGTGGATTTTTGCATCAGACATACTTGAGTCTTGAAAAATCTCCCATACCATCAAGGCATGTTGTTAGAATAATCAACCCATAGTATTTACCTACTTAGACATTATTTCATTTATTTTGTCTTATTTTCCTAGTCCATGAGTCCCACCATGTGCAAGTTGATAATTGCCTATCCATAGAGGTCAAACTTGCCATTATTGACTCATGGAGAGCTTGGGAAAGCCTTGGGAATCAAATCTACTTTATTCCTGGCCTCCTAGGTGCCCATCTGCTTTTTCTGCTTTATACCCTGCTTTTTCAGTGTTTTAAGGCACATAGGAAAGCAAGACTAGGTGAGGTGAATCAGCTTTGTTGCCTCTTCCTCCTCCACTCTTTCCTCCATGCAAAAGCATGTATGAGCTGCCATTTGACCACTCTTTAGCTTTCCCATGCACCCTTGCTAATTCATGGGGTCCTTGATAGATTTGGGATCAGCTTTTTACACCTATGGCGGATTTGCCTATTTTGGGTAAGCTTGCTTTATGCTAGATTTGGATGCTTCCTTATGCATTCGATTTGATCATGTATTCTATATATTTATTAGCCTATGTTATTACAGGGTTGGCTATTGTACACTCAGTTAATATAATTTTGTGTTACAGCTCCATATTCAGTCTCCATTGTTGATAATTTTGCATGATCAATTGTTAATTGTTGTGGGTGAAATTAATCTACTGCAGGCCTGAATTTCTACATGGTATCAAAGCTATTGTAGGTTGTTACTCTCCTCCAAAAATTGTTTTGCAGGTTCGACATCAAGACTGGGAGCCTTCTACTGACAGCCGGGACATATTTTCTAAAGCTATGGATTCACAGAAAACTATCCTCACTCCCTTCAACTTTTTTGAATGGAAAGCAGAGATGGAGATCTTGTTGAGAGAGAAATGCCTCTACAGGGTGACTATGGCTACAGAAGTAGAGCCCAATGCTATTGCAGAGAAGATCAAATGGTACAATCGGAGAGATGAGGCCTATGGCCTCCTATGTCTCAGTATTTCCCGAGACCTCCTTTTCCATCTCGATGGATTGACTTCACCAGATCAAGTATGGGAGAAACTTTCTGAACTCTTTGGAAAGATAGATGAGATGAGGGGACACCATATTGAAAATTAGTTGATCTCCCTAAGTCCCAGTAATTTTGAATCCCTGCAGCTATATTTCTCCAAGTTCAAAGCACTAGTTTTGCAGCTGAAACAGTGTGGTATTGAAAAGAAAGATGAGCAGCTCGTATTGTCCATCCTCTCGAAGCTAGGGCCTGATTACTCAGTCTTTGTTTCGACCTTCTATGCCACAAAACTCATAGCTCGAACCTGGAAGATGCCTAGCCTTGCAGATTTCATGGAATCTCTCACACAGGAACAAGACAAGCTGGTGATGATGGGCACCATCAAACCTTCCAAAGACCAAGCTCTGGTTGCTGGAGATTCGAGGGTGGATTCAAAAAGCAAAAAGAAAGCTAAAAAGCCACCTGATAAAGGAAGATACAAGAAGCAGTCTCCAGAGGATCAAGAAAGTCCCAAGAAAAATACCCAGAAGAAGAAAAACAAAGGTGATATGAACAAGTGCTCATACTGCAATAAGGGAAATCATACTGAAAGCTCTTGTATGAAAA
>LPNX010441935.1:165141-234304 GCA_001517045.1 Pseudotsuga menziesii
TTTGCAAAAGCAGAAGGAGATCCAAGATGGCAAGCTTACATGAATGAGGAGTTCAACTCGCTACAGAAAAGCAACACATGGGAGCTAGTGGATCTTCCTCCTGGGAGAAAACTAGTACAGTGTAAGTGGGTCTATAAGACCAAATTTGATGCTGATGGTTCACCATTGAAGTACAAGGCTATATTGGTAGCTAAAGGCTACTCATAGGTTCATGGCATTGATTACAATGAGACTTTTTCCCCAGTGGCAAAGATGGATTCAATCAGGCTAGCTCTAGCCATTTCAGCATCAAGGCAATGGGAGGTACATCATATGGATGTAAAGTGTGCCTTTCTAAATGGTGATCTCACTGAGGAGATATATATACAGCATCCCCAAGGTTTTTCTACTGACCATTCTCTTGTGTGCAGGTTGAGAAAGTCATTGTATGGGCTAAAGCAAGCCCCCGGGGCTTGGTATGCCAAGATAGATAGCTTCTTGCTATCTCTGAATTTTGTTCGGTGCAAATCAGATTCGAATGTCTATATCAAGGTAATTAATGGTTCATTAATGATCATTGTGTTATATGTTGATGACCTCCTCATTACAGGAATCTCACAGGCTGAGATTGCTTCTCTAAAAGGAGCTATGAACCAAGCCTTCTCCATGACAGATTTGGGGCTCTTAAGTCAATTTCTGGGGCTTGAGATTGCTCAAACCAAAGCTGGAATCAAGGTGCACCAGTCCAAATATGCCTTGTATTTGCTGATCAAATTCAGAATGCAAGATTGCAAAGCAAGCAAAACTCCTTTCCTTTCAGGAGTAAAGCTGGAGGAAGATGATTCTCCACCGATGGTAAACAACAATTTGTATAGAAAGTTGATTGGATGTTTATTGTATTTGACACATACTCGACCTGATATTTGTTATGCAGTCAGTGTTTCTTCTAGATTCATGGATCAGCCCCATGAGATCCATTGGAAAGCAGTAAAGAGGATCCTTAGCTTTGTTCAGGGAACAAGGACAGATGGGATTTTATATAAGGCCAATTCTGACCTTGAGTTAATTGGTTTTACTGACAGTGATTGGGCAGGTGATAGCACTGACAGGAAGTCCACTTTAGGTTATGTGTTCATTCTTGCAGAAGGGCCAATCAGCTGGTCAAGCAAGAAACAGAGTGCCATTGCACTCTCATCTACAGAAGCTGAGTACAGAGGAGTTGTCAATGCAACAACTCAGTGTTTATGGTTGCAGGGTTTACTTGGAGAGTGTGGTTTCGAACCTGAGTACTCAACTACCATCTACTGTGATAACCAGAGTACCATTCAAATCTGCAAAGATCCATTTCAGAAGTAGAGAACCAGACACATTGAGAATCACATGCACTACATCAGAGAGCTTGTGCATGATGGCACCATTCACCTACTCTTCTGTTCATCTTCAGAACAAGTAGCTGACATCTTCACAAAATAATTTTGTGAGAAGACCTTCAGCAATATCAAATCACTACTGGGGATTGCTGATCATGCTGTCAAAGCATGAGTGGAGACACGATTCTACAATTTTGTTTTACAGTCCATGTTTAAGGGAGGATTTTACCAAGTTGGTTTTGCCTCTTTCCTTGGTTGTATGGACATTGCAGTATGTAAAGGGTGACTAAGCCTTGTTGCTAGGCCCTATATTTTGACTTATTACTCATAAAGTCAGGCTTAAGGGGGGGTGTTAGAATAATCAACCCATAGTATTTACCCACTTAGACATTATTTCATTTATTTTGTCTTATTTGCCTAGTCCATGAGTCCCACCATGTGCAAGTTGATAATTGCCTATCCATAGAGGTCAAAATTTCCATTATTGACTCATGGAGCACTTGGGAAATCCTTGGGAATCAAATCTGCTTTATTCCTGGCCTCCTAGGTGCCCATCTGCTTTTTCTGCTTTATACCCTGCTTTTTCAGTGTTTTAAGGCACATAGGAAAGCAAGACTAGGTGAGGTGAATCAGCTTTGTTTCCTGTTCCTCCTCCACTCTTTCCTCCATGAAAAAGCATGTATTAGCTTCCATTTGACCACTCTTTAGCTTTCCCATGCGCCCTTGCTAATTCGTGGGGTCCTTGATAGATTTGGGATCAACTTTTTACACCTATGGGGGATTTGCCTATTTTGGGTAAGCCTGCTTTATGCTAGATTTGGATGCTTCCTTATGCATTCAATTTGCTCATGTATTCTATATATTCAGCAGCCTATGTTATTACAGGGTTGGCTATTGTACACTCAGTTAATATAATTTTGTGTTACAGCTCCATATTCAGTCTCCATTGTTGATAATTTTGCATGATCAATTGTTAATTGTTGTGGGTGAAATTAATCTACTGCAGGCCTGAATTTCTACACATGTGTCTAGTGTGATCAAGTCAAACTTCAACACATATAGGCACATTTTGAAGAAATTTCAATGTTTTCCCATCCACTGTTCACTGTGTAGGGTCGACCAATGTCGTTTATCACTTGAACCGATATAATACCTAATAAATTAACCATTAAACCACTTGGATATTGGAACCTAGAATTGTTTTTTGGGATGTATTCAATTAATATAATCATTTTTTAATCATCTCAAAGAATGACACAAGAAAAAGGAAAAGACATGGAAATTGTTATCTTCATAAGTAGTTTCGCTACAAATATGGATATGTGGCATTTGATCTCTATTTCCATGGGTGGAAAAAATTATGAATATGAGTAAAATGACAATGGAAATTACACCCATGATGATGAAATGATTTCCTTGAGTCTTAAAACCCTCCTATATGTTGATGTAATTGGAACTTTGGAATGTGTTCATCCATATATCTTATGTATTGTACCCCAATGTTTATTTTGGGATGTGTTTGTAATGTATTTGATTCATGACATGCCCTGATGTTCCTATTGGGAGGTTCTATAATGTAAACAAGTCATGTCAAGTCATTGTGGGTAACCCTCCTATTGGTCAAGGGTTAAAGTCCCTGTAGTTGTGAGGCCCTAGGGTTATTAGGCTATCCTAGAGAAGTTGACCCTAGGTGAGTCATTGTAATTTGGGGGAATAGTCCCCACCATTGTGTTAAGGATAAACCTCCTTGTTGGTCGGAGGAGGCAAAGTCCCCACAAGTTGTGGGGCACTAGGGTTATTAGACACTCCTAGAGATGTCGACTCTAGTAAGTAATTGTTAAGTGAGGCCGACATGTTGGAGTGGGTTTCAAGTGAATGAAAGAATATAAATAGAGAGTGAGCCTCTCTATTTATCACACACACACACTCATTCATTGGGGTGCATGAGTGAGAGGAGAAGTTGTTGTGACAAGAGAGAGACTACTGCTGTCGGGAGATCATCTTTATGTTTTCAAGTTTTACTATTGGTGCTGATTCTATCTCTGAGGAAGTTGTGGGGTTTTCTCCTTTATGGTTTCCCTGAAAAAAATTCTTTGTGTTTCTTGTCTCTTGTGTTCTATTGTTGTGCATGTTATTCTCTCAGTTAAATATCCTAAGATCATAATCCTAGCTTGAATGATAAAAATCTAAGATGGTATCAGAGCTAACCTCAAAAGAAGACATTGTGCAGATGCAGAAGCTAAGGCTTCTTAATTTTTGGGCCTCTCTGTTGGAATTTAATAAACCCACTCATTACTTAGGATAAAATAATTAATCATTATTTGATTAATTATTTACCCACTAGCTTAATTAGTTGGCATCCACTTGCACCTTAAGGTCAATGCATGCCATCCATATCCTAGGAATGATTTATTTCTGATTTTGGGTTCATTTAGAATTAGTATATAGGACCTTATAGCAGATTCTGCTTTTTTCTTCTTTTTCTTCTTTTTCTGCTTTATCCTGCTTTTCTATGGATAACATAAAAGCTAGTCAACTAGGAAACTGGGAGCTTTTGTTTCCAACCCATCCTCCATTATTTTCTCTCCATATTCTAGGATTAGCAAGTCTTTCCTTCACTCATCATCACTCACTCATGCTATTGCTAATTCGTGAGGTGCTTGATAGATTCGGAAACTGCTTAGTCAACTATGGGGTTTATCATAATTAGTAAGCCTGCTTTTATGAGCTAGCTTGAGTTGAATTCATGCAACTCCTTTTCCTTTATAAGGATGTATTACCTATGTAATAATTTCAATTATCATTTATTGATCATTCATTATTGTGTGTTCATTAATTCCTCTTCTTCTCTCATTATGCTAATTCTCTACAATTCTTTGTGAGTTTAATTGTGTGCCTAGATCCTTAGCCAGTTTATGAAATTCCTTATGCCATCAAGGCTTTAGAATTTCTACATGGTATCAGAGCTAAGGTTCTCAAAGTTCAAGTTCTACATGCTATTAGAGCTGAAAATATCAAATATCTACATGATATCATATCTTTGAGAGTTCATTAATTAATCCTTCTTTTTCAGATTTGTAGGTTTATTTTTCAGGTTCAACTTCGAATGGATTCAAGAGTATCAGTTACTCTTCTTTCTCCATTCACAAGCTATCCAGAGTGGAAACTGAAGATGATTTCATATCTAAAGAGACAAGGTCTCTATGAGATATCTGTTAGAGCTGTGAAGAATCTTATGAAGAACCAAGTGACTGGTTGAATGACTGTGATAGATTAATTGGAGCTATTTGCCTATCTATCTCTCCATGAATGTGCTACCTTATTGATTCTATTGATTCCCCAAAGGATCTCTAGACAACATTGGATAGAGTTTTGGGAAAGGACAATGAGGATCCTTCTAGCTATGTGGAGAGTGCCTCTAGCTCCTCAATGATTTATCTCTCTCAAGATGTCTTGACCTCTATAGTCTCTGATGAAGTTGATCATAAAGAAGAAGTTTCTCATACAGTTCCTATTGCTACTACTCTCTTTGATTCAAATGCTTCCTCTTTCAATCAAGAAGCAAATATTGAAGAGCCATCTTTTTTTGTGTCTTATGAAGTAGAAGATCTTGATTCATCTTCTCATGATGTTGTTGATGAAAAAGAAGTGACTAATGGAGCTGATATTGCTATTGATGATTCACTCACAAATTCAGTGTTCTCTATGTCTTCTATCATGGATTCTGAGATCCATATGCTATACCTCTCACACCTTGTGCATGCCTCTCTTCTTGATGGTGCGCAACCCAGTGACATCCAGGATGTTTGCTTATCCAAATCAAGTCCTTCCAGTGTTTTTCCACTTACCATACTTGACCCCATGTGCTTTTGCAGCTCCTCCTTTGTTCTTGGCACTCATTCTCAGAGCCTCCTTGAAGATTTTGAACATCACTATCTTTCCTCCTCTCATTGTTCTACCATAGAGGATTCTTTACTAGTATATTCCCATGAGTCTATTGTTGTGTTTATTTGTGATCTCTTGGATTATTTGGAAGCTAAATCAACCCATGGAGCCCATGCATTCGCACTCTTTGATCCCATGCCTTCTCTATGTTCCTACATGATCACTTGCACACATCCTCTCTGTGTAAATGAAGATGGAGACATGATACATTCGCTTGGACAGTTATTTCACCTATATAGAGCTCATTTCATCTCTACTAGTTTGAAGTTCAAATCATATCATCATCTTGGAGCTGATTACAAGTCTCAAGATCCTTCAGTATTGCCTTCACATCATTGGATTTCAGTTGTTCTACATGGTCCTAGGTTCCATCCTGCAGCTGTCTTTGATCCAGGTGAGCAGATTTATCTTCTTCCCAAGAAGAAGATTCCTCCAGCCATTAGCATTTAGTTTGGAGCAGCAGCAACACTAGCAGTTCAACATTTTTGGTATTTCTTTTCATGTCCTTTCTTGAGGGAGGATTTTCCCCTTGAGGTTTTTCCTCTTTCCTCATTTCTTCGGACAGCATAAAATTGTAAAAGGGTGGCCATATCTTTATTGCTGGGCCCTATATGCATATATATTTTTGATTAGTTCAGGAATATCATCATAAAGTCAGGCTTAAAGGGGGGTGTTGGAATATAATAAACCCACTCATAACTTAGAATAAAATAATTAATACTTATTTGATTAATTATTCACCCACTAGCTTAATTAGTTGGAATCCACTTGCACCTTAAGGTCAATGCATGCCATCCATATCCTAGGAATGATTTATTTCTGATTCTGGGTTCATCTAGAATTAGTATATAGGACCTTATAGTAGATTCTGCTTTTTCTGCTTTTCTATGGATAAGATAAAAGCTAGTCAGCTAGGAAACTGGGAGATTTTGTTTCCAACCCATCCTCCATTATTTTCTCTCCATATTCTAGGATTAGCAAGTCTTTCCTTCACTCATCATCACTCACTCATGCTATTGCTAATTCGTGAGGTGCTTGATAGATTAGGAAACTACTTTAGTCAACTATGGGGTTTATCATAATTAGTAAGCCTGCTTTTATGAGCTAGCTTGAGTTGTCTTCATGCAAATCCTTTTCCTTTATAAGGATGTATTACCTATGTAATAATTTCAATTATCATTTATTGATCATTCATTAATGTGTGTTCATTAATTCTTCTTCTTCTCTCATTATGCTAATTCTCTACAATTCTCTGTGAGTTTAATTGTGTGCCTAGATCCTTAGCCAGTTTATGAAATTCCTTATGCCATAAAGGCTTTATAATTTCTACACTCTCTCCACAATCCATCAGCAAAAGTATGCTAGGATGAATCTCCATTGAAAGGCGCATCTTTCTGTTGAAGTAGAATTCAATTCCGAGCATTTTCAGTTTTCGGTGCAAGAAATTAGGGCTTTCTACAGAAGATGAATTTTTGAGTGAGCCCAGCATAGGATTACTCTCCTCATCAAAATCGAAGTTTAGAGACCTGGATCAAGATTTTTGGTTGGTGAAACTCTGAGAAAGTCAAACCCTAGTTTCACCCTGAGCTGGAAAAACCCTAAAGTACTAAAACTAATAAGGTTTGGTATATTCGCTATATATCGGGACTGGAAATGGATCAGGAACTGAAAATTGCAGAAGCCAAAGATACAATTCCGATTTACACTGTATCCAAACTTCAGCCTTAGATTCACTATATTCTGGGAGATATGATCCCTCCAAGTTAGGGTTCCAGCCTCTTCCAAGATTCATCCCTAAACAGAACACCTAGGGAGAATTGCTATATCTTGGTCTACCTAGGTCCAAATGAAATTCATGAAGATGTTTCAAAAATGGCATGAACTTCAATTTATTTGATTCGAGTTTCAGACCCAAAATATGAAACAATGACACATGGAAATCCATACAACTACGCTATTCTGAACATTCTTGTAACAGGTCACCTTGGGAAAATGATCATCAATCCCAATTGGTGAAACCGATTCCGAAGAAACCTATGGTGTTGGAATAGGGACATGCAAGGATACCTCAGTGTGAAGTTTCAGAGACAGACGAGTAGTAATTTTGGATATAATATGGAAACAATAACAGGAATTTCTGTAGAAGAAATTGGAAAACTAGGGCTTCCTGTTCTGGGAGCTTCCCTCCACTATTTTCAGAAAAGGAGTACATTGGAAGGCTCAAATTGAAGATATATATATTTATATCCAATGAGATATGAAAGATTGCAAGTTTTGAAAATTAGGGTTTCTCTGACAAACCCTATATCAGCCAGCTCCGAAACCAAGACAAACACCTCAAATCGGTAAGATCTAATCTTTTGGTATTTGCATTTGAGGTTCTCATTTCAAAGTGATCTATCACATCAGATTGATGATAATATTGGTGAAGTTGAAAACTTCCAAGCATGGAAGTATTTGATCTCTTTGAAAAAAATGAATTGGACACCTACATGAGTAGAGAGGTTCTAGTTCCAGAGGGAGATGAGGCTAAAATCCTTACACCAGAAGAACTTGGTAAAGGCCAAGAAGATCATTGTTGATTCAATCACAGATCACATTGTACCACAAGTGTCTTCCCTAAAGACACCGAAGATGTTTGATTCCTTGACCAAGCTATTTGAAGGGAAGAACATAAATCAGAATATGACCTTAAGAAACCAATTGAAGAATGTGAAGATCCAGAATGTAGAGACCATATAGTCATACTTTACAAGGGTCTCTCAAATCAAAGAACAACTTGAAGCGGTAAAAGAAGAAGTGAAGAATGCAAAACTGGTGATAGCCACCTTGAAAGGAATCCCAGGATCATGGGATTCATTCATTCAAGGAATGTGTTCCAGAAGGAAGTGATTACTTTTAGAAGAAGAAGAAGCTCAACTAATAATAAGAGAAAAGAAGATGGGAGCAACTGAAGATCAAGCTCTCACCATCGAATGAAGATCCCTCAAGTGATGAGGAATATGAAGAACTCAACTCTTAAAGAACCTCTTATCCACCTTAGCATTTGGATAAGAAACAATGCTAGTATGAATGAATAAGATGATGAAGCTGAAGGCTCAAGAAGGAGTCTACCCATGAAACAAATAAAGATAAGTATTCATTTGTCATTTCATGATTTTGTTTTGTTATGCAGTTAATGTATTATGCATGATAAAATGTTTGCATTAATGACAGTATACTACTAATATGCATGTGATGGGTAAGTAGTTCATGGTGCTATACAACTCTCCATTGCTACTTATCTAGAATGAAACCTCTTTGCTGACATATTGGATCAGTGCACAATCTCAATGTTGTCCTAGTAGAGATGGAAGGCATCTAGAAAAGTTTCTGTGAGATATGGATGAATGTTGTATTGGCTAAAGTAGTTGCATGATCATATATTTATGCATAATAACTTGCCAGTATGAATATTCCTTATGAAATTTTTCTAACCATACAAATGCATTTGACTTGTAGGAAAGATTACATACATAATTGCCTACAGGAAAAGAAGGGTGAGACTTGTTCCAAAGAACAAGTAACGACAGTTCAAGATGAAGAATAATACGACAAATGCAGCGACATCATTGATGCAGAACCTTCCAGCCATGAAGAAGTAACGAAGAAGAAAGGGAAGACCAGTTCAAGAAGAATGACGTCTAGGATGTAGTATAGATACGTGAAGGAAAGTTCGAAGTTCCATCATGTAGTAGATGGAAACATCATGGGATACAAGGAAATATTCGTAGCATGAAGCTTCTCACGAAAAGAAGGCATAGACTACGAAGAGACATTTGTAGCCAGTGGGAGTTGAAACAAATACATGATGAGCTTGATGAAGATCTTAACCTTTGCTACAAGTTTGAAGATGAAATTCTATACACTAGATGGATACATAGAATATTAGTAGCATAGGAAGATACTTGTCACTCCGGTACAGAATGTTTCAATGCATAGAGTATGGAAGACAAAGGGAGAATGATGCTCCGCTTTAGAGGGAGTGACTATAGAATATCTTGAGGTTCGACATGGTATGACATGATGGATAAATTAGTGATGACTATAGTATTTAATAAGAGTAAAGAGGATTCCAACCTTTGATTCAAGGTTGAAGGTGGAAGACCAATGATGCTCCTATTATGTGTCGATGCACTATGTTCTAGGCATGGAGGTGTGGACAAGGGAATTATGCAAAAGAGATCCTGAATAGGTTCAGGATGATGGACTGCATGATCACACCTATGGCATCAAACCTGAAGCTATTGAGTGTTGCTTTATCAGAGTTAGTTGATTCCACGATGTATTGTCATATGATTTATTCCTTGATGTACCTGACGAATACAAGGCCAGATATTTGCTTTGCTGCGAACACATTGAGACATATTCACCTGATGGTTGCAAAGCATGCAGTGAGGTACCTGAAGGGTATAGTTGATTATGGGCTCAAGTATGAGGCAAATCAAAAGATTAACCTAGAGGGTTATGTGGATTCGTATTGGGAAGGTAGAGCCATTGATAGGAAGAGCACTTTGAGGTGCTACTTCAGTATGAGATCAGGTGTGATCTCTTGGTTTGACAAGATGGAGTCCTGCATGGAGTTGAGTACAACTGAGGAAAAATATGTTGCCACTTGTGATTTAAGAGGTAGTATGTTTCTTTTGAAAACTACTATTTCATTTGATTGATCTGGCTTGCATTTTGCTATGATGCAGAGAAGAGCAGTGAAGCTCTAGTTTGATATCTCTCGAAAGAGGGAGTTCTAGCATAGTTGGTAAGAGAGGTTGTCTGAGCATAAATCCTGGTGAAGATCATATGTTGCTCAGACATAATCGGTCCTGTAGGTTGTCCTCGGATGTAATAGGTCTTGGTGAATCTCATAGGTTATCCTTGGACATAATCAGCTCTGATGTGATTCGATGCTAGAAATGGCCAGAGTGAAGTTTGAGTACTTCAGGGGGAAGCTTGGTTTTCTCCAGATTGAGGTTCCCTCCAAAGGGAAGTGATGATTTCGTGTGCCCTTCCGACATGGTGAGAGGATTGGTTCCTTCCATGGTCAGATGTAAGTGTTGTTCCCTTCCGACATGGTGAGAGGATTGGTTCCTTCCATGGTTAGATGTAAGAGCTGTGACATGGTGAGAGGATCGGTTCCTTCCATCATCAGATGTATGTGTAGATCCCACATCCAGCATGGAAAAGGGATGGCTCTGTGAAGACACATCTAGTATGAAAAAGGACTAGCTCTGTGTAGATCCCACATCCAGCATGAAAAAGGGCTGGCTCTATGAAGACATAGCTAGTATGAAAAATGACTAGCTCTGTGTAGATCCCACATCTAGTATGAAAAAGGAATAGCTTTGTGAAGATTCATCTAGTATGAAAAAGGACTAGCTCTATGTAGATCCTACATCTAGTATGAAAAAGGACTAGCTTTGTGAAGACTCATCTAGTATGAAAAAGGACTAGCTCTATGTAGATCCCACATCTAGTATGAAAATAGACTAGCTCTGTCAGGACTCATCTAGTATGAAAAAGGACTAGTTCTATGAGGACTCGTCTAGTATGAAAAAGGACTAGCTCTATGTAGATCTCGCATCTAGTATGAAAAAGGACTATCTCTGTGAAGACTAATCTAGTATGAAAAAGGACTAGCTCTGTGTAGATCCCACATCTAGTATGAAAAAGGACTAGCTCTATGAAGAATCATCTAGTATGAAAAAGGACTAGCTCTATGTGGATGCCACACCCATTATGAAAAAGGACTGGCTTTGTGAAGACTCATCTAGTATGAAAAAGGACTAGCTCTAGGTGGATGCCACATCTAGTGTGAAAAAATACTAGCTCTGTGTGATGATACATCTAGTATGAAAAAGGACTGGCTCTATAGATGTACATCCAGCATGAAAAAGGGCTGGCTCTATAGAACTTCTTGTGATGAGAAGAATCAAGAGATAACACCTGTGATGATTCAATGATGATGATCCAGCAGTGATGATCCAGGTTGAGTGATGATCCAGATCCAGTGATGATGATCCAACAGTGATGATCATAATCAAGTGATGATCCAGATCTAGTGATGATGATCCATATTGAGTGATGATACAAATCCAGTGATGATGATCCAGATCGAGTGATGATCCAGATCCAGTGATGATGATCCAGATCGAGTGATGATCTAGTTCCGATGATGAAGATGAACTGAAGATAAAGATGACCTGAAGATAAAGATGACTTGAAGATGAATATGACATGAAGACGAAGATGAGTTGATGATGATCCAGATGATACAGAGAAGAATACTTGGGCTGATATATTGTGTCGAGAGAATACCTTCCTAGTTAAGAGGGAGTGTTGATGTATTTGTAACTTTGGAATGTATTCATCTGTATATCTTATGTATTGTACCACAATGTTTATTCTAGGATGTGTTTGTAATGTATTTGAGTCATGTCATGCCCCGATGTTCCTATTGGGAGGTTCTATAATGTAAACAAGTCATGTCAAGTCATTGTGGGTAACCCTCCTATTGGTTAAGGGTTAAAGTCCCTACAGTTGTGGGGCCTTAAATTTATTAGACTATCCTAGAGAAGTTGACACTAGGTGATTCTTTGTAATTTAGGGAAATAGTCCCCACTATTGTGTTAAGGATAAACCTCCTTGTTGGTCAGAGGAGGCAAAGTCCCCACAAGTTGTGGGGCACTAGGGTTATTAGACACTCCTGGAGATGTTGGCTCTAGTAAGTAATTGTTAAGTGAGGCCAACATGTTGGAGTGGGTTTCAAGTGAACGAAAGAATATAAATAGAGAGTGAGCCTCTCTATTTATCACACACACACTCACACATTGGGGTGCATGAGTGAGAGGAGAAGTTGTTGTGACAAGAGAGAGACTACTGCTGTCGGGAGATCATCTTTATGTTTTCGGGTTTTACTTTCGGTGCTGATTCTATCTCTGAGGAAGTTGTGGGGTTTTATCCTTTATGGTTTTCCCGAGAAAAATTCACTGCGTCTCTTGTCTCTTGTGTTTTATTGCTATGCATGTTATTCTCTCAGTTAAAGATCCTAAGATCATAATGCTAGCTTGAATGATAAAAATCTAACAGCATACTATCAAGGCATGCTCCAAGCCTAACCATGTAAAATTTCAATGCATATGTTAGCACTGGAAATTTACCAAAGTTTGTGAAGGCTTATTCCCAGGTAATAGCAAAACCACTTTTAAAGGGAAGACTAGATTTCTTCTCTCCCGAGAGGGATCTCTCACTAAGTATTAACAATGCCAGATATATACAAATAAAAATGTGTATTGTTTATAAGGTTGGTTGAAACGAGACACAAGACCATTGGGCTATGGAGTCAAGACGTGAAATATATATATAACAGAGCTTTATGTAAGGTGAATTTAACACAGAGGCAATATAGCCATTCATTTACAGTCAAATATTGGTTATCTGGTGGTAAATGAAGAACATGAACATACCATTAACACAGAGCATTACGAAATGAATTTTGTATTAACTTTAGAAGAAATGGTTTGTGGACCTATGAAAAGAACATCTAGAGAATACAGTTATGAATTCTAAATTGTCATACACTATTCCAGAAGTGAAAGAAAACACAATGAATAGATAAGCAAGAATACATTCACAGAGGAAAGAAAGCACAGACTGTAATATGGAACAACACATGAATCCCTAGAAAAAACACTGGCTTTGGCTCTATAATTTTATTAAGAAAATATTGAATACATACAACTCCAAAATCACTCAGGTTCCAACCCTTTCTTCCTTTTCTAGAGGTATATTTATAATGTCTCGGACCTCCTAGACTGACCTTCGAATCAAAATTAGTTACAAACCGAAGAACAAACTTGAATGTGGCATATACACCACGATTTACATAAGAAAGAAATAAGCTGCAAATTATCAAAAGAAATAGGCTAAAAATCATTTTTTCTGTATATCTCAGTTGTTGATAGCTGCACAAAACTTAAGAAAGGTGATAGCAAATAAGTACACCTTGAGGAAAACTCTGTGGGTCGCCTTCCTTGAGATATTTAAGGCTGTAATCTCACCTTGCTTGACCCATACAATTGAATTGACTTCCACATATCCAGACCCAGCAAAGTTGCAACAACCATGTCGTGTGCTAGCACTTTGAGCTCCATATTCTCATTGTATGAGAAATCAAGTATTGTAGCATAGGTGGCTTTAAAATAAGCTAATAATTCAAATGATCCTACCAATTTATCAAAAACAATGGCGTCCGATAGGGCGTGTTTTATATCCCAAAAAATGTTGTGATCAGAGCTATGAAGGACCAATATTTTCAGATATTCTTCTTGAGTCAACAAGGGTCCCTTTTTATTCCGAAAATAAAGGAACCCACCTTCTTACCAATGGTTTAAATAACTGAATCACCCTTTTTACTTTGTGATCTATAATATCAATCTTGGCTTGTACACTGTCCAGTATTCTCTATTTTCCAATCACCTTTCTAGCTCTAGAAATAACATCCAATCTATTTTGGATATCATACCCGCAGGTCTGTTCATCTGATAAGCTACTTAGAAAATTGACAGCATTCCTGAGCTACCCCCAGTGGTATTTTATGCAATTCTCCCTTTACTATTGAAACCTTTTTCTTGGCCATTTCCAAGGCGTCCTCCTAATCTAAAATGAAATTTAAATAAGGTATGAACCTGTCAGCTTCTGAAATGATTTTATCCCATATCATATGCCAGCATCCCTGCAAAGCCATTTGGATGATAACTTGCTTGTTTAACTTGGTATTTTTCTCTAGCAATTCTTGACATCTTTCTGCTAGCTTCTTTCTCTCTTCTTCCCTTTTCGAACCTATGTCTTCCAAATTCTTATTTTGTTGTTTTAATCCTGTAATCTCTACATCCCTCATCTTTACCTGAGACATAGCATTAGCCAAGGAGGCGGTGTCTATCTCTATATTTGGCATAATGGCTAAGATTTCCATCACTTCACCTTTCTCTTATAGCTCTTTCTCCTTGGTTGCTAGCTTAACCTTCAGACCCTCTTCACTTTCTTTTAGCAACTTAGTTTCCTTCTCCCATTGTTTCTCTTTCTCATCAACCTTCAAAATTTTAGCCTTGCAATCTGTTAGCTCAGTATTTAAATCCTCCCTTTCCTTCTCAAACTCAGTCAACTTAGAGGTCTGAATGAGCTGGGTAGAAGGAAATTTTAACTTCCCTTTAAGCACTTGAATTTCTTTTTCTTTCTCATCCAGCAAATTCTGAGCCAATGCTCCCTTATCTGCCTATCCATCCACTTTCACTGACTCATCTTGTAACTTTTGAAATTTGACCTTAAGAGCCTTGTTCTCAACTCTTACTTTCCTCAATAGATCTTGAGTCTTTGTTTTACTAGACTCCAGCTTGGACATCTGTAAAGTGTCTTTTAGCAGTCTGGGATTCATGATATCATCGGTTTATCTATTAAGGTGTATGATATATGGAGTAGGAACATTATCTAGGTTCACCCTAAGCTCTGACACTTTATTACCCATTGTCACAACCAGACTTAAGGTTTCTGTAGCATGATCCCTCATAGTCTTCAATGCTACACCTAGCCCAGGTAACTGCCTTATTTCCTCATATAACCGTAGTGTCTCATCAAAGGTTTTATCAACTGTCTCTCTATATGTGTTTATCCAATATTATTTAGAAGCATACTTGCTTGGGGTCTTCCCATCTGTAAATTTGAGCACATAGATATGTAGACAAATACACAACTCACAAAGTGGATCTCACAATTTACTTAGCAATTGAAGAATGAAACAGTGCAAAAAAGGCTTGCAGCTGTGAATGCTTTCATTAATAAAAAAGTAATCCGATGATAATTACAATGAAGTAAAATGGATTTAATAGCCATAATCAATTTGAATCCACATGAGGAAGTTTGAATTGATTAGACTCTACTTGACTATAGGTAACCAAGACCTTGTCTAAATCAATATCAGAGGACTTAGTAGTTAATTGACCTTGTCTAAACCATAACCGGAGTTCATCGAAGCTCTAAAACACAACTCAAGTGTTACATTGAGTGTTGACTACGGTTAAATAACTATGGTAGGTGAGAAATGCGCCCCACATGTGTGCAATCAAGTAAACCTAGTGCTAACTAAATGTAGAGGACTAGAACTGAATGTAACTGACTCCTAACTTAGCTTGACTAGTCATTAACTGAAGTGAACTGACCTTGGTTGGTTTTGGCACTCCTAGTGGCTTCCTAAATTATAGGGATTGGTCTAGGAGGCTCCTAAACTGATGCAATCAAGTGAAATCAGTGGCAGTGAGCCTCAATTAGTGTTCCCACACTTTAGTAACAGAAACATGTGTCCCAATTAGGTCAAGTAAACTCAATGGTGTTAATGACTATAAATAGACTGGATGGACTCTCAATTTAGACATGACTCCCAATTTAGACATATGACCAAATTTGGACAAGGGAGGATTAATAATCCTAACACCCCCCCCCCCTTGAATGCTAACTTGGAAAAACTGTCGGCCCTGATAAGTAAGACCATAGGTCACCGATTACATCAAGTAAAATAAAGTAACTGCTTAATACAAGGAGCTGGGGAAAAAACCACATGGAAAAAATCCCTCCCTCTAGCTAAGCAGGTAGAATCAAGTCTCAAGTTTGAAAAAATTGAAAATATGTTGCTCCAATCTTCATCTCTGTGAGGTAGTGAAGCAGCATGCATGGTGTGCTATGCACAGGTATTCTAGGGCCTGGCATGTAGACTTCTCCTTCTTCTCCAAAAATGATGATGGGAGGAAGTAGGAATGTAATCTTTGTCTCTTGCTGAATGAAGAGGTGTATGATCATATCCATTCTTCTGAATGTAGTAAGACTGATCCCTTGCCATATAGCATCTTACATGGAGTCTATTGCATCTCCCTAAAGGAGGTAAGATAGCATGACATAGCGCAAGTGTAACACCCCTGTTTTGACCCCATTGCATTAAACATACATGATGTATATATTGTAATGAATCATGGTGTGGAGCTAAATGCAAAAGCCTAGCCATCGATTTAATTGTGTTATGTTTTGGTGAACGAAATCGTTGCTAATGGTCTATCATGGTATATGACATATATTAAGTTTTGTCATCATGTAAATATGCATCTTTAATTAGAATGAACCGTAACCAGCTATGTTCGTGGAAAATAAATTCAAAAGGGGCATGATTATCATAAGGATAAGGGTGGGGGATGTCAAACCTTGGGCTAGGGGGGGGGCGGGGGGAATCCATGTGCCACCACCCTGTTTGATTTTCCTATCTTTCCTTGTCTTATCCAACTACCACTTTAATGTTTTGCTGAGTATTTGAGGCAGTTATGGCTACAAGTGGAGTGTGGTAGGACTGTCAGTCCTTGCCCACACACACACTCCACCAGCAGGTTAACCCTCACGTTGGAAAAAACCACCACATCCATCACTCTAGTGGACTCTCCACCCTCTCCACTACACCATTCTTTGCCTGGTATGTTCATCCTCACTCAGGGGTTGTAGTCTGATGATTCCCATGCACAAGCTTCTTTTTCGGGTGTGGTCTCATGCAGCCAGGAGGAGGGAGCCATCTCAGATGTTACTCACGTTTCCATAGAGTGGTATCTAGCATGTTTTCCATCCAAATTCTAGAGGTCTGATGTAAAATTTCCCTCATGCACAGGTTGGGAGTCTGTATTTTTCTTCCACAGTGTGGTCTATGTAAGTTTTCCTCGGTGGCTTCGTTGTCCAGGATGGACTGTTGTTTTCCCCACATTTTGAATTGTGTTTGCTGATATGTTTTGGGACTGTTGTAGGTTGTTTTGGAGTAATTTTTGCCACGATAGGGCCAAGAACGACTCAGGATTTGTTTTCCTTAACCAAGCTTTGAATTGCTTGTGTGGTTGCATGTATGTAGTGGTTGGTCTTCGGACTATTTTGGGAGCAGGGATGGGGGCTTGGTTTGCTTGATAAACCTGGTGTGTTTGGAAAGCACAGAGATAGAGATAGAGGGCTAGCGTTCTTCTCCACAACCCCTGAATAGCACTAGAAGGGAAGTCAAGGCTTGAGGGACTGTGTAGCAAAGAAGGGACTGATTCCTTGTGTTGGGTGTGTGTGGGTGTCTTCGAAGTCAGGCTAGTTCTGGTGTAGGTGTTCCTAGCTCTGTAATGGGCTCACCAGCTTAGCATTTAGCCTTTCCCAGCTCCTTGATGGCCTGATAAACCTGACCATGTTGGCTTGGCTGTCTCGTTGATGGCTTGATAAACCCAACTCTGTTGGCTTGGATGTGTTTTGTGTATCCTTGGCTATGTGTAAGCTTGCTTGTTCCTTATTCCTTGGGCAATCATGCCCAGCTCGGGGGTGGCAGCATTGCTGAGAGATTTAGGAGCATGCTATACTATGGTTGGGTGGAACGTTGCAGCGACGTAGCTAGTTGCAGAATGAGTTCTTCATAAGATAAGTAATCTTGTCTATTTTACTCCTGCAATCATTTTACTATTAAATAATATGGTGAACATGTTGAATGCTTGTATGAATGTATGTTTCTTCCACCGTGTATGATAAATAATTTTGTTAGCACTAAATTTGTTTTTGTCAGAATTGGTCCTATTGCCTTCAAAATTTTAAGTTCTCATGGGTGATTGAGTTGGTTTCCAAAGTTTTCTCATTAAGCTATTTCTAGGTTGGCAAAGAAGAGGAGTTAAAGGAATTTTAGAAATAATTTCTTCACAAATGGGGCAAATTTTTTTATTAATTTTTGAATGAAATCTAAAAAATGGGTTTTTAAAAGATTTTATTTTATTTATATTCAAAAATTAATAGTTTTGAATATTCTTCCAAAGTAAAAAAGCGGGCTTTATTCATGCAAACCAAGTTTAATGAAGGTTTACGTGATAAAACAAGGTTTATTACCTTTCGTAAAGATATAATCAAAACATTAGCACATAAAATAATCCAATGGCTAATGTAAAAAGTGAAAATTAAATCAACGGGTAATACTATTTCCGGAGAGTAAAGTTGCACGTTAATTAAAACAAAAGGGCTCAGCGGAATGTATATGTGTAAGTTGATCCAACGAATGGGAAATAAAGGTGAATTAAATCAACAGCTATTATGATTTCTGGAGAGTGAACTTGCACGTTTGATAAAACAAAGGAGCCTGGCGGAAAGGAGTATGTGTCACCTGATCTAACGGCAAAGAATTAAAGTGAAATAGATCGACGGTCACGGATGGATCCAGAGCTGAAAGTTGCACAGGGGTTAAAGTTGAAAGGTTTTGGGTAAATTCTGCGAAGAAAAGTGGTTTGGAAAAAACAGTCGAAAGGGGGCTCCGGAATGGGGTCCTATATAAATAAATTTGACTTGGTTCTTTCATTTGATTTGTGTGTCGCGCGCAAAAGGAAGGAGACAATCCACCATATTTCAAAACTCAACTTTTAAGTGTTTTCAATCACAGGGAAAATGGCGGAGATAAAGAGTCATCTGGAAATTGATTTTTATAAAACAAGAGAAGGGAAGCCACCACTCAACAATGCAGAATGGAATCCCAAAAAGAACGTCAACATAGAAGAGTTGCATAAATATATACAGTGAGAGCATTCATGAAGGTATTGGTATGTGTTTAAATTTTTACAAAAAGAATTTATATTGGATAGTGTGCCAAAGCCTAGGATTATTCAAATGTTTGCTATATGTTCTCTTACAGTTAAACAATTCAAAGTTCAAAAGCAACATAGCATATTTTTTCTGAAAATGACTGTTTTAGTCATTTTATTAAACAATATGTTTCCAGCAAAAAAAGAAGAAATTTCAAAAACTGAAAGAGGTTTTTCATCATAACATCATGATATACAATAACCTCTCTCAGTTTTTACCCAGGTGATACAGATTGGGAGCAGCAAAGTCATCAGAGGGACAATGTTCATATTTCGAAATGACTGTTTTAGTCATCAAATTAAAATAATTGTTTACATCAAATGAAGATGAATTTTGTGGTTTCTTCAAAACATAACTATCCATGATAACCTCTTTCCATTTTCACACAGGTGCTATGGTTCAGCAGCAACAAAATCAGTTGTACAGGCCAATTTTTATGTTTTCCAAAGGACTATTTCAGCCATCAAATTCAAAGAATTGTTTTGGACAAATGGGATTTAATTTGACAAAACTGAAAGAGGTTTTTATTCCTAACAGAACTATAATAAAAAACCTCCTTCATTTTTTACACAGCAACCACAGGTTGGGAGAATTTAAAATATCTTCACAGGTCATTTTTCCAGAAATATACAATTTTATTATTTGAGTCATCAGCTTCAAAGGAATATTTCAAGGAGATTGAGATGATTTTGGAGAAATGAAGGCATGTATTTTTTTGGGCACATGTCCAATTATAAAAACCTCTCCCATATTTCATACAGCTGTCACTATTGGAGATATGCAGAAGAAACTTTGTTGTAACTGTTTCTATTTTTAGAGTTCAGTTAGGTTTTTAATTCAAAGATAGGTAGAAGGTTATTATTATATAAATGAAAATGTAATTGATAGTAAGAGGAGAGAGTATTTTCAAGAGAAGAGAGGCTCTACATTGTAATGGATTCAAAGTTTCCAGTAAATGAATGAAATTTGCAAAGGAGGAATGTAAAATCTTTTTCATGTCAAAGATTCTTGTCCCATCTTTTTCCTCAGTAAGTAATTTCTTTATGTGACTATTTATCGTGTTTCCCACTCCATTTTGTATTTGCTTTCATGCTTGAGCATTAGTTTTTATGGGCTAGAATTCATCCTGCATGCTCTAGGTCCATTGTTCAAGCATTTTCAAAATATTTTCTTCTAAAGTCTTGCAGAATTCACCATAGTTAGGTGCTCTGTTTGATGGAATGTCTCCCTTTGTTTGCTAATCAACCTGCTAATACCTCAAGACTGAGGAAATGGTTCCTACCTTGCCTTTGATCATAAACCTTCAAAACCTTACCTCCTGCAACCTATTTTAGATCTGATTGTTGACTCCATTGCCCAATGGTCCCCTCCATGACTGTCCTACCAAGTCTTTAAAACAAACTTGTCCTATTTGTCCCATCAAAAATCTGACTTTCTGAGTGTCTTTGATTGAATATATTGAGTATAAAAACTTTATAAATAGTGAGAGATCCCTCTCTGATTGTATTAGGTCAGAAATACATTCTAAAGTGGTTTTTGTTGTTACCTTGGAATCTACCTTTTCACAACCTGGGTACATTCTGAGTGCTAACAAATTGGCGCTGTTGCCGGGGAACGAAGGTTCAAATCTTCCCTGGGTATAAACAACATACTTTCAGATTTGATTGTTGATGGTGAAGAATAGTCATATATCAGCAAGGTTGTGCATATTTCACTTGGCGACTCCATCTTCGAAGAATCCAGTTTTCAGAATTCCTATGGCGACTCCACTTTCAAAAGATTGCAAAGTTTGAAGAGTTGGTTCAGTATATTCATTTGTCAAGATGAGTTCTTTGTTTGCAAGGTATGGTCCCATGAATCATGCTCACATTCATGGTTTTCCAAATCGAATACCTAAAGTGGATTGGAAAACAGGTCTTCCAAAGTTTAAAGATCAAAAGAATGATGATGTTGCCCTTCATTTGGTTAGATTTCATATACATATACATAAGATGGGAGTTAAATTGCATGAGGATTCTTTAATGAAAATGTTCATGGCTACTTTAGAAGGAGATGCAAGATCATGGTATGAAGGGTTACCATCAGAAAGTTTATTTTCCCTTACTAATTTTCATACAGTATTTCATGAACATTACAAAAACCAATACCCCTCCTTGTTGCTGGTTCAAGATTGTTGTATGCATGTTAAAGCTTTCATTGAAGATTTGGAAAACATGTATAGTGATGATGAGTTAGTGGATGAAAAGCTTTTATAAATTTTATATGAGAACCCATTTCACAAAAAAGAAACACAAATTAGCTATCTTCACATTCAAGAAAAATCTCAGCAGTTAATAATTTCTTCCTCTACTGAAAAAGACATGAGCCAAAACTCTGACTCAAGCAACTACATTTCTTTTTCTGAAGTAGATGATAATTTGCAGCAGTCTTGTCATTCTTTGTATGACTGAGAAGGAAGTTGGGATGTTCAATCAAACCCTTCTTCATATTATTCAACTTCTAAAGTTTTGTTTCAAGATGAGGCTGCTTATTCCCAATCAGAAAATTCCTTTTTGCAGCAACAATTTCCTCTAAATTCTAATGCTTCAGTGGGTGATTACATAAAGAATTCTGATTCTACAAATTTTCAGTCTTACAGTCCCTCCACATATTTATTTTCTGAAAATACAATTAAAGAGAAATCATCCCTCGGATTAGAATTGGAAAAAATATATGAGCATGAATATGATCAGCCTATTGATGTGAAAGAAGACGGTTATACTCTTGATGGTTTTTCTGATGATTCTGGTCAGCTTGTTGAAAATTATGTTAGTGATGGTTTTAAAGAAAATTTTAGCTTACTTATATATAATGAAAATGAAGAGCAATCATGCCATCAATCTCAGTATGTGAAAGAACCAACAATGTGCAATAAACAAAGGGATTACAAAGAAGGAGATGAGAAATCTCAATGGGATGTTTCTTTAAATCTTTTCGATTCAAAAACGTTTTGTCAAGAACACATCTTTCTTGTTGAAGAACAAAATGATATTCCTCTTAAAGTGCTTGAGAATAATGGAGTTGTAAACGTAGAAATATTAAATGAAGTGGCTGATATGTCATTGAAAAACAATCATGAGAATTCCTTTCAAAGCTCTTCTAAAGATCAGTTTCAGCGTATACAAGAAGAGTTACCTTTTGGACAGCCTTGTCATGACAAACAAATGATTGAGTATTTTGAAATTTGTCATGTTTTTTATGATCCAGTAGCAGAGTACATGGATAAATTTTTCAGATGGAGTAGTTGGTTATATGTTCGCAGCAAAGGACAAATTTTTCATCGTAACCTATTGCTATTTTGTTCTTATGATCTAACTTTGATCAAACATGAGGAAGAAATGGAATTATTGGATAAATTGCTTGATTGGCTTCATTGGAAGTTAGATTTTGCTTGATTGGGAATTTGTGTTTAGTTAAGTAGGATAGGTAGGCATGAATAAGCTCGACATGGTGAGCATCTCTTTCAGCAGTTTTCAGTTTGGTTTCAGTTTCAAGTGCAATTCAGTTACAGGTTGACAGAGTGGGATTTGTTTGCAAAATGGTTTCAGTTGATGGTTCAGTTCAAAACAGGTTGAGGATTTCAGAGAAAAATTAAAAGAGAAACCCAATGGATTTGGCACCTCGTCTACGAGGTTCTTTTCTACCTCGCAGGGAGGATATCATCCCTAGTTGGAGCCAGTTGTTAGCACTAAATTTATTTTTGTCGAAATTGGTCCTATTGCCTTCAAAATTTTAAGTTATCATGGGTGATTGAGTTGGTTTGC
Organism: Pseudotsuga menziesii; assembly: GCA_001517045.1. Taxonomy (NCBI): domain Eukaryota; kingdom Viridiplantae; phylum Streptophyta; class Pinopsida; order Pinales; family Pinaceae; genus Pseudotsuga; species Pseudotsuga menziesii. The sequence continues at coordinate 187,940 of LPNX010441935.1, forward strand.
AAAGTTTTCTCATTAAGTTATTTCCAGGTTGGCAAAGAAGAGGAGTTAAAGGAATTTTAGAAATAATTTCTTCACAAATGGGGCAAATTTTTTTATTAATTTTTGAATGAAATCTAAAAAATGGGTTTTTAAAAGATTTTATTTTATTTATATTCAAAAATTAATAGTTTTGAATATTCTTCCAAAGTAAAAAAGTGGGCTTTATTCATGCAAACCAAGTTTAATGAAGGTTTATGCGATAAAACAAGGTTTATTACGTTTCTTAAAGATATAATCAAAACATTAGCACATAAAATAATCCGATGGCTAATGTAAAAAGTGAAATTAAATCAATGGGTAATACTATTTCCGGAGAGTAAAGTTGCGCGTTAATTAAAACAAAAGGGCTCAGCGGAATTTATATGTGTAAGTTGATCCGACGGATGGGAAATAAAGGTGAATTAAATCAACGACTATTATGATTTTCGGAGAGTGAACTTGAACTTTTGATAAAACAAAGGAGCCTGGCGGAAAGGCGTACGTGTCACCTGATCTGACGGTGGAGAATTAAAGTGAAATAGATCGACGGTCACGAATGGATCCGGAGATGAAAGTTGCACGGGGGTTAAAGTTGAAAGGTTTTGGGTAAATTCCGCGGAGAAAAGTGGTTTGGAAAAAACCGCCGAAAGGGGGCTTCAGAATGGGGTCCTATATAAATAAATTTGACTTGGTTCTTTCATTTGATTTGTGTGTTGCATGCGAAAGGAAGGAGATAGTCCACCATATTTCAAAACTCAACTTTTAAGTGTTTTCAATCACAGGGAAAATGGCGGAGATAAAGAGTCAGCTGGAAATTGATTTTTATAAAACAAGAGAAGGGAAGCCACCACTCAACAATGCAGAATGGAATCCCAAAAAGAACGTCAACACAGAAGAGTTGCAGAAATATATACAGTGAGAGCATTCATGAAGGTATTGGTATGTGTTTAAATTTTTACAAACAGAATTTACAGTGGAGAGTGTGCCAAAGCCTGGGATTATTCAAATGTTTGGAGGCACTGTTAACAAATATGGATACCTTGATCAGTAAATTCATAGGATTTGTCTTACAGTAGATGATCTTACAAGGACAGCTGCTATATGTTCTCTTACAGTTAAACAATTCAAAGTTCAAAAGCAACATAGCATATTTTTTTTGAAAATGACTGTTTTAGTCATTTTATTCAACAATCTGTTTCCAGCAAAAAAAGAAGAAATTTCAAAAACTGAAAGAGGTTTTTCATCATAACATCATGGTATACAATAAAATATCTCAGTTTTTATACAGCTGATACAAATTGGGAGTAGAAAATTCATCTTCAGAGGGACAATTTTCAGATTTCGAAATGACTGTTTTAGTCATAAAATTAAAATAATTGTTTACATCAAATGAAGATGAATTTTGTGAAAATGGAAGAGGATTTTCTTCAAAACATACCTATACATGATAACCTCTTTCTGTTTTCACACAGGTGCTACGATTCAGAAGCAACAAAATCAGTTGTACAGGCCAATTTTTATGTTTTCCAAATGACTATTTCAGCCATCAAATTCAAAGAATTGTTTTGGACAAATGGAATTTAAATTGCCAAAACTGAAAGAGTTTTTTATTCCTAACAGAACTATAATAAAAAACCTCCTTCATTTTTTACACAGCAACCACAATTTGGGAGAATTTAAAATATCTTCACAGGTCATTTTTCCAAAAATATACAATTTTATTATTTGAGTCATCAGCTTCAAAGGAATATTTCAAGGAGATTGAGATCATTTTGGAGAAACGAATGCATGGATTTTGTTGAGCACATGTCTAATTATAAAAACCTCTCCCATATTTCATACAGCTGTCACTATTGGAGATATGCAGAAGAAACTTTGTTGTAACTGTTTCTATTTTTAGAGTTCAGTTAGGTTTTTAATTCAAAGATAGGTAGAAGGTTATTCTTATATAAATGAAAATGTAATTGATAGTAAGAGGAGAGAGGATTTTCAAGAGAAGAGAGGCTCTACATTGTAATGGATTCAAAGTTTTCAGTAAATGAATGAAATTTGCAGAGGAGGAATGTAAAATCTTTTTCATGTCAGAGATTCGTGTGCCATCTTTTTCCTCAGTAAGTAATTTCTTTATGTGACTGTTTATCCTGTTTCCCACTCCATTTTGTATTTGCTTTCATGCTTGAGCATTAGTTTTTATGGGCTAGAATTCATCGTGCATGCTCTAGGTCCATTGTTCAAGCATTTTCAAAATATTTTCTTCTAAAGTCTTGCAAAATTCACCATAATTAGGTGCTCTATTTGATGGAATGTCTCCCTTTGTCTGCTAATCAACCTGCTAATACCTCAAGACTGAGGAAATGGTGCCTACCTTTCCTTTGATCATAAACCTTCAAAACCTTACCTCCTGCAACCTATTTCAGATCTGATTGTTGACTCCATTGCCCAATGGTCCCCTCCATGACTGTCCTACCAAGTCTTTAAAACAAACTTGTCCTATTCGTCCCATCATAAATCTGAACTTCTGAATGTCTTTGATTGAATATCTTGAGTATAAAAACTTTGTAAATAGTGAGAGATCCCTCTCTAATTATATTAGGTCAGAAATACATTCTAAAGTTGTTTTTGCTGTTACCTTGGAATCTACCTTTTCACAACCTGGGTACATTCTGAGTGCTAACAAATTGTATATGTGTATTTTCTAATTCAATGCATTTTGTTTCAACATTTTATGAATGCACATGGTCATGGGGCTGGTTTCCCGGATGGTTAAGGCCATGGTAGAGTCTTCTTCGTTGGTCAGAGGGTCGGGGGCATTACAGTGTGGTATCAGAGCTTGCAAGTTGTAGCATGGGCCTCTATGGGCCATGAAGAACCAGTTAGCAGAGACATGTGGCCTTCTGCCCAGGAGGAATCGATGAATGAATGGGAAATTCACAAAATTGTCTGAGTGTCTAAACTGTCGGTTCATCAAAAAACTTAGTGGGACGGACTTTCGATGCAGTGGAGGAGTTAGTTGATTTGATCGGCAAAATTTAGAAGAAGTCTGAGCCGATACATTGGTGAAAATTAGCTGTTTGGATCGACAAAGTTAGTGGTTTGTGCGCCCACGTTTTGTAAGCTGAGAGAACTAGTCTTTCGACAGGGAAAAGCTCCAACTACCGATGCCGATGAAAATTAGTTCACCGATCAGAAAGCATTAGTGAATTGGGCCACCGATCAGAAGAAGATCGAAGATGGTGGTTCGTCGTTGCGGTTGCTGATGGAACTATTTCGTCGATGAAAATAAGAGAATTGATCCAATCAAGCATCGAAAAGGAAGACTAAAGGGAAAATTTTGAAAATTTCTCTAAGTCTTGGCATCGTCGGCCATCGGGTGAAGTTAGTAGATTGAATGTCCACCATTGTAGCTAGCCAGTGAACTATCCTTCTGATGGATAGAGGCTTCAACTGCCGATGTCGCAGTGACTAGTACTTCCGACAGTGGATGAGCTACGATGGATGAGGTAAGTGGATTGAACATCTGTCGTTGTGTCTAGCCAGTCAAATATCCTTCCGACAGATAGAGGCTTCAACCGCCAATGCCGTAGTGATTAGTACTTCCGACAGCCAATGAGAAGAAAATTTGAAAATTTTGTTTAAGTATAAGGTTGTCGAAAAGTTATTGAGGATTGGGTCACCAATCAGGTATGTTAAAGGTTTGAGAATATTCTGTTGTGGCAGTCTAGGACACTATCCACCCAATAGTTAGTAGGTCCGGCAGTCAACAATGTCTGCGGAACCCACAGTGAGATCGCTTGCTATCGTTGCAGCTGCCTGGAAGACTAATCATCCAACGCAATAACATAGCCGATCATCGACACAGAGGAGGTAAGTTGCCGTTTGGATCACCGCAACGATAGGAAGTATAGTGAATTGGATCACCGATGAATAGAAGATGGAAGAACCGATGCCGCGGAAGACAAGACAAGAGGAAAATTAAAATTTTCTCTAAGGCACAAGATCATCGGCCATCGGGAAATGTTAGTGGATAGGATCACCGATCGAAAAAAGTTCAATGAAGGTGACTCGTCGTTGCGGCTGCTTAGTCAACTAGCCCTCCGACGTCGTAGCAACTAGTGCTTCTGACCACCGATAGACTTATGATTGTGGAAGACTTAAGGAGAATAGTCATTGACGTCACTGATTGGAAGTCTAGACGTTTTCCCACGAAAGCCGAAGTAAGAACACTTTCCGCCGTTGCGGTTGTGCAAAAGACTATGCACCCGATGCACAGTCAACTTGATCGTTGATGCAGATTGGAGGTGTAGTTAATTTGAATACCACAGTGTCGGTAGAATAGCTGGGAAGAGGTCCGATTGGGCCTAAGGAAATTTGGGTTTTTTGGAAGAATTTCTCAATAGTTTTTCGAGCACTTTTCGACTATCTTCAGTCGATTTTCAGCAGATTTTAGTAGACTGTCCATGGTCATAGAGCTGAATATGAAATAAATAAATAAATTCAATGTTTTTGCATAATTGTTGTTTTATGAATTTCCAGAAAAAAAAGGTAAGTAATTTTGATTTATATTAATATTGTGCATCTAACAGTTTGCTACGAACACATTTGCAGAACTTTAGATAACTTCCAAGAGCAGTACTCCAAAAAGAACATTATGGTAAAGCCAGAGGTGGTTCACTCATGAGAACCCATGATGGGTATGATGCTTGCAATTCTTACGAGCAAGCAGAAAATGCCATGGGAGAAAACGCCTGTAATGGGAATGATGACATTCAGTCCAATGGAAGGAGATTCCAAGAGACACCGTCAGATGTTGCAGCCACCATGAGAAGCTTAATCAAATCCCAGGAAGGGTAGCATTAGTTGAATGCTGCAATGTTGCAGAGTTTGACAGACTTGCAAATAAAGATGGACTCTGGATGAGGTACAGCAAGACCAGAAGGTAGTAAGAGCAGTACTAGGAGAAAGAGAAGGAATTCTAGTGGATCATCTGGTTCTAAAGAATCCAGCAAGGATTCAAGTTCTTCTTCTCATAAAAGGAAAAGAAAGAGACACCATAGGGATCTCTCTCTGGATGAATTTAAGAAAGCTAAACCTCCTACATTTGATGGTGAGGTAAAGACTAGACAAGAGGCTGAAGCTTGGCTTCTTGGGATAAAGAAGTACTTTCAAGTGCATGATTATTCAGGAAACATGAAGGCAAGAGTTTCCATATTCAATTTGAATGGAAGAGCATCCATTTGGTGGGAACACTTCAAGCAAGTAAAGAGGGTGAGTGAAATGAGACTTAAGTGGAAATAGTTCAAGAAGTATTTCAAGCAAAAATACCTCTTTGACAGGTATTATGATGACAAGATTAAGGAGTTCCATGAGCTGAGATTGGGACAGCGGACCATGGAAGAATATACAAATAAGTTTTTGGAGCTATTGAGGTATGTCCGGTACATCAGAGATGAAAAAGTGAAGGTCTAGCATTTTCTGAGTGGATTACCTCAGTCTTACAAAGATATAATTGAGTTTTATGAACCTATAACTTTTGAAGAAGCAATAAGGAAGGCTAAGTATTGTTATGAACAAAGAAAAGGTAAGCCAGATTACCATAAGGCATGGAAGGACAAGAAGAATGAGAAGTTTGACCAAAGAAAGAAAGGTTTCAAACCTTCTAACTTCAGGAATCGGTAGAAGTATCCATCCCAAGCTGGGAGTAAGCTAGTCGGAGTGACAGGAGAAAATCCTAAGGATCCACAATAGAATAGAGGACCACTTCAATGTTGGAAATGTTGAGGACCCCACATGTGCAAAAATTGTCCACTTGAGAATGAGAGTGCAAGGCCAGCTTATAACATTCAAGAAGAAGAAATACTGGGTCAAGTAGCAAGGGCAGTCCCTAGGATTTATGCAGCACTGGAGGACCACCAGGTAGATCACTAGTCAACTGTGGTTGAAGTAGTAGGTAAGATTGTTGAGAAATCTGTTTCTATTTTGATTGACCCTGGTTCTACTCACAGTCACATTACTCCTAGAGTAGTGGAGATTTGTGCTTTTAAGAAAGTAAAGCATAGGAAGTCTTGGTTATTTTAGCTAGCCACTGGAACTAAGAGAAATGTTAGTGAAGTGGTAGAGAAATGTCCATTGGTCATGGATGGATTGGTCACTTGTGTAGATTTGAATGTTCTACCGCATGGTTCCTATGATGTTCTCATTGGAATGGATTGGTTAGAAGCTCACAGGGTAAAGCTTGACTACTACATTAAGACTTTCAAATGCATGAATGAAGAAGGGAACCTAGCAGTTGTGAAAGGTATTCCAAAGGTGATTTTAGTAAGGCAGGTTTCAGCAATGTAGTTAAAGAAGTTCTCTAGGAAGGGTTTCCAGTTGTATGCAGCTCATATTTTGGAGACATTAGGAAATGAAACTCCTAGGTTGGAGGACTATCAGGTGTTACAGGAATTCAGGGATGTGTTTCCTTATGAGATTCCAGGGCTTCCTCCAAAGAGGGACATTGATTTCACAATTGAACTTTTGCCAGGAACAACACCAGTGTCCAAGGCACCCTACAAGATGAGTACACCGGAGATGCTAGAAATGAAGATGCAACTGCAAGAGTTGTTGGAAAAGAAGTATATCCAGCTAAGTGTGTCTCCTTAGGGAGCACCAGTTCTGTTTGTAAAGAAGAAAGATGGTACACTCAGGTTATGTATTGATTACAGATAGTTGAACAAGGTTACTGTGAAGAATAAATATCCTTTGCCTAGGATTGATGACCTCTTTGATCAAATGAGCGGAGCAAGGGTATTTTCCAAGATTGACTTGAGGTCTGGTTACCATCAGGTGAGAATCAAGGATGAAGACATCCATAAGACAGCCTTCAGAACAAGGTATGGACATTATGACTTTGTAGTGGTACCATTTGGTCTGACAAATGCACCAGCTACATTTATGTGCCTTATGAATAGTGTCTTCAGCAGATATTTGGATAAGTTTGTTCTTGTCTTCCTTGATGACATTCTTGTTTATTCTAAGAATGAGGAAGAACATGAAGAGCATTTGATTTTGACATTGAAACTGCTCAGGGAGCATCAGCTATATGCGAAACTGAGCAAGTGTGACTTCTATAGAGATAGAATTCAGTATTTGGGTCACATTATCTTAGAGGAAGGTATATTTGTGGACCCTGAAAAGATTGAATCCATTATGAATTGGCCTACTCCAAGAAATGTGACAGATGTAAGATATTTTATGGGACTTCCAAGATACTATAGGAGATTCATTGAGGGATTCTCCAAAGTTGCACACGCCATCACTTCTTTGCAAAATAAGAGGATGAAGTTCGAATGGACATCGAGGTGTGAGGAAAGCTTCCAGCAGTTGAAGAATCTTCTCACTAGTGCACCAGTATTGAAAGTTATAGATCAGGAGAAAGATTTTTTGGTGTGTACCGATGCATGTGGATAAGGGCTTGGAGGAGTCCTTATGCAGGACAACCACGTGATATGTTATGAGTCAAGAAAGATGAAGGAGCATCAGAAGAACTATGCCACCCATGATCTAGAGCTTGCAGCCATAGTACATGCTCTCAATATGTGGAGACATTACTTGATGGGCAGGAGATTTGAGCTCAGAACAGATCACTATGGACTGAAGTATTTGTTTGATCATCCTACTCTGAATGCTAGATAAGCGAGATGGCTGGAATTTTTATGTGAGTTTGATTTCAAAATCAAGCACATAAAAGGAAAAGAAAACAAGGTAGCTGATGCACTCAGTAGGAAGGTGCAGGAAATGCATGTGGCATCTCTTAGTAGTTTCCAATCGGATTTGAGGCAGCATATTGTTAGTCATGCTACTGGAGATGAATTGTATGAGCAGGTAAAAGACAAATTGCAGCAGCAAAGTGTTGAGAAGAGGTATGAGGGATATAAATTGGAAGAAGATGGACTTCTCACTTATAAAGGTAGAATTTATATTCCATATGTAGCAGATTTGAGGAGAGTTGTTATGGATGAAATCCATCAAGCTCCGTATTCTAGTCACCTAGGATATCAGAAGACAATTGCTACAGCCAGAAAGCAGTAATTTTGGCCAAGAATGAAAAAGGACATGGCTGAATACATTTCTAGGTGCATGAAATGTCAACAGGTAAAGGCTGAGAATCAACAACCTGGAGGTTTGTTACAACCTTTTCCAGTTCCAGAATGGAAATGGGAAGTTATTTCCATGGATTTTATTACAGGATTGCTGATGACTTGGAGACAACATGATTCCATCATGGTTGTGGTAGATAGGTTGACTAAGGTAGTGCATTTTATACTAGTTAAGTCTACGCATAATACTGATGATATTGCGAAGATATTCATGAAGGAGATTTTCAGATTGCATGGATTGCCGAAGGAAATAGTCTCCAATAGAGATGTCAAGTTCACTTCCAATTTTTGGAAGGGGTTGTTTGCATACTTGGGTACAAAGCTAAACTTCAGCACTGCATACCATCCTTAGACAGATGGGCAGATAGAGAGAGTTAATCAGGTGCTTGAAGATATGCTTCACATGTACGTGATGGACAAACCAACCAAGTGGGAATATTACTTGCACTTGGTAGAGTTTGCTTATAACAATGGACAGCAGGAATCCTTGGGGATGAGTCCATATGAATCTTTGTATGGAAGGAGGTGTAGGACACCGGTGACTTGGGATAACCCAGTGAACAGGATTGTTCTTGGACTGGAATTGCTAAAGGAAATGGAGCAAGAGGTTGTAAAGATCAAGCAGAATCTGAAAGCAGCACAGGACAGACAGAAAAGCTATGTAGATAAGCATAGGGTGAATAGGGAATTTAGTGTTGGGTATCATGTTTACCTCAAAGTGAGGGCAAGGAAGAGTTCCTTGAAGCTTGGAAGTTGTGCCAAGCTATCACCAAGATATTGTGGATCGTTTGAAGTGCTTGAAAGAATACAGCCAGTTGCATATAAACTTGCATTGCCTGGTAGTACTAGAGCTCATAATGTTTTTCATGTTTCTTTTCTTAAGAGATATGTACATGATCCTAACCATGTGATAAATTGGGATGTGATTCAGGTGGAACCCGAGGGAGAGTTCCGAACTAAGCCAATGTGCATCCTCGACAGGAAGTTCACAATGCTCCGAAACTGGGCCATAGGTTAGGTAAAGGTGCAATGGGAGCACTATGGACTTGAAGAGGCTAAATGGGTGCTGGAGGATGCCATGCAATTGGCACATCCATTTTTGTTCAATTTTGCGGAACACTGAGGCGATACCAGTGTAGCATTTTGTTCAATTTTGTAAAGCACTGAGGACAGTGCTATTGAAGGGGGAGGGGAATGTAACACCCTGATTTTGACACCATTGCATTAAACATACATGATGTATATATTGTAATGAATCATGGTGTGGAGCTAAAATCAAAATCCCTGCCATCAATTTAATTGTGTTATGTTTCGGCGAACGGAATCGCTGCCAATGGTCTATTGTGGTATACAACATATATTAACTTTTGTCATCATGTAAATATGCATATCTAATTAAAATGAACCCCAACCAGCTATGTTCGTGGCAACTAAATTGAGAAGGGGCATGATTCTCATAAGGATAAGGGTGGGGGATGTCAAACCTTGGGCTATGGGGGGGGGGGGGGGGGAATCCATGTGCCACCACCCTGTTTGATTTTCCCATCTTTCCTTGTCTTATCCAACTACCACTTTAATGTTTTGCTGACTAGTTGAGGCAGTTATGGCTGGGAGTGGAGTGTGGCAAGACTGTCAGTCCTTGCCCACACGCACACTCCACCAGCAGGTTGACCCTCACGTTGGAAAAAACCACCACTGCCATCACTCCAGCAGACTCTCCACCCTCTCCACTACACCATTCTTTCCTTGGTCTATTCATCATCATGCAGGGACGGTAGTCTGATGATTCCCATGCACAAGCTTCTTTTTCGGGTGTGGTCTCACACAGCTAGGAGGAGGGAGCCGTTTCAAATGTCACTCATGTTTCCACAAAGTGGTATATAGCATGTTTTCCATCCAAATTCCAGAGGTTTGATGTAAAATTTCCATAAATCACAGGTTGGGAGTCTGTATTATTCTTCCCCAGTGTGGTCTGTGTAAGTTTTCCCTGGTGGCTTCGTTGTCCAGGATGGACTGTTGTTTTCCCCACATTGTGAACTGTGTTTGCTAATACGTTTTGGGACTGCTATAGGTTATTTTGGAGTTGTTTTGGCCATGACAAGGCCAAGAATGACTCAGGAGTTGTTTTCCTTAACCAAGCTGTGAATTGCTTCTGTGACTACGTGTATGTAGTGGTTGGTCTTTGGACTGTTTTGGGAGCAGGGATGGGGGCTTGGTTTGCTTGATAAACTTGGTGTGTTTGGAAACCACACAGATAGAGCTATAGGGCTGGCTTTCTTATCCACAACCCCTAAATAGAACTGGAAGGGAAGTCAGGGCCTGAGGGATTGTGTAGCAGAGAAGGGACTGATTCCTTGTGTTGGGTGTGTGTGGGTGTCTTAGAAGTTAGGCTAGTTCTGGTGTAGGTGTTCCTAGCTCTGTAATGGGCTCACCAGCTTAGCATTTAGCCTTTCCCAGCTCCTTGATGGCCTGATAAACCTAACCATGTTGGCTTGGCTATCTTGTTGATGGCCTGATAAACCCAATTGTGTTGGCTTGGCTGTGTTTTGTGTATCCTTGGCTATGTGTAAGCCTGCTTGTTCCTTATTCCTTAGGGAATCATGCCCAACTTGGGGGTGGTATCATTGCTAAGAGATTTAGGAGCATGCTAGCCTATGGTTGGGTGGAACGTTGCAGCAGCGTAGCTGTTTGCCGAACGAGTTCTTCATAAGATAAGCAATCTCATCTATTTTACCCCTGCAATCATTTTATTGTTAATGAATATGGTGAACATGTTGAATTCTTGTATGAATGTATGTTGCGTCCACTGCATATGATAAATAATTGTATCTGTGTATGTTCTACTTCAATGCATTTTGTTTCAACATTTTATGAATGCACATGGTCATGGGGCTGGTTGCCCGGATGGTTAAGTCCATGGTAGCGTCCTCTTCGCCGATTGGAGGGTCGGGGACGTTACAGCAAGAGTCTTTCCTTTCTGAGTGTCAGGTGAGTTTCCAGTCATCTTCCTAGCATCCAGTTTGGAAGTAGGGACTGAATCTAGAACTAAGTCACCATGAATCTCAAGGTCATAAATTGATATAGATGGATCTGCAATACTAGTAGAACCTGTAAAAGAAGTAGATGCAATGATTTTACCTTCCCTTACAAGTGGTTGCTGAGAGTGCACTTGTTCTGAAGGAGGCATGCAATGTGAGAACTCACATGCTTTTGAAGCATGATTTACAATACCCTTTGCTATGATGCTCCCAGTAGAGATATCTGTGATCTCCACAGAGTCAGGACCAAAGATGACTCACTTTGGAGACCCAGTATGGGTCATCTGATAGATAGATAACAAGTTTGAAGCTAAAGAGGGAACAAATAGCACATCTTTGAACCTTCCATGTTCAAGTTGGATAGAGCCCTTCCCCTTTTTTTTGACTTTACTGTTATTGCCCATCTGAATACTAGGACGATCAAAGGACTAAAAAGAATAAAATGATTCTTTGGATGCAACCATATGGTTGGAAGCTCTAGAATCAATGAGGAAGATAGGTGCTGATGTGAAGCAAGCCTTCAGTACATGTCATTTCCTTTGGTATTCTTCTTCTTCTTCTTCAGAGTCGTCCTTCCTTGCACTAGCAGGTACAAAAATGTTGTGCTTTTTCAAAAGAAGAGCCATTTCATCAAGTTGTCTTCTCATACTAGAGCTTTCGTAATGGAAGCCCCTTCCACAGTAAGAGCAGAGGACCTTTCTTTTTCCATTCTTCTTGCTTCTTTTCAAATATGAAGGTTCTTTTGATTGCCCTTTCTTCATAGGGGACTCATATGTTTGCTTCCCTTTGTCATTCGCTACCTTATCTCATCTTGTAACTAGAGCTAGATATTTGGGAGATCGAATGATCCCCATATGGATCAATTTATCATTCTCAGAAATAAGAGATTGGATGAAAGCATTAAGAGTGGGCATCTTCCAATTTGGAGTAGTGAGCCTTACTGTTTGGAAGTTGGATACAAAGATTGAGTAGTCTGCATTGAGATTTGTGAGAATAGAAAGGATGAGCTGATCTTCATCCTTCTCCACTTTGCATTGCTTCAACAGATATATCAGGTTCTTGAACTTTGTGAACAAATCATTCAGATATTTGAAATTGGATGGATTGAGAGTAATCAGATCATTTTCTAGTTGATGGATCCTCATCTCATCATGCTTATCAAATAGGGAGGCAATCTTGTCCCAAACTAGCTTGGGATTCTTCAATTCTAGAATGCAAAACCAAAGATCTTTAGAGACTAAGAAGAGCAAGTGTCCATGGGCTTCATCAAGCCTGTTCATGTACTTAACTTTGTCTTTATCTAAATTTGGCTCTTCCTCTACTTCTTCTATGAGTATAAAGAGCACTTTGGTGCGGAGCATTACCACCATGTCTGCCTTCCACTGGTGATAGTTGAATGGAGTGAGAGGCACTATTTGATGAGCCATTTCAAATGTAGTAGGAAGAATTGAGCTGCTGTAGTGAATGCAGTGAGAAGAAAGGGCTGCTTGTAGAGAATGTTGTAAGAGAAGCTGATAACCTCTCACACAATCAAACATACAAAGTAAGGTCGAAAGTCTGCACTTTTGGAATTTCCTTCACACCCAGCATAGTTGATCAAGCAAGCTTGATCAACAATTTCCTAACTTGGGATATTAAGTGGTAAATTCTCCACTTCTGGTGTAGTACTGGAAAGAGCAATTTTCCAAAAAAATGATCCGGTTGGAGATTTGAGGAGGATAGGAGTCTTGTCCACTGAGGCTCTGATACCATGTAAATTTGAGCACATAGATCTATAGACAAATACACAACTCACAAAGTGGATCTCACAATTTACTCAGTAATTAAAGAATGAAACAGTGCAAAAAAGGATTGCAGCTATGAATTCTCTCATTAATCAAAAAGTAATCCGATGATAATTACAATGAAGTAAAATGGCTTTAATAGCCACAAGAAATTCGAATCCACATGAGGAATTTCAAATTGATTAGACTCTACTTGATTATAGGTAACCAATACCTTGTCTAAATCACTATCGGAGGACTCAGTAGTTAACTGACCTTGTCTAAACCATAACCAGAGTTCATCGGAGCTCTAAAAGACAACTCAAGTGTTACATTGAGTGTTGACTAAGGTTAACTGACTGTGGTAGGTGAGAAATGCACCCCACATGTGTGCAATCAAGTAAGCCTAGTGCTAACTGAATGTAGAGGACTAGAACTAAATGTAACTAACTCCTAACTTAGCTTGACTAGTCATTAACTGAAGTGAATTGACCTTGGTTGGTTTCAGCACTCCCAGTGGCTTCCTAAATTGTAGGGATTGGTATAGGAGGCTCCTAAACTGATGCAATCAAGTGCAATCAATGGCAGTGAGCCTCAATTAGTGTTCCCACACTTTAGTAACTGAAACATGTGCCCCAATTAGGTCAAGTGGACTCAATGGTGTTAATGACTATAAATAGACTGGATGGACTCCCAATTTAGACATGACTGCCAATTTAGACATATGACCAAATTTGGACAAGGGAGGATTAATAATCCTAACACCATCAAATACATATTCCCACAGTTCTAACCCAGCTTTTATAGGTTCTTCTTGTTTTTTTTTGCCCTTTCCACTGCTCATATTCATCTAACCTCTCATACAACTTTTCTTTACCTGCACTATCTGATGTTCTAGTTCTACTTTATGATTTTTTGGCATGCGGGTAGTGTCTATATCATCAGTATCTATTGGTTCTGCATGGTCTATGTTTTTAATATTCTCTGAAAAACTTACCAATGATGAGACATCTCTAACTATTGTAACTATGTTAGACAGGTTCATTTGGGAGTAATTTTCCCCAAGTAGGGATGAGTCAGAGTTTTGTTCCATGCTGACATCCTTAGTGGTGAGATTACGATAATCATCCCAATTCACAGCTTCCCTAAGTTCAGCTATTTTTGTGTGCTTAAAAGGCTTATTCTTATTAGCTTGTCTCCTTTTGGAAATCACCTAGTGTGGGTCATAATTTATGGCCTGTCCCAAAAGGAATCCCATGCTCCTGAGTAGATTATTAACCAGTGGTATGGCGGCTCTGCTTTTGACATTGTATGGTCCTATCTCTGAGGGAACATTTATCCCTGAACTTTTCCTAAAGCTCAGAATATTCTCTTCTTCAACAGTGAGCCTCTACCTGATCAATTCCAATGAAAAAATCATGACTGTCAAAAAGGTAGGAAGGATATGTGGCTAATGTAAAAAACCATATAGTCTTATAACTGTTTCAAATTTGGTCAGAAACCAATCTCCTATCATCTTATGAGGAGATAGCTGCATCATTTCCTTCATCTCAGGAAACACCATGGGCAATATTTCTTGGAAGAAGATGCCATATATCTCTTCCATCAAAGAGTTCATGAATTCACAGTAATTATCGGTCATGTCATCAATGATTACTAACTCTAGTTCCTGTGAATCATCTTCATTGTAAGACAAGAACATTTTCAATAAAAGGATTGAAATATGAACACTCTGGTGTTATGGAAATTAGCTAACTGAGAATGAATGGTATTAGCTAGAAAATCATCAAACCTAAGACAACAAGACTGAAACAATTTCCCAAGGATTTAAAGTTTGGCCGGACAGGTACTCAAGATAAACATTAGACTCAATAATGGCTCAATGATATAGCCATTCGTATCTAAACCTAGGAACTGACTAGCTAAGGTTATGCACCAATGAGTTTCTTCATTAAACAAACTCAATTCAATGGGGTAAGATAGAGTGATAACTTTAGCATTAGGTTTTAAACAAGACATCAAGAAGGATTCCTTACTTTCGACTATGGATTCTAGAAAAAACTGTATAATATTTTCTTCCTCGTATTCTTGGGACGTGTGGGAAAATTCGTATGGGACATTGAGGGATTTACGTATGTCAAGAGCTTGAATGAGGCAAAGTATTTTGGACTTGGACCTATTCATGATGACTCCTTCAGTGGTAGAAAAAATGTCTGCAAACCATTCAACAAACTCAGGGTAATGGAGGGTCTAATTAATAGAGAAGAAATGGAAAAATGACCTAAAAAAACCACAGGTATCGCTACCTTCGTCCTTAAGAACTTCCAGTTTACCTTTAGTCATTTTAGCTGCTTCATTCAACAAAATAGTATCAAATATTTCGTCATTTTCATCTATGAAGCTTTATTCATCCTTTTGGCCACTAACCCCTAATTCTTCATTATCTCCCACCTCTAGTACCTCTATCTCTTCTGGTCTATCCATTTTCAAAAGTACTAAGGAAGTATTAGGGTGCTTACCTTGTCACTTAGCACAGTTCCTTGGTATGACCGTGCTAGAAATATGTATGTAATCCGGGAATTCATCGATCTCGAGGCTCTGGAAAAGACAAACCTTTTTCAACTCCACATAGATGCTTTTATAGTTTCACATGCAACATAACCCTCATGTTCCTCCACATAATCTGTACCGTAGATCCTCTTCTTTGTAATCCAAGCCTTTGATATGCGAGGTCATCATACCGAAGCTTCAACACTATCAATATGTGTAGATTGATTTAGGGAAATAAACATCCACCGTCTATCTCTAAGTTATCCTCATCGGGACCATTCACCTCTGAAAACTTTAACATTCTGCTAACCCTCTTCCCTCCGATCAGGCGAGCAACTTTCGATCATGGAATGTTTCCTATCCATCGATCAATATCGGTATTTCTTCTAAACCATCAATCTTTGTGGACTCTACAGCTTTTTGCATATCGAAATTTCATCCCTGTCTGTGCCAGTTCAGATCGTAGAACCAACTACAACCATAGAATATCTCCTTTTTTATCTCAACCATATGAACGTTTCTTCCTTTAACACATTCCACAATATGGAAATGTTTCATAAGTCGAGCTTGTACACCACACCAAAATTTTTAGAGTCATCTATCTATCTCGATATCAATCTCAGCACTCCAACATGGTATTTATTTAACGGACTCCGCAAATCACAAAATCAAATTCTTCCTTGCACCTCCGCTCCACGGAATCCTTCTCAACCGTTGATCCTCCTTGTCACAAATCTGCACTATCGAGGCTTCACATCCTTTACCCTTATTTTTTCACTGCATGTTCCAATCTCAGGAGGATTTTATCACCGTAAACCAAAATACACTCTCCACTTGATGGCTCCATATGAGAGAACTAGCCAACCAGATAACCTGAAAGGCGCTTCCACAAAATTTCACTAAATAGGGTTATCTCAAACCTTTTCGAGCTCATGATTCAAAAATTCTAACACAATGTTAACAACCTACTCCACAAGGGATTCTATCCGCCCAGCGAGGTAGAAAAGAACCCCGTAGACCAGTTTCCATATCCATTAACAACTCAAGTCCCTTTTTATTTTTATCTGGTCTTTCTGAGAAAATAAAAACTGAAAAATGGATACCCTTCTAATCTTAGGGCCTTCTCCTTGGGCTTCAAATCTTCGGGTTCACCATCTGGTCTGATTGAAAAAATCAAAATATTTACACTGTAATACAACATAAATTCTTTCCTCTATTCCAAGTAATGCTTCAGGAACCTCCCATTTACTGGGCCTCCTTCATACTATGATCCATCTTGATATTTTAGAATAAAAGTATTGTTTCCCCTATGCACTGGAATTATGTATAGACCTACCCATAAATTATCAACCTTTCCATGATTTCCTTTGTGTTCATGTGGGGCATCCCATTTTAACACTAGGCAATCGACCTAAAAAATATCCTCTTTGATTCTCCTCTCAAAGGTATTCTTCATCTTCTCTTAAGGTATCTGTACCGTATCATATGCCTTGTCCCTCATTTCATTTAGTTCAATAATCTCGTTTATTCTCCTTTTCATATGATTAGGCTCATCTTGCTGGTATTGCAAGAATTTCATAGTTGGCATTCCTAGAGATGCCGGAAAGATCACTTCAGCCCCATATACCAGCTAGAGTGGTGACATTCCAATAGCCCTGTTCGTGCTGATTCTGTCAGCCCATAAAGCATATTTTAACTTTGTATGCCACGCCCTTTTATTTTCTTCCAACAGATTCTTAATTATCCTTACCAGGATTTTGTTTGAGGGCTCGACCAATCTGTTTCCCTATGGATAGTAGGCAGTAGAATGATTCAGACTTATATGATACTTGTGGCAGAAATTAATCATCTTCTTGGACTTAAAAGCAAGAGAATTATCTGTTACAATTCTTTTAGGATAGTCAAATCTTGCTAAAATATTGTTCTCTAGGAAATCCATTATTACTACTTTTGTAGCTCTTTTAGTGGGAATTCCTTCAATCCATTTCATTAAATAATCGGTGGCCATCAAAATCCACTTATGATGTCCTGAGGAGTTAGGATTTATTTCCCCAATGAAATCCAACCCCCATTGCTGGAAAGGAGCCTCTACTAATATGGGGTTGAGAGGGAGTGAGACCACCTTCCTCTTTCCTTAAAAAAATTGGCATTGATGACAACTGGTTGTTTCCTTATACACATCTGAGAACAAAGAAGGCCAATAAAATCCTACTCTCGGAATTTTATTGGAAGTTACCTTACAAGAATGATGACCCCCACAATATCCTTTTTGGAAGTCCTTAGCTATCTACTAAGCTTCATTTTCCAGAAGACAATTTAGCAATATACCCCCAGGATCCTTCCAATAGAGGTGTCAATCTATAAGTTAAAATTAAAATAGGGATATTTTAACTATGTATCCTTTAGCTTCACAGATCTGGATCTAGTTTTGCTTAACCCTACAGGAGATTGTAAATTCTACATCACATAAACAATATCAGCATACCAATGAGAGATAGAAAAATCAGGCATCACCTACACTTCCATTTCTACCTGATTCAATCGACTAGCTAGACAATTTAGTTGGAGAGAATCACAATGAGAGTCGCTCATCATTTTGGCCAAATCCCACCCTTTGATCAACTTGGTGGTCTTGATTTATAGATCATATTCCAGGAGCAGTCATGTAAGGATGATTTTAAGAAACATACTTATTTGAAAGTATATAAATGTTGGTGAATATTACCAATTCTTAAAACGCGAACTATAAAATGATTGGCGATATTTTTCAAAAAATATTTTAATTTCCAAGGTTTTTATATTGTTTATATAATAATTTGGTGATATTTAGGGTGAAAATTTTTTACCCCATCAAAATTGGGCGAAACATGGCTTCAAAAAATGCAAAATGGCGAATCTTTTTTGGGAGAAAAACATCAAAAAATAGCCCAGTGGGCTAAAATTCGCCCCTAAAATTATCCCTAGAGTAGTGCACTCTATTTAGCTCTTCTCCCCTCTGGATATGGTTGTGTAAGTATACTCTTTACCACACCCCTGGGGACATAGGAAATCACATGTGAATGGAGAATGTAAATCCTGAAATCCTTTAAGGCCTTAAGAAAAGCATAGGCCTTTTTTTGCATTATATCATACTTTAACCCTCCATCTCTCAATATCTTATTGAAAAATGCTATGGGATGTTCTTCACCTTGATCGTTCTTCTACAACAAAATAGTTTCCATAGTATGCTCTGAAGCATATGAAGATATTAAGAAATGTTTATTAAAATCTGGACTTACCAGCACGAGAACTTCTTAAATAGCTTGTTTTATATCTTTGAAATATTTCTTAGCTTTCATCGTCCACTTTATTTCATGGTCCTTTATCATCAAATTGGTGATGTTCATGAGGATCTCAGCAAAGATGGGAATGAATCTTCTCAAGAAATTTACCTATCCAGTGAAATACTGTACTTCCTTCTTACTTCTTGGCTCTTCTACCTTCAAAATGGCACTCAGCCTTTCTAAATCAATCCTTATACCTTCATTGGAAATGATGTGCCCCAAAATTTTTCCTTCTTCTAAAGAAAAATTCGACTTCCTTGGATTTAATGAAATGCCATACTTTTTACATTTAAGGAAAATCCTCTCCAAATGTCTAATATGTTCTTTATGAGACCTAGAATACACAGTAATATCATCCATGTAAATTACCACAAACTTGTCTCTTTTGTCTGCGAAAGAAATATCCATAGCACACTGGAAAGTGGCTCCTACATTCATCAATCTGAAAGGAATCTTTGCATACATGAAGGTACCCCATGGTGTGGTTAAGATAGTTTTATCTTGATCTTCGGGAAGTACTTTTATCTGATTGTAACCTGAAAACCTATCGATAGTAGAAATTATCTCCGAACCTACTACTTTCTGCAATATCTGGTCCATTTTTGGCAGTGGATAATTGTCTTTCAAAGAAACTCTATTTAAATTTCTGAAATCCACACACAACCTTATCTCTCCATTTTTCTTTCGGACAGGTACCAAATTAGTAATCCATTTAGAGAATCTTAGGGTTACAATTATTTTTGCATCAAACAATTTCTTCATATCCTTCTCAACGATGGGCAATAGCATCGAGTTGATTCTTCTGAGCTTCTTCCTGAATGGCTTTTTTCCTGGCTTGATTGGAATAGTATGTTGTATAATGGAAGTGTCATATTATTTAAGGCCTTCATAGCTCCATGTGAACACATCTGTGTATTTTTACATCAATTTCACATACTCATCCTTTTCTCTGGTAGACAATTTCTTAGATAACCTCACAATTCAAGGGTCATCCTCAGTACCAATGTTCTTGTCTTCAACTACGTCTTTAGCAGGTTTGACCTTGGGATCTCTGGAAACATCATTTTGGTCAAAATGTTTCTTCTAAGGGGATCAATCCCATGGGGATGTGATTTCTCTTCAATTTGACTATATCCCTGCCCCCCAAAGAGCTTTTCAAATTTTATGTTTCAATAATCCCTTCTTCGTCTCCTTCCACATCCAAGAGATTCTCAGAGTCAACACTTTCCTTGTCTATGCGGGTATTCACAAATTCATCAGACAACTCTAAAAGTATTTTAATTTGCATATCATCTTCGAAAACCTACCAGTATTTAGTATTGTCTGGTATAGAAGGTCTGCTCATAATTTTGACCTTGTATTTTCTTTTACCTGCGGTAGGAGTTTCATATTTTCCAGTAGGCATGGCTATGGAATCTGCCATTGTATTCTCATATCTAGGAATCACTTGAACACCGTGTTCTGTGAAATAATTCCAAAACATATCCCACACTTCATTTATGTAAGCTCTCATTTTGGGATGCTTAGTCTGATAGATGTCATTCGCCTGATTTATCACAAGTTCTGAATCTCCAAAAATATGGACTCGTTTAGCTCCCAGATCCTTCAATGCATGCAAACCTAGTAGAAAATCCTCATATTCTACTACATTATTAGTACATTCAAAAACTAGCTTGTAAGAATAAGCTTTGAAATATTTGATGGGAGAGATTATGTATACACCAGTGCTAGCACCCACTTTGGCCATAGAGCCATCAAAATACATCTTCCACACTCCTTCCTTTTGTTTCCTCTCCAAAGCTTCCTATTCACTTATTTCCCTTTTGTCCTTTTTACATTTATTTGGCATAGCAACTTTAGAGTCACAAGGAGAGATATTGTTAAAAAAGATAGATGACCCTAAATCTGTATCAACATCATAAACATGATGAATTTCTAGTTGATATTGGCTACTAACAACATAAGGGGATCTCTTTTCACTGTATAGTCTCTTTTTTTCATTTCGAACAGGGATCATAGCATAAGACATGTCCATTTGAAGATTTTATTTTAGCTTTGAAGTCCAAGATCTTGACAACAAAATACCAAATTTGGAATGGATATCGGCCACAAAAACGTCTATGACTATAGTTTTAGATGGTAACTTATTTAAGGACACTACCATGTCTTTTATCAACCCAAAACATTTAACACTTTTAGAGTCAAAATAATACAGGCCTTTGTAAGGCCTAGTAATCTCCAACCCCAAACTTCTACCACTCCTTTAGGAATCAAATTATGTGAAGCACCTTAATCTAGCATATCATTGTGCAATACCATGTCATGTACATTTATACTCATATAAAAAGGTGGTACTTCTTCGTCCTCACTATCCATACTATCAATCTTAGACCCCAAGACAATAGTAGGATTGTCATCTTTTAGCTCCAACATATCTGGGTGAGCTTCTCCCTGACTCCTGATCATTTTAGTTATTGTGTCCCTATACTCCTGGTTTCTGAGTAGCTCATTAAAAGGAATTGAAATATTTAGCTTAGCAAGTTCACTTTGTAGATTAAACATGGAAGAAATGTTATCCACATCCATAGGTTCTGTTAGTTTTGGTTCCTTTACTTTATCAGTTCTATATTCAACCTCTTTGTGTACAATAGGATCATTTTGCTTTTAATTTCTCTTTTCTACATTTTCCTGACTGCTAGAAGGATGATTTGGATTTAGCATTCCTTTATTTATGACAAAATCTCTACCCATCAATTTTATTTTTCTAACATTGTTGATAGCATGCATATGCGATTTATGATATTGTTCTAATTCCCCCTCCAAATTCTTATCATCCTCTTGCGCAAACATACTATGTTCCTCTTTAGTCAAGTAGATTTCATAATATAAATCACCAAAATGGTGAATGTGATCTTCGCTAGACTCACCACCATCATTATCATCTACATAATTTTCAGGGAATGGTGGCCTTATTGGTTGCTCCTCTTGGTTCCTTAGATTCCTCATGTCTCTCTTTCTATTCTATGGGGGTGGGGGGAAAACGACCCTTCTAAAATTGGGGTTTTTGATATGAGTTTCATTTTTCTCTTGATTCATCGATCTATCTTCCACCGTGAGTCCATCCATTAACTTATCCATTGATTTCAACATCATTTTGAATTTTACATCATTAGGTGAAGAAACACCAGAGGTGGAGGGTAGTTCTTCTCTACCTTTCCTCCTATCAACATTCGCCCTTTTCTTTATCTTCCCACTTGCCATCATATTGGCTTCTACTTCTAATGCATCTATAAACATAGTGGGAAGAGTAATTGATTTTCTTTCTCTCAACAATAGAGCGAAATCATTATCAAAGGCCCCTGCATAATGGACTTTAGCAACACCTGGTGAAGGCTTGATGTCATTAGGTATTGAATTATAGGCTCTCATGAACCTACTGGACAATCATAAACTGACTCAAAACCTCCTTTCTTAAGGTTATTATGCAGGGATAGGACTTTTAAAGGACTTTGCTTATTATCCCATCTTTCCAGAAATATCATTTGAGAACCTGCAAAGTTTGGGATAGACCTAGCAGGAAAATCCTTATACTACTTCTTGGCTTCCCCAAATAGACTCTATGCAAACAACCTCATCTTGACATCTTCATGATCTACTTACTCCAAATCTATAAAATCATCAAACTTCCCCACGTGGTACTTCGTTGAAACATTCCCTTCTCCATCAAATAGTGAAATTCTTTGGGCATAGTTCAGAGGGAGGTCATGCATCACTGCGGGTAAAGCCAATGGAACAAATATGGCTGCATCCATTGGTACAAGTCGGTTTGGAGCAAGAGGTATAGGCTAAAAAGTAGGGGGATTCTTGACAGAGTGGGAGATAGAAAATTGAACATTCTGAATACTAGGAACGGTTCTTTTAGCTTCAGTTGAGGTCTCAAGGTTTAACCACAAAGCGTCAAGGAGATATGACCCTAATCTACCAGGGTTAGTCTCAAATTTTTTTAGGTCTGACTCGAACTTTGATTTTGACAGTACCCTTTGAACATTAGTTTCCCATTCAGACTTTGGTACATTATGAAAATTGAGAGATGACGACGTATCAAACTGAGGAATAAATACCTTTTTTAATTTCTATTTCTAAGTACTCTTTATGGATTTTCCACACTATGCAAAGTTTTAGTATTAGGATTACCGCTCGTATGTACTCTCCTGAAATCTAGGATGTCCCATGGGATATCTTTCAAAATGAATGTGAAGTCGCTAGGGAAAATGTAACAACCTTCTTGCGAATGTAGAAACTCCTGTTTCCCTGTAGAAATCTCTTTCTCGAAACTTTGCACTCCTTGTCGTTCCTCCTAGGGCTGATATGTACTTTTTTCCCCAACAACGGTGCCAGTTTGTTAGCACTGGAAATTTACCAAAGGTTGTGAAGGCTTATTCCCAGGTAAAAACAAAACCAATTTTGAAGGGAAGAATGTCTTTCTTCTCTCCCAAGCGGGATCTCCCACTAAGTATTAACAATGCCAGATATATACAATTAAAAATGTGTATTTTTTATAAGGTTGGCTGAAATGAGACACAGGACCATTGGGATATGGAGTCAAGATGTGAAATATATATATATATATATATAATAGAACTTTATGTAACGCAAATTTAACACAGAGGAAAGCTAGCCATTCATTTACAGTCAAATATTGGTTGTGTGGTGGTAAATGAATAACATGAAAAAACCATTAACACAGAGCATTATGAAATGAATTTTGTATTAAATTTAGAAGAAATGGTTTGTGGACCTCTGAAAAGAACAAATAGAGCATACGATTATGAATTCTAAGCTCTCATACACTCATTCCAGAAGTGAAAGAAAACACAATGAACAAATAAATAGGAAAACATTCACACGGGAAAGAAAGCACAGGCTGTAATATGGAACAACACATGAATCCCTAGAAAAAACACCGGCTTTAGCTCTGTAATTTTATTAATAAAATATTGAATACATACAAATCCAAAATCACCCGGGTTCCAACCCTTTCTTCCTCTGCTAGATTTATATTTATAATGTCTCGGACCTCCTAGACCGACCTTGGAACCAAAATTAGTTACAAATCGAAGAAAAAACTTCTAACAAACTTGAATGTGGAATACACACCATGTTTTACATAAGATAGAAATAAACTGCAAAATATCGAAAGAAATAGGCTAAAAATCCTTTTTTTATATATATCGGCTGTTGAGAGCTGCACAAAACTTGAGAAAGGTGACCGTGAATAAGTATGCCTTGAGTAAAACTCTGTGGGCCTCCTTTCTTGAGATATTTAAGGCTATGATCTCAGCTTTCTTGACCCATACAATTGAATTGACTTTCACAGATCGAGACTCAACAAAGTTGCAAAACCCATGTCCTGTGCTAGTACTTTGAGCTATGTATTATCGGTGTATGAGAAATCAGGTACTGTAGCACAAGTGGCTTTAAAATAAGTTAATAATTCAAATTCTCTAGACAATTTATCAAACACAATGGGGCCCGATAGGTGTGCTATATATCCCAAAAACTACTATGATTAGATCTATGAAGGACCAATCTTTCCAGATATTCTTCCTGAGTCAACAAAGGTCTATTTTCTTCCTAGAAGAAAGGAATCCCCATTCTTACCAATGGTTTAGATAACTCAATCACCCCTTTTACTTTGTGATCTATAATATCAATATTAGCTTGTGCAGTGTCCAACATTCTCTATTTTCCAGTCACCATTCTAGCTCCAGAAATAACAACCAATATATTTTGGATATCATACCTATGGGTCTGTTCGTCTAATAAGCTACTTAGAAAATTGACAGCATTTTGAGGTACCCCCGCTGGTCTTTTATGCAATTCTCCATTTACTATTGAAACCTTTTTCTTGGCCATTTCCAAGGAATCCTCCTAATCTGAAATGAAATTAAAATAAGTTCTGAACCTGTTGGCTTCTAAAATGATTTTATCCTAGATCATATGGCAGCATCCCTGCAGGGCCATTTCACTTGCTTGTTTAACTTGGTATTTTTCTCTAGCAATTCCTGACATCTTTTTGCTAACTTCTTTGTCTCTTCTTCCCTTTTCGAATATGTCTTCCAAATTCTTATTTTGTTGTTTTAATCCTGTAATCTCTACATCCCTCGGTTTTACTTGAGACATAGAATTAGCCAAGGAGAAAATGTCTATCTCTATATTGTGCATAATGGATGAGATTTCCATCACTTCACCTTTATCTTGTAGCTCCTTCTCCTTTCCTTCTAGCTTAACCTTTAGACCCTCTTAACTTTCTTTTAGAAACTTAGTTTCCTTCTCCCATTGTTTCTCTTTCTCCTCGAGCTTCAAAAGTTTATTCTTGCAATCAATTAGCTTAGTATTTAAAGCCTCCCTTTCTTTCTTGAACTTAGTCAACTTAGAGGTCTGAATGAGCTTGGTAGAAGGAATTTTTAACTTCTTTTTAAGCACTTGAATTTCTTTTTCTTTCTCATCTAGCAACTTCTAGAACAATGCTCCCTTATCTGCCTATCCATCCACTTTCACTGATTCATTTTGCAACTTTTGAAATTTGACCTTAGGATCCTTGTTCTCAACTTTTACTTTCCTCAATATATCTTGAGTCTATGTTTTACTAGAATCCAGCTTGGACATCTGTAAAGTGGATTTTAGCAGTCTGGAATTCAATATATAACCAATTTCTCTATTAAGGTGTATGATATCTGGAGTAGGAACATTCTCTAGGTTCACCCTAACCTATGACACTTTATTACCCATTGTCACAACCATACTTAAGGTGTCTATAGCATGATCCCTCGCAGTCTTAAATGCTACACCTGGCCTAGGTAACTTCCTTATTTCCTCATATATCCTTACTGTCTCATCAAAGGTTTTATCAGCCGTTTCTCTATATGTGTTTAGCCAATCTTATTTAAAATCAGACTTGCTTGGGGTCTTCCCATCAAATACATATTCCCACAGTTCTAACCAAGTTGTTATAGGTTCTTCTTGTTTTTTCTTGCCCTTTCCACTGCTCATCTTCACCTAAACTCTAATACCAATTTTCTTTACCTGCACTATCTATTGTTCTAGTTCCACTTTTTTTTTTTGGCATGTTCGCAGTGTCTATATCATCAGTATCCATGGGTTTCACATAGTCTCTCTTCTTAGTATTCTCTGAAAAACTTACCAATGATGAGACATATACAGACATTGTAACTATGGTAGACAAGTTCATTTTGGGAAGAATTTTCCCCAGGTAGGGATGAGGAAGAGTTTTGTTGCATGATGACATCCTTTGTGGTGTGATTAGGATAATCATCCCAATTCACAACTTCCCTAAGTCTAGCTATTTCTGTGTCTTTAAAAGGATTATTCTTATTATCATGTCCCCTTTTGGAAATCCCCTGTTGTGGGTCATAATTTATAGCCTGTCCCAAAAGGAATCCCATGCTCTTGAGTAGATTATCAACTAGTGGTAGGTTGGCTCTGCTTTTGATAGTTTATGGTCCTATCTCCTAGGAAAAAATTATCTCTGAACTTTTCCTAAAGTTCAGAATATGCTCTTCTTCAATAGTGAGCCTATGCTTGATCAATTCCAATGAAAAAATCTTGACTATCAAAAAGCAGAGAAGGATATATGGCTGATGCACAAAACCATACAGTCATATAACTGTTTCAAATTCAGTCAGAAACCAATCTCCTATCATTTTACTAGGAGATAGCTGCAGCATTTCCTTCATCTCAGGAAACATTCCGAGGAATATTTCTTGGAAGAAGATTCCATATATCTCTGCCATCAAAGAGTTCATGAATTCACAGTAATTCTTGGTCATGTCATCAGTCACATTACTAACCTTTTTTCCTGTGAATCATCTTCACTGTAAAACAAGAACATTTTTAATAAAAAGGATTGAAATTTGAACACCCTGGTATTGTGGAAATTAGCTAAGTGAGAACGAATGTTCTCAGCTAGAAACTCATCAAACTTAAGACGACAGGACTGAAATGATTTTCCGGGGAGTTCGGGTTTGACCGAATAGGTACTCATGACAAACAGTAGACTCAACAATGGTTCAGTGATATAGCCATTCATATCTAAACCTAGGAACTAACTAGCTAAGGTTATGCACCACTGGGTTTCTTCATTAAATAGACTCAGGTCAATGGGGTAAGACAGAGTGATAAATCCAGCGTTAGGTTTCAAACAAGACTTCAGGAAGGCTTCCTTATTTTTTACTGTGGATTCTCAAAAAAACTGTATAATATTTTCTTCCTTATATTCTTGGGATGTGTTGGAAAATTCGTCTAGGACATGGAGGGCTTTACGGATGTCAAGAAATTGAACGGGGCAAAGTATTTTGGTCTTGGACCTATTCATGATGACTCCTTCAGTGGCGGAAAAATTTCTTGCACACCATTCAACAAACTCGGGGAAATGGGGGGTTTGGTTAACAGAGAAGAAATGGAAAAATGACCTAAAAATACCACAGGTATTGCTACTTCGGTCCTTAAGAAATTCTAGTTTACCTTTAGCCATTTCAACTGCTTCATTCAACAAAATAGTATCAAATATTTTGACATTTTCATCTATGAATCTTTCTTCCTCCTTCCAGCCACTAACCCCTGATTCTTCATTATCTTCCACCTCTACTACCTTTATCTCTTATGGTCTATCCATTTTCAAAAGTACCAAGGAATTATTATGGTGCTTACCTTGTCACTTAGCACAGTTCTCTAATCTGACCGCGCTAGGAATTTGTATACAGTCAGGGAATTCATCGATCTCGAGGCTCTGGAAAAGACAAACCTTTTTCAACTCCATGTAGACACTTTTATAGTTTCACATGTAGCATAAGCCTCGTGTGCCGCCACATAATCTGTACCGTAGATCCTCTTCTTTATAATCCAAGGCTTTGATATGCAAGCTCTTCATACCAAAGCTTCAACACTATCAATATGCATAGCTTGATTTATTGAAATCAACATCCACCGCCGATCTCTAAGCTATCCCCATCGGGACCATTCACGTCTAAAAAATTTAGCATTTCGCTAACCCTCTTTCCTCCGATCGGGCAAGCAACTTTCGATCATGGAATGTTTCCTATGCCTCAATCAAAATCGGTCTTTCTTCTAAACCATCGGTCTTTGCAGACTCTACAACTTTTCACATATATAAAGTTTGGCCCCGTGCGTGCTAGTTAAGAACACGGAACCAACTACGACCACATATCTTCTTTGCTTTTATCTCAACCATCCAATCCTTTCTTCCTTTAACACATTCCATGATATGGAAATGTTTCATAAGTCGAGCTTGCACACCGCGCAGAAAGTTTTAGAGCTGTCGATCTATCTCAATATCAATCTCATCCCTCCAACATGGAACTTATTTAATAGACTCTGCAAATCACAAAATCAAATTCTTCCTTGCACCTCCACTCCATGGAATCCTTCTCAGTCGTTGATCATCATTTTCATGAATTTGCACTATCAAGGCTTCACATCCTTTACCATTATTTCACCGCCATAGGTTCCAATCTTCATGAGGATTTTATCACCATAAACTAAAATCCACTCTCCATCTGATGGCTCCAGATGAGAGAACTATCCAACTCGATAACCTAAAAGGCGCTTCGACAAAATTTCACTAAATAAGGTTATCTCAAACTTTTCAAGCTCATGATTCAAAAATTCTAACACAGTGTTAACAACATACATTCACAATTTGAATAAATTTCAACATTAACCCCACTTATTGCTCAATGTGTGGGGTCAATGGATTGCATTTTTCATGGGAATATTATAAGTTCCATGAAATTTCAATATACTTTCGACAAATATTCTACAGAAGGGAATGATGAATGATAACAATGAGATGTGCATGTTGAATGTTGATGGAAATGTGGATGATCTCAAAGATTATGTGGGGCATCAGACATCCTTAAGTCATGAAACCATCCCATACCATCAAGGCATGTGTCTAGTTTTACCATGTCAAATTTCTATGCATATATACACAGTTTGAAGAAATTTTAACGTTGGCTCCATTCACTATTCATTGCGTAGGGTTGATTGATGTCGTTCATCCCTTGACCCAATATAATGTCTAATAAATTAACCATTAAATCACTCACAATTTGTAACGTAGAGAATTATTTTTTATTTCTTATCTTAGTATAATAATGGTTTAATCATGTCGAATAATTCCACAAGGAAAAGACAAAGACATGGAAATTGGCATCTTCATTAGCGGTTTCATTGCAGAGATGGTATGTGGGGTTTGATATCTATTGCCACGATGAAAAAATTGGTGCATGATGTATATGATTATGATGATGATGTAAATTATAGTTATGGTTACTATAATTATGTTCTTGAGTCTTAAAATTCTCTGATACCATCAATGCATGCTCCTAGTCTAACCAAGTAAAGTTTAATGCATCCATTCATATTTTGAAGAAATCTAAACATTGGCCCCATTCACTACTCACTCTGTGGGGTACATGGATGAAATTTTTCATGGCCATGGTATAAGTTCCATGAAATTTCAATATGCTTTTGGAAAATATTCTATAGACAAGAATGATGAATGATGATAATTACACATGCATGTTGAACGTTGATGCATGGACGATCTCAAAGATTATGTGGGGACACCATAAATCCTTGAGTGTTGAAACTATCCCATACCATTAAGGCATGTTTCTATTCTTTCCATGTTAAATTTTTATGCATACAAGCATAGTTTGAATAAATTTCAACATTGGCCCCATTCACTTCTCACTACACAGGGTCGATCGATGTCGTTTAGCCCTTGAACTAATATAATCCCTAAGAAATTAATCATTAAACCATATTCATGTTGGACCCTAGAAAATTATTTGGGATGTATTATATTAATATAATCATGGTTTAATCATCTTGAAGAATTCTACAAGAAGAAAATATGGAAATTGACATCTTCATTAGCGACTTCATTACAGAGATGGTTATGTGGGGTTTGATCTATGTTTCCATGGATGGACAAATTGGGTCATGATGAATATGACTACGATGATTATGGAAATTACATCCATGATGATGAGAATTATTTCCTTGATTCTTGAAACCCTCCCATACTATCAAGGCATGTGGCTAGTATAACCATGTAATATTTCAAGAAAAATCAAAGTTGGCCCCATTCACTGCTCCCTGTGTGGGGTCGATGGATGACATTATTCATGGGAGAGTTAGAATTTACATTACATTTCAATATACTTCCGAAAAATATCCTATAGATCACAATGGAAAATGATGAGAATGAGATGTGCATGATGAACATTGATTGAGAGGTGGATGATCTTGGATATTATGTAGGGACATCAGACATACTTGTGTCTTGAAACCCTCTCATACCATCAAGGAATGTGTCTACTATTACCATGTCAAATTGATGCATACATGCACAAAGAAATTTCACGCTGGACCCTAGAAAATTATTTGTGGATGTGTTAGCTTAATATAATCATGGTTGAATTGTCTAGAAGAATGACACAAGAAAAACACACAGACATGGAAATTGGCATCTTCATTAGCGGTTTCGCTGCAAAGATGGGTGTGTGGGTTTGATCTCTATTTCCATGATGGAAAAATTGGGTCATGATGAATATTATTATGATGATGATGGGAATTACAACCATTATTATAATAATTATTTCCTTGAGTCTTAACTATCTCCCATACCGTCAATGCATGCCCCTAGTTTAACGATGTAAAATTTCAATGCATATATTCACAATTTGAGAAAATTTCAAAGCTGGACCTTTCACTATTCATTCTATGGGGTTGATGGATGACATTTTTCATGGGTTTGTTATAAGTTCCATGACATTTCAATAGAATTCTAATAAATATTTTATAGACAAGAATGTTGAATGATGAGAATGAGACGTGCATATTGAATGTTATGGAAATGTGGATGATCTCAAAGATTATATGGGTGTTGAGTATGGTTTTCATTGATGTCAAAGAAGTCTAGTAATTCCAAAGGAATAACATAGGACATGATGACATGGAAAGAAGGATGAAATTGACATAGATACAATCAACATGTTGTCCCCCATGCTCTAGATAATTCACCTTCCAAGTTTGATGAAAGTAAGAATCCACCCTAGGTGACCTAAAGTTTTGAAAACCTGTCCAAGGGTCAGCACAAAAGTTCATAAGGAAAATTTTCAAATGCCCACCAAATGCAGTCCTTGTGTAAATAAATTCATCAAGCAACATGGGTCAACACTTTGGTGATATGTATGTCTACCCACAGTTTTTAGACTTCTTTCTGGTGGTCACACGTGCAAGAAGTAAACTTGCCAAAATGAGAAAAACCATGTTTTAACGAGTGTTAAATATATGAGATTAAGAGGACATTTTCAGATGCAAATCTATGAGGAGGATTGATTGGTTCTCTGATCAATTAATTGAGTTATGAAATATCCATGGTACAGGGTCATTGATCGACCTTTGATCATTGTAAGGATCAATGCAGATCCAAACACTAAATATTTCTTTAAGTCTGACATGGATGAATAGTTGAGGACGAGGCAAGGTAGAGATCAATGGTATGGATTGAATCCGACACAAGAAGATAAGATCTTGTTAAAATTATGGAGGAAATAGAATAATGAATGTTGGACCAGAAAATCAAAGGACTATGAACCAAGAGTGATTATCAATGGCTGGGGAAAGGATCAACAAAGTAAATGTGCACAGAAGATAACATTTCGGAGCACCAAAATGAAGTTATGTGTTTTATTGTGGATCAATGGGCGAGGAGGATTCTTTAAGTGATTGACAATTCATAGGAGTTGCATAAATAGATTTTGGAAATCCCATTTCAGAAAAAGTTGGTAGGGACATCCGCAACCGGAAACCCACAATATGCAATTCACAACCTGACTACATAAAGAACATTGTGGAAGCATAATTGCGGAAGTTTCCTTCTGATATTTGGGAAATGCATACCCACAATCCGCAATTGCAGAAATTTAATTGCGGAAAGATAGTTTGCAAAAAGATAAATGCAGAAAGGTCATTGTGGAAAGGTAATTGTGGAAGCAGAAAGACTGTTTGCAGAAAGATAACTATGGATATTAGATTGATGATTAGATAGTGATCGTTGTGAGATCAACGATCAAGGAGGATTCCTTTGCATGAAAATACGCAGAAGATAGTGGCAAGATCAGGACGTGAAATTTAAAAGTAATCACCATACCATAATATCTCATAAATGGATGAGAATAATCACCAAGGAGATCAACGACTATAATCTAATCTGCTAGGTGAAGGAGAATAATTTGGAAGAACAACTTAAATTAGAGATAAGCTAATTTTAGTTAACTCTGCAAAATCTAAGTTCTATTAAAACCGAACTTAATGATGAAGATCAACATTTGAGAAAGGTCATGATGAATTTGTGTGATGGTTAAAATGAAATGACACGAGTTTCCAAGATTGAATAGATGTGGTGAGATGCATTTTAAAGGTATTTATAAACATAGGTTTGAGAGGAAGAAAGTGTCTCTACATTTTAGATCTTAGAAGCAACTAGAAGAAGAAGAGACCAGTGACATGAATAATTATCCATGACATAGTTAAAAAAAGGGGATATCTAGAAGATTGATAAAACATATCAGGGTGGCGGGGTGGTGCTAGGGTAGGAAAAAATCCTGCAAGAGTTTGTAGCCTCCTTCCAGTAATGGCTGGAAAACAAGGTGTTGTTGCATCCTTGTTTGTTGTAGAAGGAAGAAGAACTAGGGTGTTGTAGCATCCTTTTCTATTGTAGCAAGAAAATATATGGGGTGTTGATGCATCCTTTATGTAGTAGTAGATAAACAATTTTGTAAAGTTCATCTTATTATTGAGTTTGAGTTTGTGGTTTTCTCCTTGAGGTTTCCACGATAAAATTTTGTGTCCTAACTTATTTGATTCTTTGTGTGTCTTGTACTAATTTTTTTAATTAAAGAAAAAGAAGGGAATATTGATTCACCCCCACCCCCAACTCAGTATTGTTGGATAATCCAAAAAATGGAATCAGAGAAGGATCCTTCACTATAGTTTAATCATTGGAATTAAGCTTGTATTAAAAACACTATGGATCAGCAAGAAGGGTTAGCCACCAACAAAAATCCACTATTTACATGAGATAATTATGCATACTAGAGTGTGAGAATGAAGTTCCATGTAATGTCTCTTGGATACAAATTCTAGAGGTCCGTTGAAAAATAGTATAAAATACCAGATGACCTACCTATAGACAGCAATGAACTAGATCAATATGAGGCCAATGCAAAATCCCTGAATGCAATCTTGAGTGGGTTAACAAATTCATTGTTTGTGAAATTCATGCAATGTAAGAAATCCAAACATGCCGGAGAAAAATTAAAAATTATGTATAAAGGAGCATCCAAAGTCAAAAAATCCAAACTTTAGGCATACAAAGGACAATTTGAAGGTATAAAAATGAAAGAGGAAGAAAATATTGCAGAATATCTTTTAATACTAGATGAAATTGCCAATTTTATTAAAGGCCTTGAACAAGAAATAAAGGAAAGAGAATTTGTTGACAAAGTAATAATAACACTTCCCATGAAGTATGAATCAAAAGTATCTACTCTAGAAGAGCGAGATGATCTTGACCTCATGATAGTAGATGAACTACATGGGATCTTCACTGCATATGAGATGAGAAAAGGACAAAATCAACCTTCAAGAAAAGAAGCAGCATTTAAGGTCTCAAAATATCCAAAGAAGTATAAAGCCTTATCCAAGAACCAATCAGAGAACCTAGATGATGAAGAATCTCTTTTCATCAAGAAACTTGATAGAGGTACTGGAAAGTACAAAGGAAAACTACCCTTGAAGTGTTTTAATTGTGGAAGGATTGGTTACTTTGCCTCAAACTGTCCTTACCCAAAACAAGAAGATAGTGATGATGATTAATAACCTTGTTTTCATAAGAAAGATCAAAAGAGTAGGACTATGTACAAGAAGAAATTTATGAAAAAAAAGAAGAAGAAAAACTTAAATTCCAAGGAAGAGAGTGAAGATGAAGAGATAATTGAAGATGAAGAAATTCTATTCATGGGAATCGAAACACAAGCTCAAGATGGTAAATCATATGAGGAAGGAGAAGTAGACCTACAACTTGAACTGATTAGTGCTCTTGATGAACTTGAAAAATTAAAGAAAAAGAACAAGTAGTCAAACCAAATCATTAGTGACTTCAAGACCCTGCTTTAAGAGGCCAAAAAGATTGAAGATGACCTATATTTTGCTAGAATTTTATCTATTTCAACAATATGATCTTAGGATGTTAACTGAGAGAATAACAATTAAAGAAATCAATCACAAGAGACAATGAACACAAATATTTTCCTTGGGGAAACCATAAAGGAGAAAACCGTGCAACTTCTTCATAGATAGAATGAGAACCAAAAGTAAAACCCAAAGATACAAAGATGATCTCCCTACAG
Organism: Pseudotsuga menziesii; assembly: GCA_001517045.1. Lineage (NCBI taxonomy): Eukaryota > Viridiplantae > Streptophyta > Pinopsida > Pinales > Pinaceae > Pseudotsuga > Pseudotsuga menziesii. The sequence goes on from LPNX010441935.1 coordinate 222,294, forward strand.
TAGTTGTCTCTCTCTCTCTTGTCCCAGCTTCTTCTCTCTCTCAGTTATGTGCTTCAACTGAGTGTGTGTGTCTCTGTAATAAAGAGAAAGAATCACTTTTTATTTATACTAGTTTCTAACTTGACATTAACTCACTAGGGCCGAATTCTCTAGGAGGGTCTAATAACCCTAGTGCCCCACAACTGTGGGGACTTTAACCCTTGAAAAATAAGAAAGGTTACCCTATATGAATTTACATGAACTGATTAAATTATTAATTCTACCGATAGGAACATCAGGGACTGACATAACTTGATTACATTATTGATACTCCCGATAGGAACATCGGGGTACAATAGATAAGGTATACATGTGAATACATTTCAAAGTTACAAATACATCAAAACTCCCTCTTAACTAGGAAGGTATTCTCTTGACTCAATTATCAACATAAGTCTTCATCACTGGATCAACTCTGGATCATCATCAAGTCTTCCACTATCTCGAACAAATGGTGTTATCTCTCAATTATACTCGTCACATGAAGTTCTACAGATTTTCATGTTGGTTGTACGCCTAGCCTCCATGTAGGTCTTCATCTTCTTCAGCACTTATATATGACCATGGGAGGGACACATACAAGAACCATGTCAGAAAGTCCTACCCAACACTCACATTTGACCATGGGAGGAACACATCCAAGAATCAAGTCAGAAATGCCTAGCACTTATATTCACCGACGTGATAAGACACACCTACTATCATCTGTGAAAAGGCCCAACACTTACAATCACTAGCATGGTAGGAAACACCTACTACCATCTATGAAAAGGCCCATCTCTTACAACCATTAGCATGATATGACACACCTACTATCATCTATGGAAAGGCCCAGCTCTTACAACCATCATCATGATAGGACACACCTACTATCATCTGTGGAAAGACCCTGCACTTGCAACTAATCATGTGGGAGCCAATTCTACATGTTATCTCTATGGTTGTTTCTTCATTTTTATCCTAGGGTTTTATATTTTTGTTTAGGTTAAGTTCATATCTTTAGTATTACCTTATTTCTTTTTTATACCTTTATGTGTCATGATTTCTATATTTTATTTTGATTTCTTTTGAAGGCTCAAATCATCTATTATTTAAAGTTATGGACTTGTATTAAGAGCAAGAGACTTTATGATAAAATCAATTATAAATTGGGTTATATAAACTGGCATCATTTCTTAGAATATTGCATCGATGGATTTATTCATAAATATCATTTTAAAAAATTTGATAATGAAACGATGGTATATGGATATATTCAAACACATGATAAAGATTATACATTTGACAGGCTTGGTACTATGGTTTAAAAGCATCATTATTATTCCTTGAAGGTAGGCATGTCTAAATGATGAATTTATAGATCGTGTCACTCATTTGATTTCATAAGTGTTCTTCGTATGAAGTCAAGGCATTTGATATGATGAATAATGGTACCAATGTTGATAGTATTGACAGTGATATATTCCATATTTCTATAAAACTTGTTATGCTATTGTTTCAAATTCCATTAGCTCTGTGAAATTTGTATTTTGAAGAGTTTACAGAATGCCGAAAGTAGCAATAGAGGAAGACACAGATATTGTGGTGAAAAGAAGTCCAGGAGGCCTGATTTGCAGAATGGAACCCGATAATACACAATGGATATTGTAATTTACAAGGTCATCCCAGTTGATGAGAAATGCGGGTTGGTTTTCCTTATGTGAAAAGTTGTAGGGTTATCATACACAAGTGACTAGGGCCTTCATCAAGAATTACAAAGATGGAGTAATTTAGCTCAAGAGTTTGAAGACCATCGTGAATGAAGAATCTATTGTAGAAACAATAGGGGTTCTAGCACAAGGAGAAAGATGGTTTAAGTAGCAGGATTTTCAGGGAAACTATGGTGAGTTCTTACTACCAGGGTTTGAGAAGTTGGACTAGAAGAATGGTATTCATGTAAGTAAGATAAAACCCAATTGGCAAATTCCCTTGGAAATGGTTCAAAATTATATTACATGCAAAGTTCGCTATGATAGGGTCCTCAAATGTCATTTAAGGTTGTTAATGCATCTCAATGGAAGTTTAAAACTTAATATCCCATTTTATCTATTTAAAATCCTGCAAAATATATATGGTTACATGGGTTGAATCCCATCTAGAATACACTACTCCTTCTGTATACCACCAGGGTTTAATAAAACTATTGCTGATTTCACAATTGAATAGAGAAGGACGAACTTGAGAAAAGAGAAAAAAGATAACATAAGACTTGAACCAGCAAACAAAAAACCATGAAGAACAAACTAAGCATGTTGCAGCAGAAGAAAAGGGTTTTGAAGAAGAGCCAAAACAAAATAACTTGTTTCCTGAAGCATTAGTTATAGATGAAAACCATGAAACATTGAGTAAGATTTTAAAGAATATAGCTTCAAAGAATGAAGAATGAGTTCAGGTGTTCAATCCATAAGGCATTGGTTTGAAGCCGAGGACTAGACTAAGGAGTAAGATGCAGGAAGAAATGGAATTAGTGCATATTCCAAAGAATAGAAATGAAGACTGTGGAGAGATTGTAATGGTAAATGATTCTTTCAGTGAGGAAACCCTACATGCATCCAAGGATCAATACTATTTAGACAATGAAAATTTCGTTGATATTCAGGGTGTTGCAAGATCTATACCTGAAATATTTTGCACAAATAAACAGGTGTGTTCGGAAGACTGTTCAATCTCAAAGTTTCCACAAGAAGATGAGGCTCTTATGAAAGAAAAAGATATTGAAATAGCTCCAGAATTGAACCAAATTAAAAAGTCTCTGCAAACATATAAGAAGAAAACCAAGTTCTTACAGAGTATTAGTGAGAAGTTAATGACAACAAATAAAAGGTTACGAGAAGACTTGGAGGAAAAAGAAGCAGATTACCAAAAGTTACTTTCAATATCTAAATACATTTTAAAAGAGAGGAGAGCCATCTAGAAGTAGTATGAACACATGAATACCCAGAGTAAGGAGGCACACAATCGAATGGAGAACAAGGATGCTGAGTTTGCCAGATTGCAAAAAAGATCCCAGGTTTTAAGTGATGTGACTGTTTTAGCGGAGGCTTCTAAGAGTCTTTAGACTTAGAATGATAGTTGGATTTTGAAAGCAATTAGGGTTTGACAGATGTCTATTTATATTTTTATTTGTATTAGAATTGTATTAATACTGTTTTTAAAAATATTGACTTTGCTATTTTTGAAGAAAATCGATCCATAAAAATAGGATCTGATAATTATCTCAAAAACCTAGAAGTTTTGTATATAAGGGATAGTAGCTAGATATGAAGGGGTGGAAATCGGAGATGAGAATCCAATTTTTATGTGTACTGTAACACATAAAACTCTATGCATCTTTAATACAGGTTGTGCTTTGATATGATTATGGTTATGAGATGGTCTTGTTCTTTTTTATGAATTGTATTTTTCATGATTTATCTTGTGTATGGTCAATTACAATCCATTACATGATTCTTATGATAAAATACAGTTACCATCTTATATTTAGTGATAGAGTTAAGTCCATTCCATAAATTCATGCTCGTATTCCTCCTGTTATTGAATTTTGTATTTTATTTTATGTCATACAGCTCTTTAATGGTTCTGTGATTTTCTAGTATCTTTGATTACATACCAATTCTACTTTGATTTTGATTTTATAATATTGAATTATCTTTAAAGATTTCTCTGAGATTGAACTCCACTAGTCTAGGTTCAACTTTAGGGATAACACCACAATCATATCAGAATGGCTCTGCACTTACATTTGATCATGTGGGAGCCAATCCCATAGTCATATCAGAATGGCTATGCACTTACATCTAATCATGTGGGATCCAATCCCATAGTCATATCAGAATGGATCTGCACTTACATCTGATCATATGGGAGCCAATCCCACAGTCATATCAGAATGGCTCTGCACTTACATATGACCATGGAAGGAACCAATCCTACCATGTTAGAAAGGCTCTGCACTTACATCTGACCATGCAAGGAACACTTCCATCATACATGTCAGAAAGGCTCTGCATTTACATCTGACCATGCGAGGAACACATCTAGCATACATGTTAGAAAGGATTTATAATTACATCCGACCATGGGAAGAACCAATCCTGCCACCATGTCGGAAGGGCTCATAGACTCATCACTTTCGCTTGGAGGGAACCTCAATCTAGAGAACACTAAGCTTCTCCTTGAAGTACTCAAACTTCACTCTGGCCATTTATAGCATAGAATCACATCAAGGATGATTACATCCAAGGATAACCTGTGCACTTTTCCAGGACCGATTACATCCGAGGAAAACCTACAGGACCGTTTACATTTGAGCAACCTACGAGCTTCCCCAAGATTTTATGCTTAGACAAATTATCTCACTGGCTATGCTAGAACTCCCTCTTTCGAGACATCTCGATCTAGATCACAAAATAGAGCTTCACTGCTCCTCTCTCAATTGTACTCAGTGCCATGCAGGACTGCTTCCTGCTAAACCAAGAGATCACACATGATCTCATACTGAAGCAGCACCCTAAAGTGCTCTTCCTATCAATGGAACTGGTTGCCCAATCTGAATCCACACAACCCTCCAGGTTAATGTTTTGATTTGCCTCATATTGGAGCTCATAATCAACTGTACCCTTTAGGCACCTTACTATATGCTTTGCAACCATTAGGTGAACATGTCTCGGATCCGTCAGCAACTGGCTCAATGTGTTCATAGCAAAGCAAATATCTGGTCTCATATATGTCAGATACATCAAGGAACAAATCATCTGACGATACATCATGGCATCAACAGGCTCTAATGAAGCATCACTCAATAGCTTTAGGTTCGATGCCATAGGTGTAGTCATGGCCTTGCAATCCATCATCCCGAACCTCTTCAAGATCTCCACTGCATACTTCCCTTATCCAAGGGAGATTCCATCTCCATTCTACCACACCTCTATGCCTAGAAAGTAGTGCATCATATCCAAGTCCTTCATCTTGAACTTGGCAGCAAGTCTCCTTCTCGAAACTTTAATTAGTTCCTATTTTTTGCGAGGAACAAGTCATTGACATATAATAGGAGCATCACTTGTCTTCCACCTTCAACCTTGAAGTAAAGGTTGGATTATGCTTTACTCTCATTAAATACTAGATCCATCAGTAAGCTATCCCTCCTACCATACCATGTCGAACCTCAGGATATTCTGCAGTCACTCCCTCTGAAGTGGAGCATCATTCTCCCTCTGCCTTTCATACTCTATGTATTGAAACATTTTGTACTGGAGTGACAAGTAGCTTCCTCTCCTTATAATATTCTATGTATCCATATAGGTTCACTGGACACCAAGATCCTCTATATTGAAAGCATTCTTCTCACACCCATATGTGAGCTTGTCATCCTCTATAGGATTTCATCTTCAACCTTGTAGAAAAGGTTAAGATATTCATCACTCTAGGTGATCTTCAAGCTCCTCATGTATGTTTTATCCCATGGGTTTCTTCTAAATTTGTACAAGGCCTTCTTTAATTTGAACACATGAGTCTACCTATCACGTGTCTTAAACTTCTGGTGGCTACAAATGTCTCTTCATATTCTATGCCTTCTTTCCGTGAGAAGCCTCATTCTACGAATCTTTCCTTGTATCGCATGATGTTGCCATCTACTGCATGCTGGATCTTGTAGATCCATATGGAATACATTACAGACTTTCCTTCAGGTCTCGATTCTACATCCTAGACATAATTCTTATTGAACTAGTATTCTCCTTCCCTTTCTTCTTAGCTACTTCTTCATAGCTGGAAGGCTCTGTATCAATGATGTTGCTCAACAGTGTCACATAGCTAGATTTTCTTTGATGCCTCTTTATTTCTTTGAAAGTATCATCATATTATTATCCATCTTGGATTCTTTCTTGAACTCTCGTCACTTGTTCTTCAAAACAAGTCTCATCCTTCTTTTCTTGTAGGTAATTGTACACGATCTTTCCTACAAGTCAAACACATTTGTTTGGTTAGAAACATTTCATAAGGCATATTCACAATGGAAAATTATAATGCATAAATATATAATCATGGAATTATTTTAGTGAATACAACATTCATCCATATCTCATGGAAACTTTCTAAATGCCTTCCATCTCTACTAGGACAACATTGGGATTGTGCACTAATCCAATATGTCAGCAAAGAGGTTTCATTCTAGATAAGTAGCAATGGAGAGTTGTATAGCACCATGGGATACTTACCCATAACATGCATATTAGTAGTATACTATCATTAATGCAAACATTCTATCATGCATAACACATCAACTAAATATAAACAAATGCATAACAAAACAATATCATGAAATGACAATTGAATACTTATCTTTATTTGTTTCGTGGGTAGACTCCTTATTTCAACTTCATCATCTTCTTCATTCATAACAACATCATTTCTTATCCAAATGCTCAATATGGATAAGAGGCTCTTCAAGAATTGAGTTCTGCATATTCCTCATCGCTTGAGGGATCTTCTTTGAATCATGAGCACTTGATCTTCAGTTGCTCTCATCTTCTCTTCTCTTATTATGGATCGAGCTTCATCTTGTGTGCACTCTTCCCAGAGTCTACTGAAAGTAATCACTTCCTTTTGGAACACATTCCTTGAATGAATGAATCCCATGATCCTCGGAGGCCATTCAAGGTGGTTATCACAAATTCTGCATTCTCCACTTCTTCTTCTTCATGTTATTCTTTGATTTGAGAGACCCTTGTAAAGTATGACTATATGGTCTCTACATTCTGGATCTTCACATTCTTCAACTGTTTTCTCAAAGTCATCTTTTGATTTTATGTTCTTCCCTTCAAATAGATTGTTCAAGGAATCAAACATCTCTTTTGGTGTCTTTAGGGAAGACACTTTGTGGTTTAAGGTGATCCTTGATTGAATCAGAAATGATCTTCTTGGCCTTGACCAAGTTCTTCTTCTGTAAGGCTTTAGCCTCATCTCCCTTTGGAACTGGAACCTCTCCACTTATATAGGCATCCAATTCATTTTCTTCAAGAACTAGTGAAATGCTATACTTTCATGCTCAGAAGTTTTCAACTTTACCAAGATGGTGTGATGATCATTTTGAAATGAGAACCTCAAATGTAAATAGAAAAAAATTAGATATTATCGATTTGAGGTGTTTGTTTGTTCCCGATCTGGATAACCTAGGGTTTATCAGAGAAACTCTTATTTTCAAAAAATTGATTTTCAAAATTCTGATTGGATAGAAATATGGGCCTCTTCAAGGTGAGCTATCCAATGTACTCCTTTTCTGAAAATAGTGGAGAGAAGCTCTCGGAACAAGAAGCCCTAGTTTTCCAATTTCTTCTACATAAATTCTTGATATTGTTTTTGCAGTATATCTAAACATACTGCTCCTCTATGTTTGAAATTTAGTATTGAGGTAGCCTTGTATGTTCTTGTTCCAACACCATAGTTTTGAGTAGAATTGGTTTCACCGATTGGGACTTATGAGAGTTTTCCCAAGGTGATGTATTTTAGGACTGTTCAGAATAGCGAGCTTGTACGACCTACCACATGTAACTATTTCACCTTTGGGGTCTGAAACTTTTACCACATAAAGTAAAGTCCTTGACCTATCTGGAACATTACGATAAATTGCATTTGGACCTTCATAGCCTAAGGTACAGTAATTCTCCCTAGGTGTCCTCTTTAGGGATGAATCTTGGAATAGGAAGGAACCCTGATTTTTGAGGAATCATATCTCCTAGAATATAGTGAATATGAGGCAAACATTGCTACAGAAGGTAAATCAGGATTTTATCTTTGCCCAGTGAAAATTTTGGTTCCTGATCCTTCTTCAATCTCAAGATATAGCGAATGTACCAAAACTACCCGTTTTAGTATTTTAGGGTTTTTTAGGCCTAGGGTCAAATTAGGGTTTGCCTTTCCCGGAGTTTTACCCAACCAAAAATATCAACCTTGGTCTCTAAATTTCGATTTTCAGGAAGAGAGAAATCCTATGTCGGGCTCAATCAAAAATTCCTCTTCTATAAAAAGGCCTAATTTCCCACAGCAAAAACTAAAAATGCCTGGAACCAAATTCTGCTTCAACAAAAAGATGTTCCCTTCAATGGAGAGTCAGCCTAACCTCCTTTTGCTGATGGATTGTGGAGAGAGAACCAAAAAGTAAGAATCCCTAGATTCTGCAGCTGTATAGTGTCTTCTTCTCGGGTTATCTTTGATACCATGTTATATTTTTAGCTATTTCAACAATATGATCTTAGGATCTTAACTAAGAGAATAACAAGTACAACAATCAATCACAAGAGACAATGAAAACAAATATTTTCCTTGGGGAAACCATAAAGGAGAAAACCCCACAACTTCCTCAAAGATAGAATGAGCACCAAAAGTAAAACCCAAAGATACAAATATGATCTCCCGACAACAGTTGTATCTCTCTCTCTCTTGTCCCAGCTTCTTCTCTCTCTTAGTTATGTGCTACAACTGAGTGTGTGTATCTGTGTGATAAATAGAAAGACTCACTTTCTATTTATACTAGTTTCTGACTTGACATTAACTCACCAGGGCTGAATTCTCTAGGAGATTCTAATAACCCTAGTGCCCCACAACTGTGGGGACTTTAACCCTTAAACAATAAGAAGGGTTACCCTCTATGAATTTACATGACTTGATTACATTATTGATTCTCCCGATAGGAACATCGGGGACTGACATGACTTGATTACATTTCTGATACTCCCGATAGGAACATCGGGGTACAATATGTAAGATATACATGTGAATACATTTTGAAGTTACAAATACATCAACAGATTTGCAGCTCAAAAAGAGAATACAAGAATCTGAAGGGCTTGAAGAAGAGATTGTGCACCTTAGAAAGAAGCTTTATGAAGAATCTATTAAGTTGAAATTTGAAAATAGTTCAATGATTCTAGATGACATATTGAGTATCCAAAGATGATTAAGATATAAATATGGATTAGGATATGACAAAGTGTTATGGAGAGAAATTCCTATGGCTTGGGGTACCACAACAGATAGCTTGACTCTAGAAATCAATCCTTTCCAATATGCAATAGAAATTAAATGTCTAACAGTAAAGGATCATACCTCGTACCTTATTTTGGACGGTTGAAGTAGATCCGCATTCAGCTTTCCAAATTCAGCTTGAATTGATAGATTACTTCCTCAACAACAAGTAAACAATACAAGCATTCTATATATCATGGTGTTAGATCTATTCTAGCATATATAATCAATAATGTATAACCATTTGACATAATCCAATGTATAAATTATTCATTCAAACACACATTATTGGACAAGAAAAGATATTTCTATTAATTTAAATTAGAGATTACAAGATACAACCTCTGTCGGCACGTCTGCGAACTGGAGAAACTGAATCCCCCACTTGGGCCTCCACCACTTCAATCCTCCATCTCTCAATAGCAAGCTCACAAGCAAAAGGAAAGCTTGGGAAGAACAAAAAAGTGCTCTAAGGGACAAAGGGATGCAGATTCAAGCATAAGTTCTGGCAACAATGGACTATATTTTCTTTGCTCTCAACTCTCTCTTATGCCTTCAATGTACCAAGGGGTTCCTTATATAGCTTTTCAAAGGGGTAATGAAAGGTCGAATTTGAGCTCAAGGCATAGGGAATTCCAGGAGTCATGTGAGTCAGATCCATGTCAAGGAAAACTCTCAAAGGATTTGGATTTTGTACACATCCCGATGTACACGGTTTTAGGGGTCAAACCCGCGTATATACACACTTATAAGTTTAAAATTTGCATGTATCATTTTTCACATGTTTTTAGGGATGGTCAAGGAAACATCAAAGGAGAAATAATGGTCCATGGGGTCTAAGGAGTCTGCAGTGGGACAGGGGAAAGCCATACAAAGTGTGATTCACCTGGAGTGGTGAAATCAGCTATAAAAGATGCCCCCTAATGTGTGAGGTCAAAGGGGTCATACGATGGCTAAAATACATTATAAGTCCATCCCAGAAGTGGAGTGATGAAGGATCTCAAATGGAATACTAGCCACCCAATCAACATAGTACAATAATACAACTCTGCACATAACTGCAAATACATATAGCATTCCTGGATACATAAGAGTACAATGGCCATGAATAGGCATGATACAAGATATCACATAAGTGGTCATCACCACGTATAATATACATAGATCAGAATATCCATGATGAAGATATAAAAAGGACCATGATCTCCATAATGGTTGAAGATATATAACAAATCAAGATCTCCATAGTGGCTGGAAATACCTGACATATACTGGAATCAAGTCACGAGAGCTGAAATCTCATGAACACTGGCATGATCAAGGAGGTAGCATATAAGAGATGCCACCAATTTGGAAGGTCTTCTACACACACCGCTATGAGTACATGTCCTACTATGTGAATAGAGGTGTCAAGGTCGAACATAGTAGTCCATCGTCTGATTACCAGTCATTGATGTATACCGTTAACAGATGTCACTACTACATTTCGACCCAAAATCCGACGGCCATCATGTCGGATTTTCGACACTTTCCTGTCGCATGTACGACACTTTGATTTTTTCTCAAGTGTCGGACACGTGGCGTCGGTTATCCGACACTGAACTAACCATCGGTTAAGCGACACTTAACTAACCGTCGGTTAAATGTCAACCGTCGGACAAGCGACAGGTATAACCGTCGCTTAAACCATTGCTTTAGGGAGTAAGCGTCACAAAAACGATAGATATAGCTGTCGATTAAGCGACGGACATGAAGAAGAGTCGTCGCATTTGCGACAGCTAGAACTAATTTTTAAGCACCACGTATCGCCAATAACCGTCGCATTTGCGACAGATAGCATGACGAAGTGTCGCAAAAACGACAGAGATAGCTGTCGATTAAGCGACGGAGATGAAGAAGAGTCGTCGCATTTGCGACAGCTAGAACTAATTTTTAAGCGCCACGTATCGCCAATAACCGTCGCATTTGCGACAGATAGCATGACGAAGTGTCACAAAAATGACAGAGATATCTGTCGATTAAGCGACGGAGATGAAGAAGATTCGTCGCATTTGCGACAGCTAGAACTAATTTTTAAGCGCCACGTATCGCCAATAACCGTCGCATTTGCGACAGATAGCATGGTAAGGCATCGCAAAAACGACAGATATAGCTGTCGCTTAAGCGACGGCAGTGAATTTTTAAAAAATATATATATATTAAATATTTATAAGCCCCCAACCTGCCAGAATATCAACAAGTTGGAAGCATTGTTTATGTTATTGAATGCATTATTTACTTGTCATATTGCTAAAGTATATTTCATTTCAAGTCTCTCATGGAATGAACGTGGTAACCATAATTATATCTTGTAGCATCTTTTGATCTACTACAAGTTGTAAGTATTAAAGCCTTCATTACTTTATCTTTTGTTTATACTTAAGCGGTTTTATAAAGTATTGGGAGACCTCCTTGGCCTTAGAGAGTTGGGCCTAAAGTGAGAGGATAATCGTGTTGAGGTTACAGTGATACATCTCCTTTGTTATCCCAAGGTTTTATGCGTGGGTTGGGATGCCATTGTTGCACGACCAACCATTATGCCCTTCATCAATTCGGTAAATGGATTGTGTATACAACCCTACCAGGGATCAAATTTGAAGTGCAGGGTCCCATTTTGCTTTGAAGGGTTAGTAGATACTGAGCCCTTCAATGCTGATATGAAAAAATAAATCATTCTTTTCATTTGAAAATGTAACAGTAAATCCATGGGTCATTATTGTTTTTAATGGATTTTTATTAAAAGTTATTAAAGTTGTAATTTAAAAAAAAATAAAACTTATCTAGTAATCAAGATTTTATCTTAGTTAAATTTTATAGATAAATTCATAAATTCTTAGAGCCAAGATTAAGATATCTTAATTAAATTTTATAGA